>MU224664.1:296688-345713 GCA_018584345.1 Thuja plicata
ACGACCCCTTAGGACACACTTGACCATTCAAATGGGTCAAAAGGGGTCGTGGGGTCTTCTTAGGGGTCCTAATGCGTGATAAGGTGTACTAGGACCCCTTGAAAGACCCCATGACCCCTTTTGACCTATTTAAATTTTCAAATGTACACCAAACCTACATGGTCAACTCTAAAAATGTACACCAAACCTACATGGTCAACTCTAAAAATATCACAAAAATGTGTTTTTCCCTTGTTTCCCTGAGTTCCAAACTTCAACCATGTAGCTGATGACTTTTTTTTCATCCGAATTTGATGAAATGAAAAGGGTATCTTAAGGAGATTATCATCTTTCTATCGCTATAATTGCTGTCAAATTTTGAATTCGGTAAGTAATTATTAGTTATTTTCTAATTGAGTTACCTTTAAAGTGCTGATTTATGTACTAATTGAAAAACAACTATAACTTTTAAACTGTATAACATTTTTGAAATCAAAAAAATGCGTCACATTCTATGCTTCGTCTAATATAAGGGAAATTTTTTCATTTTTTAATTTTTTAAAATTTTCAATGAGTTAAGGTGGTCAGACACGGGAGTTTTTTTTTATGAAAACGTTGTAGCAGAAAATTCATAATTATTTATTTTTTTGGAATAAAATTACAAAAAAATATGCGTCACATCTAGGAATGAGTCTACTACTTATAGATAAAATCTTATAAAAAAATATTATCATTTGATTATGATTAAGGTGGTCAGACATACACCTACTTCTTATTTTTTTCCTGAAATTTTTGTATTGCTGCATTGAAATCTATACTTTTCACCAATTATATTTAATATTTTTTAGAAAAATCCTAGTAGTTTAGAAACTACATTCAATTTCCTACAGATTCTACTCTTACAACTTTTTGATATTAGGTTGATTGCTAGTTCAAATTTTCACGTCAAGTTGACTAACCCTGATTTTGCTGATTTTTCATTGCCACTTAAGGGTATAGTTTGGCCCCTGATGATCTTGCACATACCCATTAGTGAACCAATCATTAGTAATGAGAGCCCTATCCAGCCTAACTTGAATGAGGTCCTTACCATTTCTTCTATTAGTCCAAGTATATTCAGTTCCCTGTAACTCAATGTCATGGAGATAATGATAGTCAACAAAATTCATTACGTCTATCCTACTGTCCAGATTAGAATGGCTTCCTCTAGTTTTTTCCTTTTCTCTTAGAGGAATATTAAAATATCCCATGACAATCTATTCTTCATTTTTAAAGGAATTTCTCAAAGAAGACAGTTGCTGCCAAAAGACTTCTCTGCCTTTTTTGGTATTGGGGGCATAAATATTAGTCAAAACCCATGAAGTATTATCCTTCAGATGTCTAAACCTGATACAAGACACATTATCCCCTTGATATATAATATCCCCTTTTATAATATCTCCATTCCATAAGGTCACCATGCCCCCAGAAGATCCATTAGAGTCACCCCCACAAGTTATTCCATTTTTAAAAAATCTTAGCTTTTCAACTTTATCCTTGAGCATTTTAGTTTATTGAATCAAAAAAATATTAGGTCTATTTCCCCTAATCATATTCCTAACAATGTCTTACTTATGGGGATTATTCAGCCCCCTAATATTCCAAGATATAATCTTCATGATTTAACAAAGGATCCCACCTCTAGAATCCGCTGGCTTCAATCTGCAATGTTCTTTTTGGCCTCTTTAATTCTCACCTTCTAGTTTGATGGCCTACCTGGAGAACAAATATTAGCTCCCACATCTCCATTCCCACTGCTTCTTGTTACTACCTTTCTGCTTGGTAACTCTTTGTCCTTCTTTCCTTTTTTTTTTTCTCTCCTTGATTTTCTTTCTCATCTTCAATTTCACTTTGTTCCCCCGCTAGGGTTTGGCTTATTTTTGTGGGGTCCCCCCAGTTAGGTATTTCATTTTTGTGATTTCTTCCCCTTTTAGGAGTCATTTCTAATTGATTAAGGGTATCTTAACTCACCACCATATCCTGTTGTTTCTGCTGCTCTGTTCCATTCACTTCCTGAGTGTCAGACTTTGGGCTTCCTAGCTATTGTTTATCTTTTTTCTCCCCATTTGGATCTTCTATTTGTTCAACTTCTATGTCCACTATTACTTACTCTGTAATCTGCCCCTCTTCCACTTGGGCTTCTTCTATTTCCTGATTCTGTCATTCATTTTCATTTTTCTCAGGAAGCTCATTATTTGTGAGAATGACTACAATAGGGTTAGATATCACAAAATCTCCCATTCGAGCACTATTATTAGTATTGGATTTTCTATCTTGTCCCTTTTGCTCTTTTTTTTGGACTTCACTAGCTATCTCTCCTCCAGCCTTGATATTCCTCCCTACAGGAACCCATTTCTTGTTATTTTTTTGGATGACTTTTGTCAGGAACTTCTTTGCCCAATGTCCAGCTTTCTTGCAGTGAAAACACACAAAAGGGATTGTTTCATATTCAATAGCTTGCTCCCACGATCCTAGTTTAGAGTTTAGATTTATTTTCTCTGGCATATCAGTATTCTGAGTAATGCCGACATAGATCCTTGCGTAGGTGAGTCTTCTCCTAGAAGCAGTTACATTATCTATAGAGAGAAGTTCTCCAAATGAGTTAGCTATCTCTACAAATATATCCTCCAACCAATATTCAAGAGGCAAACCATGGAGCTTGATCCAAATAGGGACCTGACTAACCTCTTCCTCCTCAAAGACTAAATTGGGGTGCCATTTCTCAAGAATCAAAGTGTTTTTCCCTATCATCCAGGGCCCATTGCATAGGACATTCATTCTATCTTCCTCACAAGAGGAAAAAAAAGACATACATCCCTTTGTCATTGAAACCATATCTACCTTCCCTTTCATACCCCATCTTCAGGATATGAAGACCCTTACCACTTCAATATTTGGTCTAACCCCTAAAAATCTTCCAACCAGGGAGTTATTCATTCTAGTTATAGAATGATCAATAATCTGGTCTGGAATATCTATAGCAAAGATACCTAGAGAAGGTCTTGAAATGTCCTTAATTGGTGGTAAACAAGATTTACCTGAAGGTTTGACTCCAAAAAGGGATGCCCATTTTTTGTTTGACTTCTGTATTTTGTCAGTCCTGGGTCCCCCACCCGGGTCCCCAGGCGCCAGACCAGCTTCGGGCTCCTTCCCTTTATTCTCATTGTCCTTCCCATTGTCCTAGTTACTTTTCTTAGAAGGACCTCCCTCCTTCGAACCAGTCCCACCCAAATTCAAACTTGAATTTGGCAAATGTCACGCTCCTACCTCCCGTGCTCCACTCTCGCTTATAACATGACTCTTCTTTGTATTTATTTTCTTTCCTTATTTAAATAAATTTTATCAAAGTATGTTATCTCCACCTCACATTTTGTGTTAGAGAATCTTGAAATTGGTCCTTGTGCACCATTCTGTACTATACTTAGTTTTAATTTTCATTATATACGTGATGGGGTAGGTTTTGTGTCACATGCTAAATACTAATATGGTGTATGAGTTTTAATCATAAAGATGTTTTTAAGTTAAAAATAGTTATATCATATTAGTTCTCAGCTAGAAACAAATCAAGATTAGGAGAAAATAAGAGGGCATGCATGTGAGTTCAAATGTACATTACAATCATGAATGTAATAAAAAGAGGCCCAAATATACTTATGAAATTATATATCTTGCAAAAATGACAATAGTACAACTATTTCCAACCTTGATGTTTACCTCATTTTTGTTTCTTTGTTCAATTTTTGTAAAATTTATTTTAACAGTATTATTACACCCATAGTTATTGTCAACATAACTATTTATTAATTTGATAATCAATTTTAACTTGTATAATTTATCCTCTATTAGAGACTGGATATTATCATAATAATATTTGAAACTTTTGTATCTATTTTATATGATCTCCTTAAGTTATACCATACCATGAGCTAGAATCTCATATTGACTTGAGGCATCAATATAACATATTAATGAGACTTATGATCAACAAAGTTCTTTCAATAATGGTAAACTATTTAATGAACAATAGATTTATTAGTATGGTTATAGATGATTAAACATAATAAAAAAATTAATTTCATATTCATATTAGTTTATTTACTAAATTATTATTTTTTGAAATATTTATATAGTTGTAGCGAGTTTATAAAATTTTACTTCATTTTGGAGTCTTATCTTTGTCATTTATTGTTATGTTACAAACTACAAATAATATAGAGGAGAACATGTGATGAAAAAATCATAACTACACCATTATAAGTATATAGGATAGTGGATGTACACTTGTAAGATTATTGGAGTAGATGAGATAACATATAGGCACATGGTGAGGTTCTACATAAACCGTTTTGAAGGTACCATGGGAAACTAACATTTTATATGTATGGAAATGGGATCCTAGGCCTATGAGTGAAATATAAGATCTTAAATCTCTTTTACATAGCTCATTGGAATACACATAGGTTCTTTTATGGTCCTAATAGGTATGTTGAGAACTTGGTTTAATATTCCTTATTTTCAATGAAATTGAATTTTTGAAGTTTGTGTTTAAGATCTAGTTTTAATTGCAGGAAAATTATTACTTTTAGAAATAACAGTAAGTTAAATAATAGAAAACCAACACAATATATAAGATCTCAAAAGATGACATGAAAAAGAACTTGGCTTTCCAATTTGATCCTAAAAGTGTCAAGTTTGTGTGTTTTGCATCCTAATAGAAGTATGTTTGAGCTTATAGAATGAATTAGAAATGATGTTAGGAAATCCAATAAGTCTATCTCCAAAAATTACACCCAAAAAGTGTTCAACATGTGTATTAAGTTCCCTACTCTATGGGATTTCACCTATTAAAAATCTAGGAATGTTAATTATTGTTTTTGATTTAAAAAGCAGCCAAAACTGGGGGCCTGACCCAAACAGACACAGCCAGTACGAGGAGTGCTGACAACCAACAAAAAACACACATAGAAAACCCTTAGCCTATGCCAACTTTAAAAACCAAAAACCATGAAAGAAAATCAACAGGCCCCAACTCCAACATGGAGATAGTAACGAGCCTAGAAGTCCTAACATGTCCCAACCTCACCATGAGGTTGGTAACCAACCTATGGTAATAAGTAGCAGTAAAGTTAGCATTAACAATAACAAATGGTAAACCAGCACTACAAAAACTTAAGTTTAACCGAAGCTCAAACACGCCCACATCGCCTAACCAAAAAGTTGAGGCAAAAAAATTAAACATAGGAAAGGAAAATACTTGGGGTTACCTTCCCAACCAATCTACTAGAGCTTAAGCCAATCATCTACGAGGAACTGGTATAGTTCTTCATCCTTTCGCTCTCCTCCTGAATAATTCACTTTCTCCATATGAAGGAGTTGGAGCGTAGTTGCTGCCGCATGCATGACCTTCACTAAAAAGTTTGTGATCCTATTAAAGCTTTCCCGGAGACTTTTGATTTCCTCCCTAATTTCTCTTAACTCCTCCTTAGGTTCAGAAAGCAAGAGGGGCTCCTAAGGTCCTTTAGTTTATGGGGAGTGTCACTCGTAGCATCAGGAATTTTCTCATCTATCTTCTTGGAGTCCTCCGGGGATCCCTTAGGATCTTTGTTATCATTGATAGCCTTGGTATTATTGTTTTCCTCCTGGGGGCTAAGGGGCTAGGTAGTTAAGAGCGGTGAGAATGCTTTCTTCTCCTCAAAGATATTTTTCTTCGAAAGGTCAAAGGAGGGGAGACAGAAACTAGTAGAGACTTGAGAGTCATGACTTTTCTCAGTCCCTTCCCCAATAGAGATTTTCTTCTTTTTTTCCCTTTCTCTCTTCTCAACCTTAACTTTCTTCTCCATTTTAGCTTTCCCCTTGGTGTCCATCTTAATTTATTCTTCCTCCCCCAACTCTTCTTCCTCTTCATCCTCATCAGGGCTTCTCTTTTTCAGAATTTTTTTTCTTGTATCTGGTTTTGGTGGCAATTGTGTTAGATCTCCGCCTACTATCATTTTCCTCCTCCTCTCCTTCAGAATCAATGGTGATTTGGTCACCATCAACAGAGCCTATTTTATCCTTCTTGGAAGCAGGGGTTTTGGAAGAATTCATGGGGTTAGAAAGAGTAACTTGCAGCTCATTAGGATTCTCAGGAGACACAACAAACTTATGAAGAGTAACAGTCCTAGCCGGATAGAGGGCGAGATGGAAATTGTAGAGGAATAGCATTAAACCCTGATGGAGAATACAATAATTCTTCTTGGATTTCATTTTTTATCTGACATCCATAACAGATGCTTCCATTGAATGGAGCAAAAAAAAAGGAAAAGAGATGAAATTGTTGTACCTAAAGTGGTTAAGGAGCAGGAAATGGTAGTTGTAACAGGTGCCGAAGCAGCCTTCCAGAGCGATATACTTCATCAAAATGAGGCACATTTCATTCCATGGGTCCGGAAGTGCCATTCTATTGAAACCTCCCTGTAAGCATTCCTAAACCTCCATTTTTTTGAAGAATCTTTTCATATGGGTGTCATCACGGCTTTTGGTGATCTTCTTCCATTTTCTCCCCTCTATGGAGAGACCTGTGGCCTGTGCAATAACCTCCTCATTAATCTCAAAAGTAATACCATTTATCATGACTTTGCGCTCATCCCAAGTTTTTATCAACTGTAGAGAGACTAGTTTGTCACTGCAGTCCATAGCCTGCATGAACGGGTAGAAACTGCCCTCCTTCAAGTAGTTGACAATGCATGGATTTTTGATGAATTCATCCTCGATCCTAGTAGGTTCCACCTGCACCATGTCCCCACCCATCTTTGAGCTATAATCAGACAAGTCTTCCTCCTTGGTCTCAACCAACATCCCACTTTTCACTCCTCTATTCACCACAAGCATCACCAGAACAAAGCAAGCAACCCAGCAAATGTAGCAGGTTTTGCTCCAAACACAAAACCAGGTAGTTTTATTGTCTGACTCACAAATTTGTCTCGTACAGATCACGTGGTTGGCCAGGATGAAAGAATAATCTTTGCAAGATGAGAAATGATATAGCCATAAAGGCTTAATGTAACCATTAATCACAACGATCTTTTCAATCTCCCCCTTGCACGTGCAACGCTCCACCTCTTCTTTAAATTTGAAAAAGCCCATACTTTTTCTAAAAATGGCTTTGATAGCCCATCTTTTTAGTTGGCAATAATTAATTGAACCAAATCCCATATCTCTTTTAAATTTTTAATTGATGTGGCACCTCATGAACTTGCTCGCCGCCTTTCTCGGCCAATAAAAATCAACCTCATAATTCATCATTAAAATTAAATTCTTTTTCCACAAGCAAAATAACATGCTTGGGTAGAGAATTTAAATGTCTCCAGCATCTTAAGCCATTCTCAGCAAGACCCATGGTCACCAACATGTCAGCCACCGCATTACCTTCTCGATAAATGTGTTGAAGCTTGAAATCATCAAACCTGGGGAGTAGCAAATAGATGTCCTGCAACACATTTTCCAGCATCCAGACAGTATTATAGTTTCCTTTAACCAGATCAATCACAATTTTGGAATCACCTTCTATGATTAATCTTTTAATCCCAATATCAGTCGCCACCATTAAGCCCCAAAGGAGAGCAGACATCTCAGCCATGTTATTAGATGCCTTCCCCAGGTGGATCACATAGGCCATGATCATGTGACCCTTTTGATCTCTAAGAATACCTCCACCCATAGCAATACCATTGGAGGTAGCGCCATCAAATTTTAGCTTGGTTATATTTTCCTCCGGGGGTGACCATTTAGTATTTAGTCTAGCTAGAATCTTGGAGTAGTCTGTCACATAGAAAGAGGTGGGAAGAATCCATTCCTTAGCTATCATACACTTCATTCCCTTGGGGGGGCGGGGGGATTTTCCAGTGGCAGGTGTCCAGGTTTTCCTTCAGCAGGTTCACAGCCAGCCGCACCATTCCTTCAACATTGTTTTCCTCCCTCTAAAAAACTGATTGTTTCGCTCCTTCCACAGACTCCAACAAACATGTGGGGGTAATAGATGCCAAAGGATGTTGATGAGAGGGTGCTCAGTTATTTGACCCTAGTTAGTGATAAATTGGTCTAAGTGCTCCAAAAAGACCCAGTCCAGCTAAAGTTTACTCATGATTTTGGCCCACACCTGAGAAGCATAAGGGCAAGTTATAAGAATATGACTTATTGTCTTAGCCTGTACTTTACAAAGAACACACCTGTTAACCAGCTGGACTCCCCATTTCTGGAGGTTGTCCAACATAAGGATTTTTCCATGAAGAGTATTCCACCAGAAAAAGTTCATTTTTGGGATGAGTTGAGGAATCCACACCTTTCTACAACTCATCTCATCAGCCAAAACATTAATGTTAGCTAGGTAAGTAGATTTGGCGATTACCTCCCCAGATTTGTTGTGACACCACATAGCCTTATCAACAATTTGAGAGATAGGGATCCTGATTTTAGCAATCAGTTCCTGTAGCTCCAAAATGTAGGGTGGGACCTTCTCGTGGTCACAGTAAGCATTAGCAAGGACTTTCCAGTTCTTATCTTGTGAAATGTAGTCACTGACTTTGTCACCAAATTGAGAAATCAAACGATCCCTGATGAATCCAAGTTTGTTCCTTCTAAGAGGTTTATCCCCCACCCACCACTCCTCCTAGAATTGTATCTGCGTACCATCACCCAACACCCATTTTAAACCTCTGAGGAGGTTACCTTTACTTTTCACCATGAAGTTCCAAAATTTAGACCCTGTGGGATAGTTTTGACCCAGGGGGAATTGGTCATTTAAGAAGTATTTGGCCTTCATAATTTTACACCAACCAGAGTTTCCCCTAAAAATTTGC
Organism: Thuja plicata; assembly: GCA_018584345.1. Classification (NCBI taxonomy): domain Eukaryota; kingdom Viridiplantae; phylum Streptophyta; class Pinopsida; order Cupressales; family Cupressaceae; genus Thuja; species Thuja plicata. Next base: position 305,544 of record MU224664.1, read on the forward strand.
CAACCAAGTTTAGTAATCAGTGCCTTATTAAGATCTTTGATCTTTCTCACTCCTAGACCTCTAACATTCTTAGGTTGGCAGACCGTATCCCAGCTAACCAGGTTCATTCTAGCCTTTTCCTCCGTTCCAGACCATACAAAGTTCCTCTAGATTTTTTCCAGTTTATCCATTGTTCTGTCATTAATTTTAAAAAGTGAGAGGAAATAAATAGGTATTCCTTGAAGGGTTGCCGATAGAAGTTGGAGCTTCCCCGCATTATTGAGGACCTTTCCTTTCCACCCGACCAATTTTTTCTACATTTTTTAAAGGATGGAGTTCCAGAAAGGGTCAGAGACTTCCTTCATAGTGAGAGGGAGCCTGAGATAGGTGTCGGGAAGCATACCTACCTTATAGCCAATACATTCCATAATTTTCATCTGGGTTCTCTATTTAGAATTAGAGAATTAATTTTTTCTTAAATGCTATAATTAATCACCTGGTCCGAAGCCTCCGCATAATCATTTAGTAGAGCTTTCCATTCTCTTGCTTCTCTAATAAAAGCTTTCCCAAATAGAAATGTGTCATCCACAAATTGTTGAATGACTTCTAGAGGAAGAGTGGATGCTGGTTTGAACCCAGCAATGTATCTAGTAGCCTCCAGTCTCAATATATTACGAGCCAACACCTCAGCCACAAGGAGGAACAAATAAGGGAATAGAGGGTCACCTTGGTGCAAGCCCCTCTCCAAACTAAAGGACCCCCAAGGTGAGCCATTAACCAGAATAGAAAATTCAACTGTTTCCACTGCCTCTTTAACAATTCTTATAAAGTTAGCATAAAGCCAAGCTTCTTTAGCACCCCGTACATGAATTTCCATATCACCTTATCATACACCTTTGAAATGTCTATTTTTTGTGCCATGCAAGTATTTTTACCTATGTCCATCGAATGAATGATTTCATGGGTAATGATAACCGTGTCTAGGATTTGTCTTCCCAGAACAAACCCCTTCTGGTTGTGATTAACGATTTTACCTAGGAGAGGTTTAATCCTATTGGTGATAATTTTAGATAGGATTTTATAAACAGTATTACAGAGGCTTATGGGCCATAAATCACTTAGATCCTTGGGGTCTTGAACTTTATGGACCAGAACAATGTAAGTTTTATTAATTCTTTTGAGAATTTTGTCGGTTCTAAAAAAATCACGAGCAACATGAACAAGATCATATTTTATGACCTCCCAAAAGTGCTGGAAGAAAGCCAGGGGAAAGCCATCTAGATCGAGAGATTTGAAAGCACCCATGGAGAAAACAACAATTTTGACTTCCTCTTTAGAAACTTGGGATGGCAGCATATTGTTCTCTTCTCTAGTAATAGCAGTCGGGATAGCCTCTAGGAGATGAGAGCTATCAGAATCCACCCCCTCCGAATCGGACTTCTAAAAGTGTCATGAAAGAAACCCGTAGCATGATTACCCATGTCTTCTTCCTTAGACATCACCACCCCACCAGCAACCAGGTATTTAATTGTATTCCTTCTTTTGTGAATTGAAGCAGATGTATGGAAAAAAGCTAAGTTGTGGTCACCTTCCTTGAGCCATTGGATACGAGATCGTTGCTTCTAGAAGATTTCCTCCCTCTTGAGATTATCTTTCCACTTTTTCCTCCAGCCTTCCTCCTCACTATGATCTTCTGAAGAGGAAGTTCCCATGGCCATATCATTTTGGAGGAGCTTAAGTTTCTCCTCTATCTCTTTCTTACATTGAAATATGTCCCCAAACTTAGTTTTGCTCCACCTATGGGCCTCCCTTTTGATAATTTTTAACTTCTCAGCAATTCTAAACATAGTCGCTCCTCTAATAGGCATATTTCACCACCTTTTTATACAATCTTCAAATTCCTGGTGAGAATGCCACATGATCTCATAGTGGAAGTGACGGGGTCTAGCACAGACTTTTTCCTCCCAGTCAAGGATCAAAGGAGAGTGATTAGAAACAGTCCTAGGGAGGTGGGAGAGGCAAATTAGAGGGGAAATATCCCACCCACCAAAGATCATCCATCTATATAGCCTAACCTGGATAAGATTCCTACCTTTTCTATTTTTAGACCAAGTAAAACCCGTTTCCTACAACTCAATATCAACCAAATCACTTATCCTCATGAAATCAGCCATCTCCTGCATACTATCAGAATAGTCTTTGGAACCCCCAATTTCTTAGAAGGGTAAAGGGGAGAATTAAAATCCATAGTGCACATTATAGGGTGATTATGGTCAGCATCAATGAGGTTAGATATTTCCACCCAGACTCTACCCCATTCACTTCTAGAATTTGGGGCATAAATGTTGAACATATACCCAGAAGAATTATTCCAAGTGAAAAACACAACAAGAAAGTTATGAGAAGAAGCCACAATGTTCCCAGATAACTTACTAGGGTTCTAGAGAGTAGCAACACCACCATAAGCCCCATCAGCTTCACTGTACATAAAGGTCACTCCCAGCTAAATTTTATCTACCAGTGGCACAAAGTTATGGTACCTCATTTTAACCTCTTGGATAAGAACCACATCAACTCTGAGTTCCTTTATATCTTCTTCAAAGAGAACTATTTTTGTGGGTTGTTCATGCCCCTTATGTTCTAGGATAGGAACTTCATCTTTTAACTTTTTGAGAGTCTTCCAGGGTTAGTTTCCTTCCACTAGAAATGGCCCTTGTTGTTTCCTTAGCTCTAGCCGCCCTAGCTGTCAGGCGTCCAACTTTATTTTCAATTCCCACATCTGCCTTCTTTTTTATCTCTAGTCCTTTGTCCATCTTCTTTCTCCACATTTTCCTTTTAGGTTCTGACCAGTCAAAAGTAGTAGTCGAGGGAGACAAGGAGGTTGATGTCATCATCTCTGACTCATTCCACTGTGCCTGTTGGAAGAATTTTCTCCCCAAAATTTTCCTGTCAACACACTCCCAGACTCCCGAGTCTTGTTCTCCTTACTGGCTTCAATCTCATTTCCTAAACTATTAGGAATGTTTACAAGAGAGTTGGAGACATCCGCTAAGACTATGACCATCTCTCTATCTTCAAGGGTCATTCCCATCTCAGCTTCAGTGTTCACCATGAAAATCTCTCCTTCTAAGGCCTCAACCTTCTCGGCCTCTGTGTTCCTTTCTGATCCTTCCTTCACTAGCCCATCTTCTAAGGCCTCAACCTTCTTGGCCTCATTGTTCCTTTTTGATCCTTTCTTCACTAGCCCACATACATGGGGGGAAAACCCACCAAGGTAAGGTTGTTCTACCATGGTATCCACCAAAGACACAGCCTGGAAGGTCTTGCTAACTTTCTCAATCTGAATCTTAGGAGGGGAGCTCGCGTTAGGTTGTTCCTCCTTCCTAGTGGAACCCTTACAGTTTGTCACCACATGCCCATTTCTCCCACATTTCTGGCAGTGTAGAGTGGAGTTTTCATAAATAATAGCCTAGTTCCAATTCCTGCATTTGGACTTAAGTAGCACAAAGTTGGGAAGGGGCTTGTTCATAGAGACATTAACGCAAAATCTAGTGAATACCAAGTGTGACTTAGTCAGAGTAACCGTGTCAGCTATCATATAACTTCTGAAGGAGTTCCCAATCCATCGAAGAACTTTATCATCCCAAAATTCCAAGGGAAGACCAGGAAGACAGACCCACATAGGTGCTACTTTTTGCAGTTCAACTTCCAGGTTGAAACCTGGCTACTATTTAGCCATTAGAAGAGCATGCTTCCCATAGCAGCAGCTCCCTGTAGAAACACTAGTAAAATCTGCCTCAACATTAAATCTAAACAAGAATAGACCCCCTAGCATAGCAGAAACTAACAGGGACCCTTTCACTTTCCATCTAGTCGTACACCAACTGCACACCATCTCTATGGTTGGCCTAAAGGCTACAAATCTCCCAACAAGAGAAAGGTGTAGGGAAACATATATGTCCTCCACAACTCCATCTGGGATAGAGATCTTAGGACCAAATTCTCCAGCCAAGAATTATGGCATATCAGGGGTGTCAAGAGACCCTGATCCCAACACCACCTTCTTCCATCCCCCAAATGCACCATCTATGTCCACCCCCACTAGCTTTGAAGGGGACACACCAACGCCCATCTGGGATTTTGGACAAGGCAAAACAACCAGCGCAGATAAAAAAGGGCCAATCCCAGCCAAGGAGGAGTGGGGTTCTGAAGCATCTCTCTGAGATAGGACTAGGAAAATGTCTGGGTAGTCACTCCCTGGCTCCCTCGATGGAGCAGAAGCCAAAGCCAGCATTCAAAAGACAAACGGGCGGGAACCAAATGCAGAGGAGGTGCAGAGTGGGCAGAGTGATTTTTTATTTATTTTTGTTAATTATTGTTACTCTATTCATATGTAACACTTTTTATTGTAATATTTGAATATATTTGAACAAAGAGAGGGTAAAATAATCTGTATAAGTAATTTTTGAATCAAACCCTAGGTTGGTGTTCCAAAATGCAAAACATTTATGATTGATATAAAGATAGCTTATCTTGGGGAGGATAGAGGCTATGCAATAATTAAAATACTAAACTCAAATGAATATAATTTAGGTATGCAACCTTGTTATGGATTTTCATATAAAGGTGTTCAAATAATGTTCTTTAGACATGTCCTACAAGTGTTGGTAAAATAACATGATAAAAAATATAATCAACATGAAATCACACTTGAATACAAATACTTATTGTGTGTTATTTCTTTAGTTCTCTTCATTGATTTGAAATAGACAATGATTTCTCTTAGAAGATTGGACATTCTGAATTGTACAAATACTTTATATGGGTATTAAAAAAAATTCTTGACTAAAAAAGCCAGCATAAAATGATCAAGTACTGAAATTGGGAAAACATTCAAAAATATAAAGACTAATACTTGCACTGGCTATAATTTGGGAGATTTTCGTGATACTATAGAGTTTTTTGGATTATTCACACCAAAATAGGGCCTCTAAAATGGAGTCAAACGTGTCAAGGTGTTTGTATGTTATGTGTTATCATTGACGTCAACTTTATTTCTAACAATAAGCATTGTCACTAAACAAGAAAATAAAATATGTGTTGTTAAGTGTCACCATGAATTGACATTCTTAGTGAGGTATATTTGATAGTAGCTATGCATCTATATAGTTTGTGCCCTAATATCAGCAACGAAGATTTTATGGAGGTTTAGTAGATGTGTCCATATCGACTCCTATCTATCTAGATGATGACTAAGTACATACGCTTTATAATATTGATGCAATTATTATTTTGATGGATACATAGTCAGGGACATATTTAGTTGTTAAATAAGTTTAATTTCATGTTTGGTTGATTTCAAAAATGTGTCTAAGTATTAATCAAAGTCTTTAAGCAAGAATACATGTTAGTAAAGTTGTGCACATTTTGGCCCATTTCATCCTCTTCTTGTGCAACTTAGATTTAATATTTGTAGTGTGTCCAGAGTCTAAGTTAGGCATTTAAAGTATTAATCGTGTCTACAAAAAAAATTATAAGGTTCTTTTCTCTAGATCATAATTTGGTAGTTAATTATGTCTTAGATGAATAATTAAAATTCTTTGTGGCAATTGGATTTCTCACTCAATTTTGGGAATGCTTTGTAGATGGTACAAGGATTTAGTGGTACAAGTTTCAAGTGATTTTATACTTTGTAGAGAAACATTATTTATGATAAAGTGTGCCAATCTTTTAAAGTTATCATGTCTTAGTGTGATCAGTGGAATATTTATCTTGCAGAAACAATTAATCATTAATATGAGAGGTGGTTGGTTATTATGAGTTGTGATCATATATATACTTAACATTATAAATAATGGTTTGCATGCTAACTCTATGGTATGATCATGTTTTTTATTAAGGTTCAAATAATTTTTGAAAGGACCCAAAATTTTATATACAAAATGTTGGCCATAGATAAACGTCGGGAACCTAGTACCCAAACATTAGTAGGCAAGAAACAACAAATAAAATAGAAGAAAATCCTTATGTACAATAACCATTGATAATAACACTATAATTCTTTTAAAAATATAGAGGATGATGTCTTTATTGGACTCATATACTCTACAAAAAAAAATTATTTAAAAGTAATTAATATAAATAAAATTGATTTTATGACCAACTTAAATTAATTTAACATATTTTTATATCATGACTATTTTACTTACTGAAATAATATAATTTACAGTCATAAATTTATAAATATACATTAATTTATGAATAATAGATCATATGCAATCTAATAATGTTTTGGTTATTCTTGTGTAATTTGAGGAGTTTTGATTTGAGATGTAGTGACTCTAAATCTACATAGGACAATGGAGAAATGACTTTTGTGTAGTAACTATAGTCCCTTTAGGTTGTCCCTCCTATGGTTCACTACTTATTGTTGTGTCTTCATATTATATAAGAGGGAGGTACTTGAACGATTTATGATATATATATTCTCAAACTTAATTGCTATCATATAATATTATTATGCAGACTCCTTCTCACCATCACTTTTCTTTACATCACAAACCTTTTTTTCCTAACTTATACATAACAAGTAAGATAAAAAGATCATGATGTTTTACTTTCTTAACAACCCATACCTAATTGAAAATATGACAATAATTATAAAAAGTAAACCAAATTATTAAATTTTGACTTTTTTATTCTATAATGAAATAGTCTCAACTTTATGTTTTACACATGTTCCTACTTTATATTTTATAAGTAACAAACAAAAAATATAGTCAAAAATGGGTTTACAATTTTATTTTATCAAATTATAATTTTGTTAACTTTAATTATTTAATATATAAAAGACTTTGTAAGATTTCAAATCCAAATATGATACTTCATGTAATTTAATATATTAGAAGTCCATTCATATTATATAAAAAAACCATTTGTTGAAAACTACACTTAAAAAATAACCAAAATTTGATAAAGATTGTACTTTAATATTCTCTTCACATGACTAATTACCAAAACCTAGGCTTTAATATTCATTCTATTCATGACTAATAACAAATACATTGGCTTTAGAACTCACTATGACAATTTTATTCATTCTAATGTTGTCTAACTAATTAAATAATAATTTATCTCAATTTGAAAGGATTTGAATTTGGCATATACAATGAATCCACACTATTACCTTATATCAAAACAGACTTCAAATGGTTCTTTGGCCTTGGGGAGAATGTTCCTATATTGTAGAATGGTTTGAACAGGTTGGAGCTTCCCAGAGAATGAAAGGAGGTTTCTTTCATTCTCATCAAGTTCATAATGCTGGAAGGTAGATTCAAAAGATTTCACTCTTATCTATTGCCTATGTTGAATCATTTTTTTGTAGGGATTGTAAATTCAAATTCCTATTTTGGATTCATTCCTCCCTATCTATATTGATGCTAAAGTCAAGAACAAGAGTACACCCCTGCAAGCCCTTCACCAGGGCCTTATTCCACATCTTTATAACTTCCACATGGATCTTACTCTCCAAGAGGGCCTAGCCCCATCCTTCACAGTGGTGTTAAACAACCCTAAATTCACCCGAGTCCATCCTACGGCCAAAATTTTCCCCTCCTCTGGGTCTACCAGAGTTAACCCTCTAAGGAAGATGAAATATAACTTGGTCTTTGGCCTTGGAGAATTCGGTTGTGGTGTCTGAAGATACTACTTCATCTTGGCCCATGAAGTTGGTCTGGATTCTGGAGAGTTTTGTTACAAGCTCCCCTTCCCAGTCCCAGCCCTTAAATCTCCCCTCCCCTGTTTCTATCCAACTAGACTACTTGGGTGACCCTGCTACCCCTAAAAGCATTACCCCCACCCCAATGTTACAATTGATGCCCCTGATGATCACTATGAGCTGGACACTATTAGATATAAGGTGGATGAACTTAGTGTGTTGGAGGCGGAGAAGAAAGTGGTTGATTGGACTAAGGAGAAAGGTGATGAGAGTATGTGTGGTGTTGCTGATGCTTTCGCCTAGAAGCTGAATAACTGAGAAATCAAGGATGAGCAGATCAAAGACCTTCAAAGACCTTAAGAACCAGATTCCCACGGAGGAGGAGAAAAATGAAATGGTTAATGCCCTTGCTAATGTTAAGGCCTATCATTCCTAGCTGAAAAGAGAAATCCAAAACTTGGCTACCTACAACAAGGAGATGATGGAAATGACCACCCAGTCACTCAATTCCCTAGAGTCGAAGATGGAGGAAAAAAAAAAAGGCTAAACGCAGAAAGAGAGAGAGAGTAAAGTTTGCAGGCTACTCTCAAAGGTGATGTGGGCACTACCGATGTTGCTACTGGGCATCCTCCAAAATGTACCCCCTTCCTGGACAAGCTAAAGGAGCTTAATGAAGTCTGGAAAGAGGTTCCTGTGCCCCCTAAATAGAGTTGGTTTGATGGTTTTTTGTTGTTGTTGTTGGTTCTGTTTTTATTCTCTGGTAAATTTAGTTAGGTAGTTGCTTGAATTCACTTCTTGTAAATTATTTTTGTGTTGTCTGTTCAAACTTGATATTACTTTTTTGTAGGGTATGGTCCCTTTCCCATTTGAAATAATCATAATTTTAAATATTTAATATATTAAAGACTTGGTAAGATTTCAAATCCAAATCTGATACTTCACATAATTTAATATATAAAAAGTGCATTCACGTTATATAAAAAATTCCATTTTTATTTTAATATTCTCTTCACATGACTAATTACAAAAGTCTTGGCTTTAATATCGATTCTAATCACGACAAATAACAAATACCTTGTCTTTAGGACTCACTATGATCATTACATTCAATCTAATCTTGTCAAACTCATTAAATATAAATTTATTTCCATTTGAAAGGATTTGAATTAGGCGTATACAATGAATCCAAACTCTTACCTGATTTAGAGCCGGATGTATAAGGCAAATGCCAAAGCACAATTTCCCACAAATGGTATTTTGGAAGGCCATAAATGATCATGAGCACACTAACAGCTGAAGAAGCCCGTAGTTTGAATGCAATTGCCCACTTTTTGCTTGACGATGAATTCCCCGACGAGACAATAAATTCCCCTTCACCAACAGCTCCTATTTTTTCAGGCGAGAATCGAAAAAGGCATTACAGGGGAGTGAGGTTCGTTAGGGCTCGTCGTAAATATGCTGCAGAGATTCGAAACCCTAATAAGAAGGGTTCCAGACTTTGGCTTGGCACCTTCGATACAGCTGAAGAAGGTGCAGCGGCATATGACCGTGCGGCTTTCCAAATGCGCGGTTCGAAGGCTATTCTCAACTTCCCTATCAACGTTGAGTCCGGATTGTATGTGGATCCGTTTTCTTCTGAAGTGAAATAAGAGGAGAGAAAGGAAAAATGAGTCTGAAATTAGAAATTGTGCAGAGTTCGGTGAATTTATATTTGATAAATAATTGTGGGTATTATGATTTATAAATCATATTACAGATAAATAATAGAAATAGTCACACCAAATGATTTAGAGATCAGAAATCTTGTACATGCACCTGTTATTTGGAAGTGTGTTCACTACTAAATAAAAAGCTGTTATTTGGAAGTGTGTTCATTACTAAATAAAAAGCTGAGGTTTTGTTGGATGTTGCTATTAAGGAACTTATGTAAATATTTATTACAATTTTTATTTTTTTGTTGGAAGTTGAGAGAATCTCTTTGGCTAAGAGTCAACAATTGAGGGTATCCATTCTGCTAAAATCTGCAGGGTGTACAGTCCCAACCTCATTTCTTATGGTGTCGGAGCCATGCACTCAGCAAGACTTGATCTCTGGTATGCTCATTACGAACAAATTGACTTCACCAGTAAACCAAGAACCCATTGACTTTCCTGCAATTTTCAATTTGATTACAATATATTTTTATTATAATAAAAATAGATAGCTTTTGTTGAATTCAAAACAAAATACTGTTGTAAACCATAGAAGAACATTTGCTTCCCACCTTTTCTTACGTTGACAATAGCCAGAATGGATAGACGCTGAGAAAGAAACAATTTACGCAGACTTGTGTACTTCTACATTCTGAACATGTGGTTTGGTTGTCGATATAAAAGTATATCATTTGCTCATAGACGTTAAGCTAGAATAATAATACTTATTCGACGATTCGATTGAATTTGATGACAGATTGGTGCTCGATCGGGTTATATTCAAGGAAAAATTTTCAAAGGACTCTACTGAAAAATACGTCCTTAAATCATCCTTCTTAGAATAATGAACAACTTTAGCTCGACATGTTGAATAAGAATCGGTTATAACGTGTAGATGTTTTGATTGATATGGTAGTTGTGTCATTATCAGTTAAATTTGCTTTAAAAGAAATTTCAGTTAGTTGCTAAGTACATTTGTGAGAAGTAGCAAAATATTATTTCATTTTCAGATCATATTTATTGATCTACATATTCCTCATTCTAATGATGGACTTTTGAATGAAAAATACATACATAAATGTTTGTGTTCTATAAATGATGGAACATGGAATATTCATACTATCTATTGTAAGAATTTGTTAATTAATTATATATATGTAATCTATTTTAATAATAAATATTTGAGCCTCTGTAGCTTGTTTCATTTGTAATTTCGTATCATAGTCATTATGTTCTTCCCTTTGCTAATGTTGAATATTTTATGAGTTTGAGTAGTGGTAATTGTAACAGGTGCTATGTTATGATGGACATTCTCAAGGAAAGTGACATATGCTCTTGATATTGCTACAAGTAAGATCAACTTACAATGAAATGCTACATATCATTCATATTTCTCCAACATTCTTTGAATGTGTCCTTGAATACATAGGGTGTAATTGAAAATTAATTTTGTAATTTAGATTTCTCAAAAATATTACCATTAGATGTTATTGCATTCATGAAGAAGGTAGAGTTGGTGGTGTTGGATACAAACCTACCTTTTGCAAACCTCTTAATGTGGATGTGATAAGTTCAAGCAGTGAAACATTTTGAATGATCTTTGTGGATCCTAGATCAGAGAGGTGATGATTTTAGATGCCTGAATTATGATATGAACTATTTTGAAGGATTTACAAGTCAATGATGTCCTCTCCTATTAGTAATGAGGTTACTTTTTCCTATTTATGACTCAAAAGGGCTTACACTTACCATTCTTGAAAGGGCCTCTTGAATTTGGAAATCAATAAATTTTGTATTTAATCATTATTTGATGTTAATTTTTCCTTAAAAAATATTTATAATATTCATTTACCATTTCTCTATAAATTGGAGACACTAGATAGTAGTTGGAATTAATTTCTCACAATTTATGTGGTATTCAAAAGCATTCTCTTAAAACTAATTGTATGGGTTTTTAATGAATATTTAATTCATACGTATGCATCATTATTTATTGTCAAATATTTTAAGACATCTTTCTTAAAGTTTGCAACTCTAAATAATTAAAATGCTAAGGGAAGGAAATATGGCCTCTCCTAGAATTGACTTGTCCACCTTGACATATTTTATAGTCTATTATACCCAACAAGGTGGAGAAGAAAAAATAAATGCATTGCCACATTTACACTGCTCTCAATTGATGTATTTTATAAATGTATTCCATAATGTAATGTGAAAGGTTATGAAATGATAAAATTTGTCATTTTTTATATTGAAGGTACCTCATAAATATTTTTAAACCTATAATGAACATTCACAAGCCTACAATATTTGTGAGTAATTCTATGATAATTTGGTTATTTTATGCTCTTGGGTATTGTTACCCAAATTTTTACATGTGGGATAGTAATCAAAAACAATAAAAAATTTGCATAAAGATACATCTCTTTAACATTACTGTTCAGCTAATAAAGATGCATACATTGCTATTACATTCATATTATCAAATTTGCATTGTAGTCTAAGTATTGATCAGTTTCAAACTTTCAAATTCATAAATGATCATTACATTGTGCATTCAAACTAAATGTATTAGATAAGTGTTCCTTCAAGGTTACATCTTGCATACTGAAACTTAGAGAACATATGCAGAAAAGAAAGTAAGAGAAAAGCATGATGAAGTCTAGGGATCTATGTATTGCCTTTAAGAGGTCTTCTAGTTTCTGGAGTTGTTCATCTGCATCATCTGAAGTCTTCATGTCTTGGTCTTGTCTCTATCTGTCCTGCATCCTAGGTCTTTTGCTGATCCTATTTCCTGCATCATAATGGAGGAAAAAATGTTAGATCCAATTGGATCTAAGAAATACATAGTTAACTAAAAGCACCATACATCAGTCAAACTCCCTAAACTACACATTAACAGATGATATTAATGCCATAGAAAGGTATGCATTTACATCGACAGAATAATAACATCAAAAAGACATATCTTTATGAAATCCTATGCTATATTTGAAAGATGCAGTGAGTGTCACGAGCCCGTGCTCGAACTTCACAATATGTATAATACTAAAGAATGAAAGAATGCTAAATGTTCATATGTGCAGGAAAGAAAGAGATGTGATGGTATGCAGATTTCAACATTGATGTGCAAGAAAATGACTGAATCATAGTGATATCAATATGTCAGGAGAGTGAATACAGTAGTATCAAATATTGTTATAAATTTGTAGGAAAAAAGGAAAGGAAAGGTTAAAAGTAGCTGCATAGGGATGAATCAAATGAAGAGTATAGTAATGATGCTGAAAATGATCATATGCAAAAGGAGGATAGACAACTGTGTTATTCAAGTGTATTATGCATGTCCAAAATGATAAAAAATGCAGTGCATAGGTAAGGGTGAAAAGAAAATGACAGTGTTATTGTCATCAGAAGATTATGCATATGTGGTAAACCAAACAACAATGTTGTTATAAAAATACTATGCATATACAAGTAAAAAGTGTATGTACATATATGTAAATGCTATTATTGATGCTGTTATTCATGTTTGAATGACAATATACAATCAAAAGTGTATATGCATATGTGTAATAGAACTGTGCAAATGAAAAGAAAATATGCATGTTTAATGGTTGTGTCCTCTATTTCTTAGTGTTTTTCATGAGAGTCACGAGCCCATGCTCAAACCCCATGGGTAATTTTTCCACTACAAACAATGGTTGTTTAGGCATATGAGACAACATGAAGATAGATGCAAACATTCATTGGAGCTGACATCAAAAAAAAGCTATACATAATGCATGAAGAAAACAACATAATTGACAACTTTCTATTCAATCATGGAGTGAAAGCAATATCAATTCAGTATAGGAAGCAGACAAAAAAGATGCTTCCAATTTGAATACACAAACAACATGATCTCCACAAAAAGACTACAAACAACTCTTGCATAATGTTTTTATAGGCCGATTCATCAACATCAATGGATGCAAGCTTTCTAGTTCAAGCATACAGTATCCATCTATATGATAGTGTTGTTATAAGAGAATAGAAATGCACTAACAGTGCTATTCTTCAACAGATAGAGAGTATTTAAGCATAAGACAACAGTGATACATCAACACAAGATAAAACTTAAAATCACAGCAAACAACTTTTATCTATTTCCTAGCAACAATACATGGAGAAATCATTCTAATATGCAGTGGAGCTGACAAAGCCCTTCATTGATAAACAGTGGAAAATGTGTCTATTTCTAACTACAGATATCAAAATGTACGAGCTCATACATCCAAATCACAATAGAAGATTATGTGGGTGTCAAAAAAACTGATTCGATAATAAATAAATGGCAACTATCATAACAAAGAAAATGCCCAGATTCATTTGCCGTGAAAGGAGTGACAGAAAAAAACAATAAAAACCCTAGTGATATTGCAAGATTTATGTAATATAAAACATATATGTCTAAATAGCTTGTTCAACCAAAGAAAGAAATAACTTATCTATGAGATGTGAAGTAGTGGAGGCTGAGACCAAAAAATGAGCCCGAGTTTGAGCAAGAATGCATAGCCATGTTTCACGGCATCCAAAATTCCAGCTCAAAGCCCAAGTCAACAGAAGATGCATGCACAGTGCCCTTTTCATGGCATTTTCAAACAACACGTTGCAGCCCAACAACATACAGAAAGAAGTGCCATGTTTTATGGCATGGCAAGATTGTCAATAATGAAGAACCCGTGCTGAGAGCTCCCTACATAATCATATGTCGCTTTCATTATGGAGAGCCCGCATATCAGGGAAAGAGCTCGCTATTGGTGTGAAGTGCCCGAGCTCTTTATTAATGTTGAGTAACTAAATGTCAACTCTAGCAACACTCCAAATATCGAATGAAGAGACTCCAGATTGCATGGTGAAAATATAGAGAGCTCAAGAAGATCACCTGCATGGCAAAACAAAAGTTGTAAACCCTAACCCCTCTTTCCCTAAAATTGTAGATGCAAATGAATGCAAAAAACTATATTGTGCCAAGTTTTACAAAACTTTGGAATCCATCGACTACAGCAGTTAATGCCTTTAGTAACTGTAGTTGCAAAGATAAGCTCTCCTATCAAACATTGGTCATGTTGACCATGGTTATAGTGTCGGGTTGGGGTGTTTTGGCTATATACTATGGTCGATTATATGGTCTGGGTGATGAGTTATATACTATGGTGTCGGCTAAGTCATAGGAGTTGGAATTTTTATGTAAATGTGGGTATAGTTTATGCATTTAAAGTTATGCATTTTGATGGGTTTCTCTTATGTTATGTAATAAGGTTGGTAACATTATGTGAAAAAGATGAAAATCTTTAGTTACCAACTATAATAGGGTATCTCATTTCCAAAATCAACCTTTAAGGCTTAAATTTGGGGCATTAATCATGCCTTAGATCTAGGGATATGTTAATTTTGAAGGGAGCTTGATTGGAGGCTAATTTGTAGGCATTATTTAGGCCTTTGAAATAGGATGATCTTTCTATTTTGAGGATATTTTTGGAGGGAGATTTCATTTTTAGAATTAGCCTTAGGGGCTATATAATTGAGCCTCATATTCATATTTAGGGGTTGTAGATTTTGGAGAGAGGGCTAAAAGTGAGGATATTGTTCCTTGATGCCTTGGAGATATCATTTGTAACGTATTTTGTCAGATTTTTGGAGGATAATAAAGCATATAATCTATTTTCTCTACATGCTTTTGAGTTCATATTACAAATCCTATTTTCAACATTCTTCATAAGTGTTATTCATTTTGATAGCTAGGAGAAGTGAATGTCCATTATTCCTCCTCTTTGCAAACAAAATTCAAACCTCATGAAGAATATGTATGTCTGTTGACTGATTAAGTTATTTGTGGTCTATACCTGAGTAGCCAAGTCTTTTAACCTATATGTTGATCAGAGATTCAAGGTATCAAGTTTTGGTATATCAATTAGGATTTCTGCATTATTTTCCAAACAAAGTTTGATTTTCATTCTTGGTGTATCACCCCATCTTTACTTTCAATTTCATTTCAAAAGATTCCTTCTTACCTTTTCTCATAAATTTATCAATCAGGAGGTGATATCCCATATCAAATAGGAACTGGCCTAGAATCTAGAGACTCCTTCTTAATCATATTCCACCAAAAACTAGAGAAGGTTTCCATTGTTAGGATAGAGTACTATCAAAGCCCCAATGCCTGAGTTGGGGTGGTCATTCTAAACCTTAATAGTTTTTGGCACGCCTGGTGGGACCAAACTGTTTCACAGTTCTGAAGAGCTTCATTATTATTGTTGTCTTGTAGTGAACAATAGTATTTCAGCCTTTGGAGGTAGGATTCAAATTCACACCTAGCAACTCTGTTGGAAAAGATCTACTAGTTTCAAAAGATCAAGTGATGGTATTTTTCAGATCATCTTTTATATTCAGATTTTCACCTTATTTCATGAATAGAAATGTCATATTATTGTGGGCAGCCACAATAATCACCACCTTATCATAAAAGTAATATTCAATGGTCTAATCATCAGCCATATGAAAATCATCCTAAGCCTATTTTTAGTCCAAGTTACCATACCATAGTAGGTTATCGATATATCCAGCATGCCCCAAATCAATATGCCCTTGTATAGGCTTATGAGCAGGCTCTCCAACAAGAAGGATCATGGGCTCAATGATAGAAACAAGAGATTAAAGAGAAGCTAGCTCATCAGGCTTACCACCTACCCCCCCATGCTCAAACTAGGTGGCAGAAAACTTAGAATTATAACCAGTTCTAAGGAGACTATTTCATGCCTAATCAGCATGAAGATATTTCCAATCAGCCTCAAAATTGGGACTTTGTTAAATGAATAGGTTTTATGAGCCTAGCAAGCTTGTTCAGTGAAATTAAGAGAAAGGAAATGAGGATCAACTATATGAGAAGCAAATGAAACAATGGGAAGAAGATCTTGATCATCAAATTGTTGTTAAGGGAGAAGAGTTGAGATCACAAATGGCTGAACAAAAGGCTCCTGAGCATAAAATTCCAAGCTTCATGCATTTTGGGCAAGGTGAGTCTCCTAATTCTCTTGAATATGAAATTCCAAGTTGGAGTACTCCCATGATCAGAGAGCCTATAAATGAAGAGCCAACTAAGATTTCATTCCCAAGTTTTAGTAATATCCTTCTAGCACAAACACCTGTTATAGAGAAATTGGAGCCTTATGAAGAATTGAAGCATGTCCTCATGCAAGAACATGAAGGTGAATTGGATATGATGCTGGTCACGGAGGGTAGAATTTAGAAGGAATATCAAGGGTCTCATATTGAGGCCAATCCAACGGGTTTTGTGCAAGAAATTTTAGTTTTTGATCATGAAATCATTGATACATTGCCTCAACCTATTTTCCCTCATAAATTAGATACATCCAATCATGAAATTGTCAAGGTGGTTCAATATGATTTATCTCATGATCAAGAGGTTGACCAAAGCTTAGAATAATGTTTTGACAACATTATTGTAGATTCCTATGAGAATCTTTAGTTACCAACTATGATAGGGTATCTCATTTTCAAAATTAGCCTTTAAGGCTTAAATTTGGGGCATTAATCATGCCTTAGATCTAGGGTAAAAGCGCAATAATCTGTCACCCTTTTATAAAGGAAAAGGCTAACAAAATCAAAGATGTTCAACTTCAATAGTATAAAAGTGACATTTATATTTGGAATTTGAAGATGATGTAAACTAATAAAATGTTTTAAAATGGATGAAGTTTATGATTAATATTTTTAATATTTTTTTTAATAAGTTTTGATATGTTTTTTAAATTTTTAAAGATGATTTTTCAGTTGTAGAAACATACTGAAAATTAGGTGTCTAGTTCCCACCAAAACATTATATGTAAATAAACATTTTTTCTTCTAATTTCAAAATATGTCATAGATGACATATATAGCTAGTGCATGAAGAAATAAAAACTGGTTTGTGACCTATATTTTCTATTTTATAACAATTCAAATTCCAACTCACCTAAAATCAACAGTTTTCATCTCCCGCCATATTTTTCATAAGAAATATATCCCAATCAAAAAAAGAAATATATATTCTTCAATAGGTATCTCTCTTCTAGTGCACTATATGTTTTTCAAATTTATTTGATATGTTTTACTATTTTTTTTCTTTCTCCGAATCAACATCTCCTTGACTGTTAAAATACCTACTTGCAATATTTTTTAATTATAATAGACTATGTCTAATTAAAACACTATAAAATCTATAAGAGATATTCTTGACTCTAATCTCTACAAAAGGGTATTTTTGTACTTTTTTTTAAAATATCATTAAAAAGACTTAGAGTTATTGCAACATCACATTTCTAAAATAATTTTATTTCTATGATAATTGGACTCAAAGTGGTATAAAACATGCATTTAATAGACATTTCCAATTGGAAAAGTTAAAGCACTTATCTAACTTAACTATATTGAATCTAGCTAGACCATATGTTTGACCAAAATTAATTTTTAGTTAGAAATACTAAAATTCAGCTGTGCTGATAAGTTAGCTTAAAAGGTGACAGATTATTGTGCTTTTACCCTCTAGGGATATGTTTATTTTGAAGGGGGCTTGATTGGAGGCTAATTTGTAGGCATTTTTTAGGCCTGTGAGATAGGATGATCTTTCTATTTTGAGGACAGTTTTTGAGGGAGATGTCATTTTTAGAATTAGCCTTAGGGGCTATATAACTGAGCCTCATATTCATATTTAGGGGTTAGAAATTTTGGAGAGAGGGCTAAAAGTGAGCATATTGTTCCTTGATGCCTTGGAGATATCATTTGTTACCTATTTTATCAGATTTTTGTATGATAATAAAGAAGATAATCTATTTTCTCTACATGCTTTTGAGTTTGTATTACAAATCCTGTTTTCAACATTCTTCATAAGTGTTATTCATTTTGATAGCTAGGAGAAGTGAATGTCCATTATTCCTCCTCTTTGCAAAGAAAATTCAAACCTCATAAAGAATATGTATTTCTGTTGACTGATTAAGTTATTTGTGGTCTATACCCTAGTAGCCAAGTATTTTAACCTATATGTTGATCAGAGATTCAAGGTATCAAGTTTTGGTATATAAATTAGGATTTCTGCATTATTTCCCAAACAAAGTCTGATTTTCATTCTTGGTGTATCACCCCATCTTTACTTTTAGTTTCATTTCAAAATCTTCCTTCTTCCCTTTTCTCATAAAGTTATCAATTAGGAGGTGATATCCCATATCAAATAGGAACCGGCCTACAATCTAGAGACTCCTTCTTAATCATAGTCCACCCACAACTAGAGAAGGTTTCCATTGTTAGGATAGAGCACTATCAAAGCCCCAATGCTTGACTTGGGGTGGTAATTCTAAACCTTAACAGGTATCTTAAGAAATTTTATTAGAATCATCCGTTCTAGTTGGATTGAATAACTTGGGGAATAAAATTGGGCCTTCCCTAGTATTCACCTACCCATGCAAACATTTTAATATAGTCAATTGTATAATGACGTGTAGAGAAAAATAAGCATAGTGACACATTTGGACTATTCCAATTTATATTTTTTGCAATAATGCATCATAAATACACATGATCAAATGGTGATTAGTTTAAGGAATTAATGTAGTAGAACAAATTTCTGCAGTAACCTTGAGAAGAAGGTTAAGCAAAACATTCAAATCTTTACAATAACAACAAAAACATAATAAAAAATAAATATAAATAATATGCATACTACAACACAATTAGTTATGTAGGGAAAACCCTCTTGACAAAGAAATCGCACACTCCAAAAACCACCCAATATATTATTTACAATTCAACAATAAATTAAAATATAATTGTAATGCAAGCATATTGCAAGAGTATCACCAATGAAGATCTAGCACCAAATCAATGGCTATTATACTCTTAGAATAAATCATAATACACAATTGTAATACAATACCCTCGTAAAATAGGGTTGGCTTCTCAGGAAAGAAAAGCACACAAAATATTAACTTTTAGATCTATGACCAAATAATAAATTGTTCAGATTCATAATAATAAATTCTAAATAAAATTTTGTTTCAAGGGTGTTGTAAGGGGATTATCCCCCCTTTGCAACCCCCATACTCTCATATTAATAGCACTTTTAATAAATAAATTACCTTTTTAATAATTACAAGTATGAGACACTATTTTCCTAAAAATAAGATGATGGAAAATTAAATATATTATTTTAGAGGCAATTCACATATATCAATAAGCCTAGATGGAATATTCATGGGCCTCAAGATGTTCCAGACAATTGTTTTTTCATAGTTTGACATAATTTTCTCTTATGTTTCTTAAAAGAGTTTTGCATAAGTGTAGAATTTAGGAAGCTTAGAACATCTGATGTATGAAATGTGACCTCCTATAGCATTGATCCACCCAACCTAATATTTTGGTAGACTTGGTTTATCCTCATAAGTTCTCAGAGAAAATATTAAGCTATTGACATATTGACATGACTCTAAAATGACCATTTTGAAAGAATGTATTCCTCGTTACTATCAAATGGATTAAAATGATGAAAACTAGGAGAGATTATTTTTAAGGGACCTCACATAGAAATATATGTATGGAATAAATATTTTATGCCCCATTAATTCTAAGAACTTCTTCATCTTGATTTCATATATTTTCTAAAGTTTAATAAGAGACTATTTTAGAAGCGGGTAATCCCAATTTTCTATGACATCTAGGGAGTGACATGTGATCTCTCAAAGCATTCACTCAACAAGGATAATGTGTTTCTATATTTTATTTGGATCTATTTGTGGGGAAAGTTGGAAATAATCTTACTAACACATTTAAACTTCTCTCTAATTGCACATTTTGTAAGAATACATTCATTTTTCGTACAATCAAATTGTGTCATGATAATGAAAATTAAGATACATTATTTTAGATAGCCATGGCATATAGTTATAGGAAAATATATTTATACAGCTAATAAAACTTGATAACTATTGTAATATATTATTAGTATTTTTTCTCTCATGATCCTTATAGACTTTACAATAATTATTCACCTCAAAAGGCTTAGAAAACCTAGGGAAAGAAATGGATCCTTCTCTATAATTTTTCCACCAAATGAAACATAAAAAAAAATTCAATTCAATCTCATGAGATGTGAAGAAAGAGTCATTCTATTGACACATTTACTCTAGTACGAAATGATATATTTGCTAAGATTACATCTCATCTTGGCATGTTTAAATGGTGTCAAGATTAATAAAACTAAAATAGGTTATTTTCAAGTAATATGACATATTGATATAGATCTATTTAAAATATTCATATAGGCCCCATTAATTTTAAAAATTAGTGCATCATGCTTTTTTTCTATTTTTCTTCTCTGGTATCTTCATAATTATTATGAGAAGTATGTGACCATGGTAGATTTAGATACCTAGGGAATTTAATGAGGCATCCCTTATAATTCATATATCATTTCAAAATCTTATAAATTTCTTGTGGTACTACAAGATGTAGAAAATTCATATTATAATATTTTTACTTTCTCTTGGATAAAAAATTACAAGAATTGATTCCTTGTTAGCAGGTTCAAATGATTTTGATATGATGATAATTAGGAGAGATTTTTTTGAAGATAATCCAAATCTAGCTTCAAGTTTAGTTTAAAAAAAAATCCATAGCATCATGATGTCCAATAAATACTCTATCATGATTTATGAATTCATTGCTCTTTGCTCCTCTAGGAGAACTCACTGGAATCTTATAACCTAGATCTATTAGAAAAAAATAGACAATAAAATAGGGCCTCCCCTAGCATTTAATCATCTACCCTAATGTATTGGCATAATAAACTTAGAAACATGATGTGTAGAATATAAAATATTCATATTAGCATGTTTGCACTACTCTTAAATTATTCTTTTTAGAAGAGATATCATTCACTAATCTACCCTAGCATGTTGGCATGATAAATTTGTCACCATTAGGTGTACATAAAAAATTAAGCATATCATCAGGTTTAAAGTACTCTTAAATGAATCATTTTAGAAGATTAATTCCTTATACAATGAGAAAAAATACATCATCAATGGGTTATAAGATAAAGAGAATGAAGGAGCTTATTTCTGAGGGAGATCACACATTCAATTTTTGGACTAGATGGAATATTCATAGGCCTCATAAAGACATAGAATTGCTTCATTAGAGTTTTATAGTTTTTTTTCTCTAATGTCTATTAAGAGACATTGTTGAAAACATACAAATTAGATGTGTTGAGACACCTTGAGAATCAAATGAGGCCACCCATAGCATTCACTCACCTACACAAAAAGGATGGTGTATTTCATTCAACCCCATGAGGTGTAGAAGAAACTTAATTATTCTCTCGTCTATGTTTCTCTCAAATGATGCATTTTTAAGAATGCATTCCTCCTTGGAATGGTTAAAAATATCAACAAGATAAAAATGATAGATCTTATTTTAGATGAATCTTGTTAGTATAATAATAACTAAATTACTCCATTGTTGTCGGGAAATAATCTATGACCATTCTTTGAGTATGGTCATTCTATAATTACGTTAACTACATTATAACTGAACTTTTCTTTATATTTATGTTCTTTCCTTATTTTAATAAATTTTATGAAAATATTTTGTGTCTCATATTTTGTGTTAGAGTAGCTTGAAATTGGTCCTTGTGCACTGTTTTGTATTTTTTATTAAAGGAAAACTGGTTTTACAGAGACTAGAAACCCAAGTATTTACAAAAAAAACAACTAGAAATATCAAATGCTAATCAACAACTAAAAAGATGCTACCTAATAGATAAAAGAACAAAAAAATGGGAACCATGCCCTAAAACTAATTACATACTCTTTACCATACTTTCAATTTTCTAAATAATTTTAGCATTAATATTTTGAACCTTCTTAACAATACTATCAATAGGGTTGATCCCCTTATCTTTACTTCTTAATATGGTAGTAGGACCACACATGCAATCCTTCTTTCCCTTCTCTCTGGCGACCTCGGATTCCTCAACGTGATCCTTTTTCTTCTTTACCTTTCTTATATCCATGATGTGAGATTTCTTGGCAAAATTCACACTAATGGATGACAAGGTACAACTAACCTTAGACATTACCTGTAAAGGCTCTTCCTATTCATTCAATTTCTTCAAACCAACGATGGTTTTATATAGCAATTTTACTAGTTGCTATAACCACTGTCAGCTTATTCTGAATCACCAACAAAGATTCCTCGAGCTTATTAATACATTGTTCATGGTCTTCCTTCAAATCACTAATACCCTTGGCTAAGGCTTGGGTACTTTCTATGATGTTATCAAGTCTCTAATTTCAAGGAGAAGATTTATATTTTAATGCATTGATTTTAGCCACAATCCATGAAAGGATAGAGCTCTAGATATCTATCATGTTTCTGACATATTTATTAGTATAAGGGTTTTCAAAGACCAATGATCCCCTCTCAAATAGATTATCATTCCCCATGTCAACAAGGATGTCCACTTGAATTCCTGTATCCATTTATTTCATACCCTAAGCAGGAGAAACATGGAAAATAGGGTCAACTCGAATGAGCCTTCAAAACATATTTTTGCAAACTAGATTAATTTCTCATATCCCTAGATGAGAGGGATAGAGAGTTTTTCTTGTTTTATTTGGACTTACCCAAAGAAGAAAACTTATCTTTCACTTTCCCTTTCACATCAAGACTAGGATCTAGAGAATCTAGGACAATATCAACCGACGAGGTGTAGTTAAAGTCATCATCATAAAAAGTGACTACTTTCTTATGACCAGCGAGTACATACAAGGGGTGTTTTCTTTTACACAAATTAAAAACCTCATCATTGTTAGAATCCACTTCCTCTTGATCAGAGGAAGTATCCCCATAATGTGCCCTCACATTTTTCTTAAAATGAATACCCATTTTAGGGAGAGGGTTTCTTTCTATGTACAAATCCCTATCATTTTCCATTTAAAGTAAAATCAAACCCTCATGGAGTATAAGGGGAGAAGGGTTTTTTTAATCATGGACATGTAAACCATGATTTAATGACGATAAAAAATATAATGGAAAGAAAATCCTCTTGTTATGCCCAAAATGGTTGAGGATAACAAAGTGATAACTAAAAATACTATAGAATTTTTCATCCAAGATGAGATAACACATAATTACCTCAACAACATCTACCCTAAGACACTTAAGGGGATCTCTATTAAAACCCCCATCAATATTCTACTTAACTTTGTCTCTTTCACCTAGCTCAAAGAAGATTTTCAGTGCTTCATTGGTGCATTTCCTTTCTCTATAAAATTTCCTTCCTTCCATAAGAGTGTTTGACACTTTTGAAATTAATTCTAAACATTAATATACAATTCAACACCATACACTTTTATAGTACCCTCCCATGCTTCCAAAAACTCTTTTGTAACTTGAGTGTTCTCCCCATGAAGCCTTTTAATATAGCCATTCAGGCCTCCCGCAAAAATTCACTCTAGATAGATTTTTTTTTCAATTTATCATAGATAATAAGATCTAATCTATTATGATTTTCCCCCACTCTACCAAAATAAAAAGCCTCCATAATCTGGAAATCAGGGCAACCATTACTAAAAACCTGACTTATCACCCCTAGAATTCTCCACCAGTTCATAATAAATGGAGTCCTAATAAGAATACTAGTTTTCATGTATAGTAACATCATTTCCAAATCACAGAGAAGATTAGCATTCCCCAACATAATTATGTATGAGAATTTGAAAATCTATGGGTATATTATCATTAATATCCCAATTAATCAAGTGTTGAGAACTAACACCCATATTCACCAGCCTCTCTTCCATATAGTTTTATTCTCCTAACACGTGAGATATTTTATACTCCTCAAACATATTAAGCACAAATTTACAATCTTGAATAATTATTTTAATTGTCTAACTTGGGGGAACTTTTCCAATTAAACAATTAATAATGTCAAAGCAATCACTGTCTAACGAGATCTTCATTATTCCCTTATCTTTAGCTATTTTGATTCCAACATGGGTTGTATAAGCCTTGACATAGTGGTTCTTCTTAGCTATTTTATTAATTCTATGCATGATGCAGTAGATTTTTTGCCATATTAAATACTAAAATACTGCATTATTTATTATAAAAGATTTTTTTTGAGTAAAAAAATAGTGATATAATATTAGTTCTCAACTATAAATAGATCTACATTAGAAGAATACAAGAGGGAATGTATGTGAGTTAAAATGTACATTGCAATAATGTGTGTAATAAAAAGAGCCCCAAATATTCTTATAAAACATTATATATATTTTAGTAGTAACAATAGTACAACTATTTCCAACCTCAATGTTTATCTCTATTATGTTTCTATCTTTAGTTGTTGTAGAATTTTGTTTAGCATTATTAGAACAAGTCTTAGTGTCATATTAACTATTTCTTAGTTTGATAATCACTTTGAACTTGTATAGTTTCATACTAAATTAGAAGATGGATATTATCATCATAATGTTTTAAATTTTTGTATTTATGTTACATTAGCTCCTTAATATGTACCATATCATGAGCTCGAATATCATATTGACTTGATGCATCACTATAAAAATATTAATGAGAATCATCATCAATAAATTTCTTTCAATAATGGTAAACCATTCACTTCAAGAGATTTATGAGTATGGTTCTTGATGATTAAACATGATAAAATTTCTAAGTTCATATTGATATTAAATTATATTTAGTAAATTATTTTTTTAGAAATATTTATATAGTTATAGTGAGTTTCTAAATTTGTGATTCATTTTGGAGGCTTATCTTTGTCTAGTATTGTTATGTTCCCAAGTACAAATAATTTAGTGCAGACCTTATGATGGAAAAATAATAAGTATGTAATTATAGGTATATAGCATAGTGGTTGTGCACTTGTAAGATTGTTGCAGTAAAAGAGATAACATATAGCCAGATGGTGAGGTACTAGGTAACAATTTTAGAAGGTACCATAAGAAACTAACATTTGATATGTGGAAAAGAGATGCTAGGACCATGAGTGAAATCTAAGATCTCAAATCTCTATTTAGATAATATTGAAACAAAAAATCCTAATAGGGATTTTGAACACTTAGTTTTATGTTCCTTATTTGCAATGGTATTAAAATTGTGAAGCTTGTGTTTAAGATCTAGATTTAATGATAGGAAAATAATTAATTTTAGAAATAACAATAATTTAAATAATAGAAAACAAACAACATAGGTTAGATCTATAAAGAATACATAGAAAGGAACTTGGTTTCAAATTTGAGCTTAAAAGTGTTGAATTCATGTGATGTGTATCCTAATGAAAGCATGTTTAAACTAACATAATTGATTATAAATTATGTTAGGAAATACTATAGGTATAACTCTAAAAATTACACCCAAAAGTGTTCAACAGGTGTATTAAGTGCCTTAGTCTAGGGGATCTCACTTGTTAAAAATCTAGGAATGTCAATTATTATTGCTCTTCTCATCCAAAACACCTTTTTTGTAAGGTTTGAAGATATTTAGACAAAAATGGAGAAAAATATTTTTTAAAGATGTTTTCCTAAGTCAAAACCTAGGTTAGCATTCCCACATCCACATCATCTATGATTGATGTAACAATAGGTTTTCTTCGGGATGAGAGAGGTTGTGTAATAATTAAAATATTAAAATTAGATGATTATAATTTAGGTATGAAACCTTCTCACGGAGTCTTGTATAACGGTTTCTAAATAATGTTGTTTAGACAAATCAGGTACAAGTGTTGATTTAATAACATGATAGAAAAATATAATAAACATGAAATTATACTTGAATATAGATAGTTATTATGTGTTTTTTCTTCAGTTCTCTTCATTGATGAATTGGAGAATGAGTTCTAGGTTAGAACATTAGAACCTTTTGAAATGTACAATTGCTTTATATAAAGATCATAATAATTTTTTTATAATAAATAAATGCAACATAAAATGGTCAACTACCAAAATTGAGACAAAATATAAAAACATAAATGGTATCACTTTCACTAGCTATACTTTTGGATCGATTTTGGTGAGACTATTAAGCTAGTTACCCTAGTCCTACTAAATAGATCCTCTAAAATGGAGTAACAAGTGTCAGGGTGTTGACAATATGTGTTTTCGTTGATGTCAACTTGATGTTTAACAATAAGCATTTTCGCTGAATAGATGAATATAATATGTGTTCCTTAGTGTTGTCATCAATTGAAATTGTTAATTAGGTATATTTGAGAGTAGCCATGCCTCTATAAATTTTATGTCCTATTATTAGAAAGGAAGTTTTTTCTAGAGTTATAGTAGATGTTTCCATATATACTTGTATCTTTCTAGATGATGAGTAAGTACATATTCTTTATAATATTGATGCAATTCTTCTTTTGGTGGCTACATAATTAGGGAGCTATTTGGTTGTTAAATAACTTTAGTTTGGTGTTCGGTTGGTTGCAAAAATGACTGTAAGTATTAATAAAAGTATTTTTACAACTATACATGTGTTAGTAAAATTGTTTACATTTCAACTCATTTCATCCTCTTATTGTGAAACCCAAGTTTAAGCTTTGTAGTGTGTCTAGAGTTTAAGTTTAATATTTCAAGTCTTAATCACATCTAAAATAATTTTATAGGGTTCTTTTATCTAGATTACAATTTGACATTTAATTATGTCTGAGATGAATGACTAAGTGCTCCATAGTCATTTATTTTCTCATACAATTTTGGGAATACATTCTAGATGGTACAAATGTTTAGTGATACAAGTTTCAAGTAATTTTTTTTCTCTTTATTGTAATATTCTTAAGATTAAGTGTGGCAATCTTTCAAGGTTGTCATGTCTCACTATGATCAATGAATTATTTATCTCATGAAAAAATTTAATGATTGGTTCTTTTAGAAGATTATTTTAGGATGATTTTAGATCATATTTTATATGTTAGTTTTGATCTATATAATGTTTTAGGTTTCTTTGTGATGGTTTGGAGACAAAAAATCAAGATTTTTAAATTTGAACTGATAGGATGTCTTTAGGTATAGTTAAAACTAACCTATTATTTTTCATTAAAGGATGTTTTAATATGTATTTGAGGTTTTAACTTATGTTGGGTTGAGTTGCAGCCTAATTTTTGGTTTGATCCATAATTTTGAAGCCAACCTATTCTAGGTCACACATTTCATTTGATATATCCTCTTTGGCTGATTTAATTGACATTTTTTAGATTTTGGAAAGGACATATAAGGAAGGATGGATCATTGTAAAAGTATTTTTGAAAGGTATTTGAATAGATTTTATGATGTGGTTTTGAAAATATTTTAGTGATTATTAATTTGAGAATTAAGTATGTCATATCTATATGATAAAATATTTGTGCCAAATAAAGGACTACAACTTTAGCGTAAGTCAACTACTTCTTCTTCAATAGTTCATTATAATTGTCATGTGTCTTTCTCTAGAGAAGTTATATTTAGAATGTAATTTAATTTTATCTTTGTCTACAGTGTTGTGCCTTAGTTTGCAAACATATTTAGGGAGTTGTGTGCTTCCTTCTACCAGTGAACGTAAAACATATATTCTAATACCTATTTCATATAGTGTAAGTGGATCCTCACCGTGGTTATACCATGTCCTTGGGATTTCCACATAAAACTCTTGATCTTCTTGTGTGGTGTAAATTCTAATTTTGTTCTTCACTTCTGCAAATTTTATTTAATGGTTCAAATTTTATTAAATGGTTAAGTTTTAATTAATCTTATTTCACCCTCTCTCAGGATCTGGGGGTGTCCAACAGATAATTTTTTTAATGTTTGATCTATTCCTTATTTTTTGTATTTTACAATAATAAAATTATAGGATCTTAACAATAGGTCCCAAACAAACTTAAAATTATATTTAAAAAAAAAAAAAGAACTCTAAAGTATGTGCCAAATAGAGTGTGAAATTGTAGAGGCATGTAGTTTATTACACCTACAATATCAATAAATTATTTTTCTTTTCTACTACAATCTATGGAAGAAATTTAGTTAGGGAATATAGGCATGTATATAGTTTAAGAGATTATAGTCAACAAACACTAAGCATTGGTGAGATGTAGTTGGTTATTACAAGTGGTGATCATATGTATGCTTAATTTTATAAATAATGATTTCTATGCTAACTCTATGGTATGATCATGTTACTATTATGTGCATATTTTAATTGTATGTCATAATATATAACTATAAGGTTATCATTCCATAGAGACATCTATATCTATTTTTTTGTATAGAAGAATCAAGGTTTGATGGTAAAAAATTGGTGGTTGTGTTGTAAACTTGAGTAAATATAATTTTTGGACTTGACCAAAAAAATATCATTCTCACTCTATATTCTTTGGTGAGTAATAAAAGAAGAAACAATAAGTTGAACTAGGAGAGCGGGGACACAGTGGGGGAGGAATTTCAAATTTTGGGGTTGCAGGTGGGGAAGACGCAGAGGATGACGATGATCTAGGCAGCTTTTGGATGGTTTGTGACTCAGTGGTATTTCCCCTAGTAGTAGACATTGGGGGAATTTGTGTGTTTGTGGCTCTCTCCTCCCCTATGGCTTCATTTTTTTACCTTTGGGGTGTTTTGGGCCTCTGTCATTTTGGCAAGAGGGTTTCCCACCCCTTTTGCCCAGTTCTATTTTGACTGTCCCAATCTGTGGGGAGGTTGCATTTGGGTGTGGGGGAGCTGCCTCTATTTGGAGTGGAAGAGCCTTTGTTCTCATCAGTTGATTGATGGTATGGTGAACACATTGTTTTCCATAACCTCGCACGTTACAGTGCTTAGACCTAGCGCTGTTAAGTATGGCTATTTTATGACCACTCCTCTAGTGTGGTCGTTCAGTCTGTGGCTTTTGGTGACGAGCTTGATTGTTGGACATGCTATGGATGTCATTTCCTATTGTAGTGGAAAGGCCTGTATTTTGGAATTTTCTACGAGATTAAGTTGTAGCTCAACGATGCCTATCCCTGATGTTTGTGGCCGACTCCGTGACATAGTGGTTGTTATTGCTCCCAGCTTCATTGGGAGGGAGCTATTTTTTCCTAGGGATTTTCCTGGATGACGGGGCTATGAGGCCATGGAGGTCTCTGCTTTGAATAAATGCCTGGCATTTGTCTTTGTGTTGGGATCCCAGGGTATGTTGCATTTTTTGGTTGGCAGTATCTATGCAGCGCTACTCCCTGTCTAGCCTGTGACAGATGTCTCTATGTGCTCTTCCTTAGTGACGGGTCCTTTGAATGACTTATCTTCTGGCTACTGCGACATCTCTAGCTATGTGTTGTTTGTTACGTGCCTCCCTATTGAACATTCTCCCTGGCCGCGTGCTCATTTTGAGAGTGTGTAGGGTTGGACGCATGAGGGCTTATCTGCCTTTATCAGAATATTATGTCTGGGGACTATTTCCTCTATCTGGGGTTTCGTGGGGACTAGTTGCTTTAGCCCTAGTGCTTGATGGGCTGTCTGGCCTATTAAGTCTCTAAACAAAGAATGGAGATGGTGTTCCTCATCATTGAGTAACACTTTTCTATTTTGGTGTGCTCTGTTTCAGGAACAGAGACTAAATATATCTTCAGGGGTTTGGAGGAAGTATATGAGTTATTTGAGTGACATGAAGAAGGGCCTCTCAAGAAGAGTGGCATTGATAGCTAGCTCTTTGATGGAGTTCTTTATCCACTGGCCTAGCTTGTATACTCATGTGAATGGTAGGGGCTTCCCTCTTTCCTTGATGGTTTCTGTGATTACTGGTATGGAGGAAGAGTTAAGTTATCCAACAAATGAGGTCTGTCCTGTTTGTTGGGCTTGTGAGTTACAAAGTTGTGTCACTCTTATTGGGACTGGAGGTGCAATAGGTGGTGCCCTTGTTGAGGGAAACATGATGCCTAAGAATATTCTAAGGCTGGGAAGGATGGTGTTAACCATGCTACTGATCAGGGAAGTGATCACACAATTTATGGTTGGGGTAGTCATGGTTAGAAGAAGTGATATGGTGTGGAATAAAATCCTGGGGTGTGCTTCTCTTTTCCTTGATTGGTGGTGGTGTCTTCTTGTTGGGATTCGCATGTTTGGGATCCTTCTACAGCGGTGGTGTGCTTATTTACAAAATAATCAGTTGGCTATGCCTTGGAAAGTTAGAAGGATGAAGATTCAGGCGGAGATTACATATGTTGTTGTCTCTGGATCTAATGGTAGTATAAGTGGGCTGGCATCTCTCTTTGGATGTCAGTATGGCATTAGCATTTTTGGATGTTCCTATGTTGGAATCTAATGTTTGCTTTAGCTTCCCCCTTGTCTTCAGTGGTCTTTCTATTTTAATCTGTTTAGACAGATTCTTTGATTTCTTCTGTGGCCAATCATATGCTAATAGTTTTCAAGGGCGCGATTCGGTCTATGGTTTTTGGTTAAGGGTTGCAGCTAAGTTTGGGGTCGGTTGGTTGGCTACTAGGGTGGTTGGTTCCATTCTACTCTTTTGTTTCTCTATGATGGTTCCTATAGAGGTGGACTTGTCTTCTATGGAGGTGGAGATATATTCTGTGATGGAGAAGATTGGGTTTGGAATGTGGGTTCAGCCTTCCTATGACTGCTTGGGTGTGGTTTGAAGTTGGGATGCCCTTCCCCTCTCGAATCTTTGTCCCTACCCCACTATTATAGAGGTGGGATACTTCCATGTTGTGGTGGATAGGAGTCTTTTGGGGTGGTGGTGGACTTTCTGCTGGGGGGACATTTTGTCTTAGTTTGATCTAGTTTCTGCTATTTGCCACACTTTGTGGGTTGTGGATAGTATTTTACTTGGCTGGCAGGGTGTTGCCATTTTTGGCTCCTGCGTTGTAAGTGGCCTTTCATGGCATTGAGCTTTCCTTGTGCTTCTTCCTTATGTTGCTGAGTTTGTGCCTCTGGTGACCGGTTGTTGTCTGTCACCACTTCTTGTGGTGCTGCTACTTCCTTCTTTGCCTTTGGCTTGAGTTTGTAAAGGGTCAGCCCCCTTATTTGGTTGCTTTCTTAATGAAAAACAATATCACTCTATAGATCAGCACTATGTAAATATGACCTATTAAATTAGATGCATCTTTCTTTAATATTTTTTTCCTTAAAAAAATTATTAAATTGTTAATGTCCTTTCAATATTTTTATTTTTATTTTTAAAAAGGTTTCCTATATAATCCATTACTTGTGTATTCTCTCGTGCTTACTTTAATGTTTATTGTTTTGATTGGATAGGAAATAAAATCATTTTTATCACATAATCTTCAATGTATTCAAATATTTTAGTCTATCAATTGATTATAGTAGAGAATAATTTCTCAAAAAATTATATTAGAAAAATTTGTCTATGCAGTTGTGATGTTGTTCTGAGTCACTTCCTTGCATGTGGTGTGGGGTGAGCCTCATTTGATTTGAAAGCTTGGCATGCAAATATTGTGTAGATCATGCAGAACTAGTTCCAGTGGGATCCTTTGAAGGATTGTGTACAAAAATATAAATAATGTTTTGTAACACTTATGGCTAGCATATGAAGGTTAAATATTAAATGTTCAATAGTAGAATTCAAATAAAAAAGCTATAATTAATAATCCACTTCATGTATTATATTCTTTTAATTTGTAGGGGCCCTTAACTAGGACCCGAAGCCAATCTAGAGTTGTCGATGACCACTCCAAGATCACCCATGAGGAAATGGATGTGCATGATTATGTGATAGATAAAAGTCTAGAGGTTTCCATAATCCTCAAAGAATTGTAGTAGGTTGATTCGAGTTTGTAACCCTTTTTTATTTTGTGTTGGTGTGTCTGTCATTTTGCTAATGCTTTGTTCTTGGGTCTATTTTGCTTCTTGTTTTTTGGTTGAAACCTTTTTTTGTAAAAAGTTTTGGGGTCCTTTCAAAGCTTGTTTTACTTTAATTAAAAATATTTTTTTTTGGATTCTATATTAATAAATCTATTAGAAGATAATAACACATTTATTATAGAAAACTATATGGCCATTTTATCAATTCAAAACTTAGTTGATAAATTATTTGTAAGATCTTGTTTAAATGTCCAAGGAAAAAAATCAATGGAATAACTTTCTTTCTATAACAAAAAAAACAACACCAAAGATATGACAACATGTTGCACTAGCACTGCAATATGCACAAAAGTGACAATATAGATGGAAAAAAAAAACATGAAGATCAAGACAAACGACCTCACAATTGCATAGACAAGGTGGCACTAGCACAATACTAACAATTGTAGGACAATTTAACTACAATGAACTAGCGGGAAAGAGAACAACATCCAAACGATGATCAGTTACAAACCCACAACTATATTCTCTCGCAAAATCACAAAAAGTTACCGGAAAAGGGAATACTTAATCTCCAATCCACACTAAAACACATTTCACAACACACTCAGCACATCAAGACAAGTGAAGGATATCTATGAGCCAACATTGCTTAAGAAGACATTAATATAATTTTCTGAGACAATCATAAGGATGGGGGCATATAATCACCTCCAGTCCACTAAACAATTCTAAAGATGAACCTCAAACACAAAGTCCAACCTAACCTAAACAAATCAAAGAAGCTAGAAATAATAACTCCTAATTTAATATAAAGTAAAATGTTTGAAAAGAACCATTTCCAAAACATCAAATATTTGAATAGACTCATATGATCTTGAAAATAATCATTCAACAATGTAATTCTTCATATTCATTATGAATAACTAAACAACAGTCCATGTTCATATGAGAAATTCAAACATACAACAATAAAATATTTGATCACATTTTCTGACAGTAGCATATAGCTAACATCCTTTAATGTCATTATTATAATGCGATTTGGTCTATGGTCAAGATTGCACCTACTCTTTTCTCTGCTTCAATAAATTTCATGCACAAAATCAGTCTACCTACATTTTAGCCTCATGCGTGTAAGTATTTTCAGATATCATATCTTGGCTTAATGGAAGAAGTATGGAAATGGTATAATCATTAATGATGTCGTAGTCATTATTTTATCCCAGTATGAAAAATGTTATGAAACGGCACGACTGCTTTCACGTTGTTTTGTTCAACCAAGATCGGTGTCATCACATCCGTAACCTTTTCACAAAAGATATTAACCATCTTATCTTACCTTTTATGAAAGGACATTATTCGAATCTGTTAAGGTACTGGAACAGTAGAAGTAGGACGAAAAATGGATCCAATATAATTTTCTAAACAATAGAATAAATCACTTTTAGACCTAATAAGTTCAATCATTGACTTCTTTTGTGTTTTCCTCATTTTCTATCTATTAATTCAACGTGTTCAATTTCTTGCAGTTTTTTTGCAGGTTACAACTGATGCAGAAATTTGGATCTGCGCTGCACTATTTATATATCCGTTGAATACTGGGAGCCGCCATGGAGGAAATCTCGACACATTATGCACTGCTCATTTCTAGGAAATTTTGCTTTTAAAACTCAATTTTTTATTTAGGATTAATCAATATTACCTACAAAGTCTTTAACTTCCGGTAAAAGAGTATTTGTTCTATCTTCATCGATTTATGTCGCCTCTATAATAGTGTCCAAAAACAAATTTATTGCACATGATGAAGGGAGGGATCGGTACATATTTAACAATTGTAATTAGGAGAAACAACATTTGTAATTTCAATATTATATTAAAATAATCATTAAAATTTATAAGTTTTTAGATTATTCATAGTTTTATAAAAATGACATATAAATGCAAGGAATTATCATTGATGTTATTGCAATCTAATTATTTTAGAATCTTATTTTAAAGTATTATATATGTATTAAAATCTAATTTATGTTATAGTAGTATCGTGTTACATACAATCCTTAGCCTATTATAAATTTGCGCATAGGATAATATGTGTAGACACGAATGTGCTTAGCTATGGCCCAATTTGTGCATTTTTTTAGTTCCACTTTGGTCAAGTTTATTATTTAGTACTCTATCAATTCAATATGATCCACTAGCTGGATTCCTCATGCACGACTATGAGGAGCACCATCTTTATTATTTTGTAACTATGTTTGAGTCCCATGTTTCATTTTGTAGCCATGGCTATTTATTTTAAATGTTTAATACTACATATCTTGTGTCATCTTTTCCCACATGTATCTTCAGATTCTTCATTTCAAATATGCACTTGTTAATTTTTATATCATATCAAACTAGTTCTTCTTGTCTAGATTTGAAGTATCTTACATACCTTTAACTACTACAAACTTGATTCCTTCTATATTTTTATATTGATTGAGAAACATAGTATCTTACATACCTTTAACTACTACAAACTTGATTCCTTCTATATTTTTATATTGATTGAGAAACATAGACCCATGAGATTCTTTGGTTTCACATTCAAGAGTGTTGTAGGATAAATTTTATCTATTTATTTGTTGAAGTGAAAATTTGAATCTCAAAGTTTGTGTAGTATGTGATTTTTTTATGTCATTAATTTGCTTGATATTTTACATCTAGTAATTGTTTTTTTCCAAGTTTTATTTCCATTCATAGTTTAAATAAATTTATCATGTTTTTAAAATCGAATTGGTTTCTTCATCTCTAAAATCATTTTTCCATTCATTAGTATTTGTAAGTGGTTCAAGCCTATGATATTTTGCTAAGAGTCTACATTTTTTATATGTGATATCCCCCAATGCCAATGTGTATTTTTATTGAAGCATGTATACATGTACACAATAGAGCTCTTGATCTTA
This sequence comes from Thuja plicata, assembly GCA_018584345.1. Classification (NCBI taxonomy): domain Eukaryota; kingdom Viridiplantae; phylum Streptophyta; class Pinopsida; order Cupressales; family Cupressaceae; genus Thuja; species Thuja plicata. The sequence continues at coordinate 340,774 of MU224664.1, forward strand.
ATTCATATGTTTTCAACATATTAGTGATATTAGAAATAATTATTAAAACCTAAAGTGCAAGAACAACTCCTGAGACTTGGGTATGTCAAATTACGATGAAGTATAGAATTATGATTATGAATAGGATGGTTAAGGACCAAACCTTAATACAACGTAAAAATTAATTCTTTTTCCTATGCTAATTTGAGGAGGTTGGAACTAAGTTTATAATATTAGAATAATCAAATCTCGAAATAAGATGAGCATAACCAAACTTGAGACAAATTAACATTCATGCATATCATTCATCAAATTATATTGTTTCTTTCCTCTAAATTTCCCCCTACTTGATCTCAAAAATAATTCTATTTGGGTTATCCCTCTTCCCAATTGATATAACCATGAATGGACTCACCATTCATTTCGGTGAGGACTTCTTTAAGAATGTTGAAGTTTCGATCAAATGACAAATGGAGGTCTTCCTTCTAGGATTAATTCTAGAAATCAATTATTTTTCCACTCCTTATCATCCATTACATTCCTTTTCTAGGGAAAGTGCTAATATTAAGGATATAATTCCACATATTAGTTCCCTGAGGGAGATCCAATTTTGAGATGAGGTATCTCTAATTACAATTTTATATGTACATTTAGATTTGATAAATTTTCCATAGACTTAATTATTACCATGTAGGCTCCACCTTGTCTTGGCAAGTAGGCCTTTGTTGAAGAATTAAATTTTCCTTATTCCTAAACCTCCAACCCATTTGGGGAGGCATTTTTTCTTCCAAATAACTAGATTAATCCTAGAGCATTCTTCAGTGCTTCTCTAAAGAATTCCTCTCTTGATTTGTTCAGTCTAAGTATTAAAGATGAAAAATAGAATATTGAACAATAAGATAATAAAAAATCATAATTTATGGGGAGACATTGAGGAGCATCACCTTGCCCACTTGATTCATAATTGATCATTTCAATGTAGCAAGTTTCTTATGAAATATTTCAGCAATTCTTATCTAGATGGAATTAGGCAGAACCTAGTAATCAAAGGTAGGCCAAGATAGGTGTCAAAAAAATCATCTTTTTAGCATTGTAATATCCTAACAATTTTTCAATCACAAGGTTCTTGGTATTGTATGTTGTAGTTCATGTACTGCTAAGAGAGTGGTTTTCTATTGCCTAGGCTCTGACATAGAAGTGTCTCCAAAAAGGATAGTATCATCCACATATTTATATGGGTAGAAGGGGTAAGGGCTAAAGAATATTGACACCTTTGGTAAGCCTAGAATTGAGCTATTTTTTTAAAAATTCATTCCTAAGACCTCAAAAATAAAATAAAGAGGTAAGGTTACAAAGGGTTACCTTTCCTTGGGCCTCTTCCATGGGATAAGTAACCTCTTGGGACTTTTTTCATCAAGATGGAGCATTTAACCTTAGAAACAAAATATTTGGTCAAGGTGAGGATATTTCCTCTAGAACCAATTTCTAAAGAATGCCAAAATACAAAGTCCAAGAAGCATTATCATACACCATAGAAACATATAATTTCAAGGTCATTCCAAGTTTTCTATATAATCCATAGAGTGAAAGACTTAATGAGTTGTTAGTGTAACATCTAGGATCTAGCATCCTTTAACAAACCCCTTCTAGTTAGGGGAGATGAGACAATTTTGAATATTTTTTAGTCTATAAAAGAACACCTTAGAAAATATATTATAGGTGGTATTATAGATACTATAGGTATGTAGTGTTATAAAGAGGAAGCATCATCCTTTTTAAAATTTATGACTATAAAGGTAAAATTTAAATATTTTCTTTGCCTTCAAAAATGGAAGAAATTTTTGATAGCATTAAGAACACCAATAGTAATGATTTTGAAAAAATATAAGAAGAAGGTTGGAGGAAACACATATGGTCTTGGAGCATTGAAGAAAACAAAGGAGAAAGCAGCCTTTGTAACCTCCTCGAAGGAAATAAGTTTTTTTGCAATTCCTTAATCTTAATGTCATTCAACTCATTTGTAATATCTTCTAGAAGATTCTCCAAACTAGAGAGATTTTAAAGTCAACCAAAATTTTATTAAAAAAGGAAACCACATAGACTAAGTAATATCATCCTCCCATGTAATTACATCTTAATTTTTGGATGAAATCATATTGAACAATAGGAAAAGGGGAGAAATTCTATAGGTGATGATTACTCCTCCTTTTCAAAATTTCACATCCAAAAGGAAGATGTGTTAGCAAGAGACATTATATAGATTATTATTATTGTAATTTATTGTACAAAACACTAATTATACATGCGCATTATAGTTGTAGATAAAACCAGAAGTTAGATAAGGATTTGGCTAATTATGGAAATGAAGAACTAAGTACTCTGCTAGTGTACAATAAAAGGTCCACTAACCCTTCTGATGGGGAGGTCACCTTTCTCCTCTAGACTCCTACTTTCTATTAGGAATATCACTTTGGACCCTATTCATTTCAGGATCCTCTAGACTCACACTCGAGTCTCTTAGGGTTACTCATCGACCCTAACTAGAAGGATTTCTATACTCCCTCTCTCTTAGGTTTCCTACCCACCAAAATATTTCACTCTCTACCTTATCTTTCTCTTCATGAATGAATATAGTCAATCATGCACCTTTATCCTTCTATCTCTCTCCCTTACAAGTTCTCTAGCCGGACCATTTAGCTCGCCTAGGACTTGTCTACAATTCTGACTAGCCACTTCTCAGACACAAACACACAAACAGAATAAAAATACATGAGGGATGATTTTTGACTGTCACACTCCATAGGATGGATTATAAGAGTCAAAAATCATCCATGGCACTTAACTGAAATCAAAATCCTACTCTACAGAAGTCTGTACACAACAGAAACACGCACAAAAAACACAGGAAACTATTCTTTATTGAAAATCTGACAATTACAATGTAAACTAAAATCTTCTTGCTAGTCTGCTCAGTCTCAAATTTCTCCCCCCTCTCGTACCAATTTCCTTCCTTGCTTATATATTTGGCCTCTTCTTGATTTGTAACCGTTTCTAGGTTACCTGCCCGCCTGAGGATTCTAACTACCTCGGCTCTTTGTCTTCCTCCCGTAACTGTCATCAAGATCTTCCTCAGTATGGTTGTCGATGTGGACATCATTTTCCTCCGTGTCACTGACTTTTCCAATTCCCTCTGTAATGTTGACAAGTTAACATATTTTCTTCCTCTGTCCGTGGCATTGTAACTCTTTCTCAGCTCGGGTCCCGATCAGACATTTTCCTCACTCTGACTGTTATTCGCAATGTCGCGAGTCCTAATAGCCATGCATGCCAATCTTGTGATACGTTGTTGTCACGTTATCACAAGACTGAGTAACTTAACCGCCTTTTATCCTGCGATCTTACGACCCACTGTTGTCGTGTCACCGCAACACTCATTTACTTAACCACCTATTATCCTGCGATCATGTGACACACGGTCATCTCATTGTCACAACACTTATTCACTTAACCACCGATTACCTTGCGACTTGGTGATACACTGTCGTCGCATTGTCACCACACCTATTAACTTAACTGCCGATCATCTACCGACTGTGCGATAAGCCTTGTCGTGTCATCACAAACTGTTTCATGCTAATCGCTGAGCATCTGCCAAATTTGCGATAACCATTGTCGCTTCATCGTGACCTGATCATCCTAACCGCTGAGCATCTGTTGACTTTGTGATAACCATTGTCGCTTCATCATGAGCTATTTCATCCTAACCGCTGAGCATCTGCCGACTTTACGATAACCATTGTCGCTTCATCGCAAGCTGTTTCAAGTTAACCGCCGATCATCCTGCGACTTTGCGATAAGCCATTATCGTGTCATCGCAGACTATTTCATGTTAATCACCGATCATCCTGTGACTTTGCGATAAGCCAAATGTCATTGGCCCGCTCTTGCGCTAAGAGTTAAGAACTATTAGGGTTTAGGAGAATAACAGAAACTGCTAGCCAAACAAAACTTCATCATTCACTATGATCTGCTCCTGGACCACCTCTGTTAAACCTGCTACGGTTTCGGAGCTAAAATGCTAGGGTGCTCTGCACCATACTCCCCCCTCTGCGAAGGAAGAAATTAGGTTGAATTATTCAGCAACAATGCCGAACTAACTCCTTGTTTTCTACAGTCTGCTTCGTCCATCCATGTCACTTCTGCTTCTGGTAACCCTAACCATTTGACAAGGTATTCTCAGTATACCCTTTGTCGAGTTGTTTTCTTAACTCGTGAATCCAGGATTTTCCCTTCTTGTAACTTTGACTTAGTTTTCACCCATATATCTTGAACATCTTTTCCTACTTCCACCTTTTGAGTAATCTCAGGCATCACTGGTCCTCTGTATGGAATAAGATCCTACACATTAAAAATAGGTGACATATCCAAATTGTTAGGTAAATCAATTTTATAGGCATTCTACCCATATTTCTCCAATATCTTACAGGGACCTATTCTCCTCATTTGCAGCTTAGTAGGAATCCCCTTCTGTAATCTAGCTTTGTTTAGATGTACCATTACTAGATCTCCAATTTGAAATTGAACTTCTCTCCTTCCTTCATCTACCTTCTCTTTTAATCTCTGATTCGCCTTAATCAGATTCTTCTTCACCTGATCATGTATCTGCTTCATAGACTGTGCAAAGTCATCAGCATGTCCACTTATCACTTGCTGTCCTTTTAATTCTCTGAGTTCACAAACTCCACGTGGATGCATCCCATATACAATCTGAAATGGGTTTTTCCCTGTAGTTCTGTTAACACTATCATTATAAGAAATTTTTGCCTGTGGCAACACTTGATCCCAGGCTTGTCCATACTCCTTTGTTAAGCATCTAAGCAAGTTTCCTAACACTCTATTGATAACTTCTGTCTGACCATCTGTTTGAGGATGGTAGGCAGAACTGTGGGACAAATTAGTTC
>MU224664.1:349476-390973 GCA_018584345.1 Thuja plicata
TCACCTTTCTCCTCTAGACTCCTACTTTCTATTAGGAATCTCACTTTGGACCCTATTCATTTCAGGATCCTCTAGACTCACACTCGAGTCTCTTAGGGTTACTCACCGACCCTAACTAGAAGGATTTATATACTCCCTCTCTCTTAGGTTTCCTACCCACCAAAATATTTCACTCTCTACCTTATCTTGCTCTTCATGACTAAATACAATTAGTCATGCACCTTTATCCTTCTATCTCTCTCCCTTACAAGTTCTCTAGCCGGACCATTTAGTTTGCCTAGGACTTGTCTACAATTCTGACTAGCCACTTCTCAGACACAGACACACAAACAAAATAAAAATACATGAGGGATTCTTTTTGATGGTCACACTCCATAGGATGGATTATAAGAGTCAAAAAGCATCCATGGCACTTAACTGAAATCAAAATCCTACTCTACAGAAGTCTGTACACAACAGAAACATGCACAGAAAACACAGGAAACTATTCTTTATTGAAAATCTGACAATTACAATGTAAACTAAAATCTTCTTGCTAGTCTGCTCAGTCTCAAATTTCTCCCCCCCTCTCGTACGAGTTTCCTTCCTTGCTTATATTTGGCCTCTTGATTTGTAACCATTTCTAGGTTACCTTCCCGCCTGAGGATTCTAACTACCTCGGCTCTTCATCTTCCTCCCGTAACTATCATCAAGATCTTCCTCAGCATGGTTGTCAACGTGGACATCATTTTCCTCCGTGTCACTAACTTTTCCAATTCCCTCTGCGATGTTGACAAGTCAACATATTTTCTTCCTCTGTCTGTGGCATCGTAACTCTTTCTCAGCTCGGGTCCCGATCATACATTTTCCTCACTCTGACTGTTAGTTGCAATGTTGCGAGTCCTAATAGCCATGCATGCCGATCTTGCGATACATTATTGTCACATTATCGCAAGACTGAGTAACTTAACCGCCTGTTATCTTGTGATCTTGCGACCCACTATTGTCGCATCACCGCAACAGTCATTTACTTAACCGCCTGTTGTCCTGCAATCACGTGACACACGGTCATCTCATTGTCGCAGCACTTATTCACTTAACCGCCGATTACCTTGTGACTTGGTGATACGATACACTGTCGTCACATTGTCGCCACACCTATTAACTTAACCATCGATCATCTGCCGATTGTGCGATAAGCCTTGTCACGTCATCGCAAACTGTTTCCTACTAACCGCTGAGCATCTGCCAACTTTGCGTTAACCATTATCGCTTCATTGCGAGCTGTTTCATCCTAACCGCTGAGCATCTGCCGACTTTGCGATAACCATTTTCGCTTCATCGCGAGCTATTTCATCCTAACCGCTGAGCATCTATCAACTTTGTGATAACCATTGTCGCTTCATCGTAAGCTGTTTCAAGTTAACCGCCGATCATCCTGTGACTTTGCGATAAGCCACTGTCGTGTCATCGCAGACTGTTTCATGTTAACCACCGATCATCCTGCGACTTTGTGATAAGCCAAATTTCACTGGCCCGCTCTTGCACTAAGAGTTAAGAACTTTTAGGGTTTAGGAGAATAATAGAAACTGCTAGCCAAACAAAACTTCATCGTTCACTGTGATCTGCTCCAGGACCACCTCTGTTAAACCTGCTAGGGTTTCGGAGCTAAAACCCTAGGGTACTCTGCACCACCTTACCATGTTAAAATATTTTGTCACAGATGTAAGGGAAGCATTTTGGATGTATGTAAATTCTTATTTTATAATTGGAAGATACGGTGATACAAGGTGTTAGAGTTAGAAAGATATCAACAATGATATTTTTTGTTTGATAGTTCGAACAAATTACATAGTGGGAAATTCTTGTTGTGGACAAGGAAATTTTTTTGGCACTTAATGTTGGAAATGAGATAAGTAACTGAGAGGGAAGGGGTGAGTCAGTTACTCTGAAACAAATCCTTTGTCTCTTAGATGTCTTAAATACTTTAACACTGTTACTCGGTTAATTAAGATATTCTTCTGTAACTCGGGTGTCAAAGTAATCTTTATAATTTCCAATGCAATTATACTTTAGTGATTAAGTCTAGAAACATAAAGCATAAAACAAATAACATATACACAAGTGACACGAAGATTTAACATGGAAACCCAATATCAGAAAAACCACCAATGTAACTAGTTACTATTTTTCACGCTTTTGAAGTGAGCCCTGTTAGGAACTGACCCTGTTAAAGGTTACAATAACACACTATTAGGTGTGACCCTGTTAAAGGATTTAATCACCATGTGAGGAGTGGCCTTGTTATATTTCTTCAACACTTCAACATAGAAATGGTACCTTGTGAGAGGATTTACTAAAAGACTGTTAAGTCTACTCTGTTCAGAGATTTGAGATCACTGCTACAATTGTTAGAGAGTAAAAATGAATTGACCTCTATGTGTAAGAAATTGCCTTTGCTGAGTTAGATCTCTATTTGGATTATGACTAGATCCTTCTTGATCAGATGTTCTGTTGCAGCTTCGAGTGATCTATACTCAATCAAAATCCTATTTGATTTCGCCTTCACCTTCATATCACACAATTTCACACTTCTCCTTTCACACTCCTTTTTTCATCCACACAATCAATCCAAACTTTAACTTTCATATATATGATGAGCCCTGTTAAGTTGGCTTGAATATACTTCTAAATAATAAATCACAATTCAGTCAGGCTCATATAACCAATTAATTATAGAATATAAATCAATGTTACTTCACTGCCACTGAATGCCCGACCATGAATGAAATACTCGAGTGACTCGGTCAACACTAAAATAAATCATTCTATTCACCAACTATGCTCAGTCTGAATGTAGACAATTGTGTAACATCACTACATAAGTATAAATACATGTGTAACATCAATGAAAATACACAATTGAATAATTATCTTCAACAATATCCCTCTTTGGCATTGATGGAAAAACAACATACATAATTGAATAATTATCTTCAACAATATCCCTCTTTGGCATTGATGGCAACACAACACATGTCATAATACAAAGAATTGTAGAGCAACAAAAAATTTTCATTAATGACTTTAGCTTCATTTAGATTCTTATCCAAAAACTCCCTTTGACATCAAAATCTCCCTCTTACTGTATTATCTTCTGTATTATAGAAAACTCTCCCTCTTATTCTTATGTATTATAGAAAAATCTCGCTCTTTGACAACAGATGCCAAAGACTCCATAAGTTACTTAACTTTATTCTGTACGATTGCATCTTCTCAAATACAAATAGTTAGTGTTGGGATTAATGGGAAGTATGTACTAAGAGGGGAGGGGTGAATCAGTACCTCTAAAACTTTTTGTATCCTTTAATCAATTAACCTTTGTAATCAATTGCATATCCATTCAATCTGATCTATACTATCTTGATGTGAGTTATATCAATTCATAATATTAATAAATGTGTGAATAATTCATAGAAACATTGATGAAAATAATTGACACATAACACAAGATATGATATCACAGAAAACTCCTGTTAGGAAGTAAAAACTGCGGTGGGGATGGCACCCACAAAAATTCACTATCTGCAGATTGGAAGGGGCCGGTGAAGGCTTACAATTTGATCACTTCTGATGATCTGCCTTGTTAGGAGTATCGGTGGAGACCTATTAAATTCTACTCTGTTAAGAGCTTTAGAAACACTATTGAGTGTCCACTCGGTTACGAGATTTGATTTTGGACTGTTAAATCCATCTTCCTTGAAAGGAATTTTACACTTTGCTCCACTTTCTAGAATGATAGAAAACTAAAAATTGACCTGGTAAATGCAATCTACTATTTCTAATACAGATCCAATTTAGTTTACATGAAAAGGATTATCACCTAATTTTGATTGATTAATACCTCAGATTATCAGTATGCTCTGTTGTTGGTTCTACTAACCAAATCCTTCTTTTGTTGTTCTTGTTCTTGAAACTCTCAATTCAATCCATAGATGTGCTCCTTCTTTTCTCTTCTTTCTTCATATCATCTATTCATATATACACACATTCTAATGAATGATTGCATGATCTATTTATAGATGGATTGACTTCATCGAGTTTTGATAAAAATAATGTTAACTCTAAGATCAAGTTTACAACTTATACCTAGATCTCCTAGTCTATGTGTTTTAAATCAGTTAGACTGATTAAAGAACTTACATTAATGTTTCTTTCCCTAAAGAAATGGATATAAAACATTTAAATATCCTATAAATAGAATACACTTTCTTTATCTGACATGGAAGTCAGATCCACTTTTTGCGGGCTGCAACTAACTTTCGGTTTTGTCTGTCAGTCATGCTTGACTATCCTTCAGTTTTGTCTTTCGGTTGCACTGTATCTATCTTTTTGGTCTACACTATGACTTGCATTTCAGGTTCCTCTTTCGGGTTCCACTTTATCTTTCTTATTTGTGATTTTTGGTTTACACACTAACTTGTGTCATCGGTACTCTCTATACTTAGTCATCTTTGGTGATCTCTTAATGTAATCTTTGGTTTTCTCTTTCATGTCTTTCGGTGTAGACTTACTGAAAGTGTTATTTGTATACTAATGGAAAATTAATGTCATAAATCTCCCCCTTTGACATGTATCAAAAAATTATATGTGCAAAATACTAACAAAATGTTAAGTATATACAACATATATAATCCTTAGTCATTAAATGACTCCCCCTATGTATATGTCAGTATATCTGTATATATGATATCTTTTCTTTCTACATATCTTTTTCCCCATATGAATATACATATACATATCTACCATTTTCCCATTTGAATGAATGTACATAACATTTTCCCTTTTTATTTTGTACTTATATCATTTCCCCCTTTATTTGATATTAAGGGCAAAGGTCATTTACCATAGAGCTTATCAAAACTATGGGAATGTGAAGACTTCGTGTCTTCCATCATTTTCTCTCATTTCTCTTTGAGGTTCTGCAGAGCCATTGTCTCAAGTGTGATCTTTGAATGCATATCATAGATGTTGTCTGCTACAGACATCTTGGGAGTTCCTATCAGTTGCCTTGCAGAACCGATATGCTGTTTGAGTAGTGTAAGATTTGGCAAAAGTTGAGCATGTAGCTCGGTTACTTCTTCCCTCAAATGTTTTTTTTCTTCCCATAGCTCTTGCATTAACCTTTTTACCTATATTATCTTCTCAAAATGGAGTTTGACTACATTGTCTCCATTTGTGGTTAAGCTACTAGCACTGTTTGCTAGATCTGTATCTAGCTTTGTTATATTGTCACTATTCTCCTTAGTGAATTTCTCCATTGTGATCATCTTTTGAATTAAGGTTATAGCTTCACATATGATGGGGTCTAATTCAGATATGAATTCTTATAGCTTTACCTTATTTATTGCCACTTCTTGGCTGATGTTCTCTATGAGCTTCTATTGGTACTTTATTTTGGCTCTCTCCTTAATTGCATTCTCAGCATCGATGTTCTGAGTTGTGATTGCATTGGTGAGCGTAGCTAATTGATAAAGTATTGGCTTGTTCAGATCAAAGTTAACATCTAGCACTATTTGATGTAGTATGTCCCATGTTGTCTCCACTACCATGGAGTTCTGGTGTTGTTTCTTCAGCTTCTCTTGCAATGCCTTCCTTTGGAATATTTCTCCATATTCCTGTAGAGCTTCAAAGTCAAGCATAGATGGGTCACACTTCAGTATTAAAATTATTTCATCCAATGTAACCTCTAACTTTTTTTTCTTTTTCTTCTTCTTCTTCTTCTTCTTCTTCTTCTTCTTCTTCTTCTTCTTCTTCTTCTTCTTCTTCTTCTTCTGTGACTCAGTAGAATGTAACACGATTGTCAATTTCTCAACATTTTCTATTGTGCTCGATGAAGTGACCTGTTGTGCTTCTTTTTTCTTCTTGGCGTTAGTTTCCACTCATCGGGTATCTGTAGATGTCTCCACATTCATTTTAACATCATTGGTAGCACTAGGTAAAAGCACAATATTTTGTCATCTTTTAGGCTAACTTATCAGCACAGCTAAATTTTAGTATTTCTAACTAAAAATTAATTTTGGTCAAACATATAGTCTAGCTATATTCATTCTAGCTAAGTTAGATATGTTCTTTAACTTTTCCAATTGGAAATGTATATTAAATGTATGTTTTATACCACTTTGAGTCCAATTACCATAGAAATAAAATTATTTCAGAAAAAGTGGCGTTTCAATAACTCCTAGTCTTTTTAATGATATTTTTTTAAAATAAAAAAATACCCTTTTGTAGAGATCAGAGTCAAGAATATCCGCATATAGATTCTATAGTATTTTAATTAGACATAGTCTATTTTAATTAAAAAGTATTGAAAGTAGGTATTTTAATAGTCAAGTAGTCATTGATTCGGAAAATATAAAAAATGATAAATCAATTCAAAAAAAATTAAAATCATAGAAAACACTAGACAAGAGAGTCCTCTTCAATAATATGTAATTTATTTGATTTTTGGTATAGTTACAATAGGGGAAAAGTGGCAGGAGACAAAAACTGTTGATTTCAAGTAAGTTCGACTTTGAAAACTTATAATGGGAAAACTATAGATCAAAAACACTTATTTCTTTTTTTCTCCACTAGCTATACATGTCATCTAAAACATATTCTGAAATTGGAGGAAAAAAAATTGTTTTACTTATAATGATTTGGCAAGAAGTAAACTCCTTGATTTATAGTATTTTTCAGGAAATGAAAAATAGACCTAAAAAATTCAAAAAACATATTAAATTTGGTTCATTTTTTAAAAATAATTATAGGCATATATAATTCATCCTATTTGACACATTTCTTTAGTTTACACCATCTTCAAATTCTCAACAGAAATGTGACTTTTATGCCCTTGAAGTTTTATAGTTTTGGTGTTGTTAACCTTTTCCTTTGAAAAAGTGTGATAGATTATTGTGCTTTTACCCCACTCTTTTTGGTTTCCTCAGGAGTACCAAGTTTTTTTTTCTCTCCTTCATTGGTGTCCTTTGCTTCATCGGTTTTGGTTTCTACATTATTGTCTTGAGTATCTGAATCTTTTTCCTTATCTCCTTTAGTAACCTTATTAGTGTTGGTTACATCTTGAGTATCTCCAATGTCTTTCTGACCATCAGTTTTATCCTTGTTTTCTTCTTCTCATACATCCTTTGGAGAATCCTTCTCAAGTGACTTGCTTGATTCTGGCATGATATTGATAGCTTGCATCAATATTGGCAGTTTGCCTGGAATGTTCACTTGTGCAGTATCAATTGTTGTGTATTGTTCATCGGTTGTGTCTTTTGCAATAGTGACATCTTCATCCTTATTGATTCCAATTGTTGGGTCATCGGTAATTTCAATGAAATTAGTGTCCACAATGTTGTGATTTGTGGTATCATCCCATGTATCATTTGCAACATTTGTAGTCTTTTTTTCCTGTTGTATCATATTCTTCTTTGTCTAACTCAATGGATGTATCATCTTGAGTTGCCTTGTCAACATCTTGTTGTTGAAGGTCTTGGTTGGGGCTTTCCTCGTCAATTGGTCTATTCATGATCTTGCACCATTTCTTGTGGCTGTCATGTTCAAGTTCTATTAACTTTCCTTCAAGAAGTTTATATGCCCTCATCTTTGGTGAGAATTCCTTCTAGTGTTTCTCTATCATCTCATCTATGTCTTCCTTCTTTGATTCAGGTGGCATGAGAGAAACAAGTACTCTTTCTCTAATTTTTTTCTCTTTTTGCAAAGCAAATGTCCAACGGGAGGATAATCTATCCAAGAGTTCCCTTGGTACATAACTAACTTCAAATTGCATTGGTACATATTTGAAGTTGTAAATTTATCTATAATGGCTTCCTCAATCTTATTCTGATCTTCTTGATTTAATTTCAGCCATTTTCTAATGTTTGGATATGTAATTGATCCATAATTTGCAATATAAACACAAATTTCATCAATAGTTTCAGGTTCTTTTACCTTAACATTTTCTGCCTCTAAGGCTTCGTCTTGTTTGGTGTCATCTATGTCCTCTTGGGTTCTTATGAATTTGATTTCTTTCTTGTTTTGTCCTCTTTTTGGTGTGTTAGGTCTTTTTCTTGCTGACTCAACATACAAATTAATAACTTGATCAATTCTATAACTCCCAATCACTGATTCTAGCAAGACAAAGCCTAATTGATGAGGACTGGATAATATCCTCCTTCTTCGATCTCCGCATCACTCAAGTGGGTATTTCCTTATCTGCACATACATGACTCCTTTCTGACAACTACAAGCTTGCAGATATATAACTGTAGAATGGTTTTTCAGACTCTTAGGTAACAAATACCTTGCAACACTTTATTAAATTTATATGCAACATTCACTCGGAGAGAGTAAGTCTGAAAACTAGAGAAAACCTAACTCCTAACAGTATGAAATGGAAATGGTTTTTAAATTATGTGTTTGATGTATGGATCTCTATAACATCTCAAATATTGCATAGACCAGTGCCTTATCCTATTGTCAATGGAGTCAAACATACACTTGCAAAGAGATCATGAATGAAGGGAAAACAACTCTGTCTGATGTGTTTTTATGCCTTACATAAAAATAAACCATATCAATCAAGTTCTACTTATTGATCCACTCGTGTGTTTAGATATGAAACTTCCTACTCAAATAATTTAACTCTCTCCTTGAAAGAGACCTTGGAAATAGAGAGTACATAACCATCATCCACTAGAAAGACAAGATTGGCAACACCCTTGATGTTCCAACTTATACAAACCTGAAAAAAAATCTTAATCATAGTTATCCTTTAAATAACTCTATTTCTGATCATTCAATACAAAAAACTAAAACACCCTTGATGCCCTAGCTTATATGATTTTGGAAGCAAAATGGAGATAACTTGCTGATATAATAACAGTGCTGAGATCATTCATAAAAATATTGTTACAATGATGCTCTTCCAGAAATAGTAAGGAAAGAGAACACTTTTTATGCAAAGAAAAGAGAAACATATTACAGAAGATATCCAAAATGGAAGCCTTCTCTGAAACTTCTAGCAGAGAGAGGCAAAACACAGTCTGAAACCTCTATAAAGTAGAGAAAAAGGCAGGGACAAGAAAAACACTCAAAACTGAGAAAAGAAAAGAAGATATAGAAGAGAGAAAAACCTTAAAAATCATAATTGGTAAACACATGTCCTTCTCTTGTAAATCTGATATGTACTCATCTTTATTTTCTCCTTAAAAAACTAAACTTTAGTTTATCTTTTCAAAATCTGTCTTTGCTCTGTCGGTGATCTCAGAATCTGATTTTACTTGTCTTCAAAGTTTACAAAGTCTGATTTTACTTGTCTTCAAAGTTTACAAAATCTGATTTATTTCAGCAATATTTGACACCATTTGTCTTTTCAAAGAATGACTCTTATCTTTTGCAAATCTCCTTTATTCTATCACTGAAAAGCTTATCAAATATGATTTCATTTGCTGAGAAATATCTTTGAAATCTGATCATATTCTCTGCTAAAAAAACCTCTGGGAAAGCTATAATAAATCTAATTTTTCAATAAAATATGTCTTTGCATTTTTTCTCTTCTTGCAAATTTGATTTCATTCTCATTAAAATCTGATCTTCATTCTCTGAGAAGATATTCTTCAAATCTGATTTCATTTGCAAATATCTGATTTCCTCTGTCTTCAATAACCTTCGGGAATGCATATTTTCAAGACTTGCAAATAAAAAATGTTGCATAGACTATGGGAAGATTATGCCCTAATTTTGCACAATATAATAACCTTTTATGCATTTTAAATCATATTTATGCCAATTAGATTGAAAACTATAACATTTTAAAACATTATATCATTTGTATTCTGTGCACATTTTATCCCTTGAAATTCTCTATTTTCTACATTTTCTGCCCAGAACTTACTAAATTTTACATGTGTCACCTTCTGATTTGCTATCCTTAACTGATCTTTTAACTCGCCCTTAACTCCTGCTCTTTTAGAGACTTCACAACTAAGCAGTCTCCATATGTTTGATAAAATTTCTTGACCTTGAGTTTGTTGGGAGACTTGGAGACTACCCTTAGTCTCTAAGTCTCTATAATATTTCACTTAACTGCACCTTGACTGCACTCTGACTATGGTTAACCTTGCACCATATAGTCTCCTTGAGTCTCTGTAGAAATCCACTAACCATGGTCAACTATGGAGACTTCATAACTAATCTTGATCTGTCTCGCGACTACACGACTATAGTTAGTCACCCAATCTCGGCAATTTTCTCCTGACTGTAGTTATCTCCCATGACCACGCGACTGCATAGTCACCAAGTCTCACATGGTTTAGCACTTAACTGCATTCCTCATGCAACTACATGACTGGCGGTTATCTCCTGGTCACAAATCGCATTCCTCTCGCGACTATGAGACTAGCAGTTATCTCCTAGTCGTGGCGGTTATCTAGCCTAGTGTTTATCTTCTTGCCACTTCATGACCTTACGCCACATGTCCTCCAAGCCATCTCTTACTTTCACCACCTGTCTACAAAATTTTGTCTTTGTCACCTAGGCACATTTTCCAATGCACCACTTGGCCTCCTGCACACATGCATGAAAAGACCCTCCTTATCTGCTTCACATTTGTATATGTTTGTCATCTTGGTTATAAACACTTCAAATTTCCCCAACATGGCCAATGTGGGACTAAACTTTTGAATTTTTTTAAGCCTTCTCTATTTTTTGTTTCAAAATAATGGGGCCCATTGCACATTGAGTCTTCCAGCCAAGGGGCATGCCAAGTGGCCTCTTGGCTTCTTATTCATTTCATTAACTATGCATTTTCATATAAGAACACTATAAAAAAGCCAAACCCCACCAATGTGGGATAAATGCTCTCTCAAATTTTTGAAGTTTTGTTACTTTTGCCAATACTCAGAGAGCCATAACTTTCATGTTTCACCTCAGATTTGTCAAAAAATTTAACTATGGATTACAGGCATGATTTTCTCAATAATATTAAAAAATCAGCTTGACCCAGTTCATATTTTTGGTGATATGACCAAAATCATGATTGTTGTACTCTTACATTTTTCAAACTTTAAAACTTCTCCAGCATGCTATGGTTTTCTATATGTATTTTTCTAGTTTAAAACTTAAAATTCCTCCATCAACTGGTGTGTGGCACTGCCATGGAATGCATTTTGGTTTTTAAATGTTTAAAAACTTCTAAACCCCCAAAATGCTGCACAGCCTCCCCTATCTGTGCATTTTTAAATTAAAGTTTTAAAAACTTGACAAACCCTCCACCAAGATCAACACATGCATCTCCAATGGCACTTCAATGTTTAAAAACTTCAAAACCCTCCACTAAGATCAACACAACCTTCTATGGTTTTGTAATTTTTAGTTTTAAAAAATCTTCAAATTCTCCACCCAATGCCCACGCAGCATCTCCATATGATTTTCTTTGGAGTATTTTGAAACTCCACTTATTGTATGCATTGGCTCCCTTGTTCTCCTGTGTAGACCCCATTCCTCTTTCTATGCATTGGTTTTGTATTTTAAAATTCTTAATTCAAAACTTCCTCCAAGGATGTGCACCATCTGTGTATGGTATTTTGTTGTTTTGATTAAACTTCATTTACTCCCTCCATTGCTGGCTATTGTTGAGTCTCCTTATTGCACTTATACTTATCAATTTTGCATTGGCTCAAAATTTTGTACAAGTCCTCTAAAAATTGCATATGCTGGCTCTTTGCTAATTTCCACTTGCATTAGTTTCAAAAAAATTTAAAGTATCCTCTGTTAATCAAGTGTGGAGAGCCTTCATCCTCTGTTGATGCATTGGCTTTCCTTGATTGACATTTTCTCAGTAGTTTAAAAGAATCGTCTATGCTTCCAAATTTTTCTCACAGTTAATTTCATTGGTATAAATCTAGAAGTATCACTGTTTAAAACATAGAATACTCTTAAATAATAATATGCTTTTAAAACCACATAAACTGAATACTAAATCTCACAAATAAATGAGAGGTTCTAGAAATGTTGGTTCAATGAATTCCACTTCTTGAAAGTCATTTTCCTTCTGACAACACAAAATTGATTGATCATGCAATCTGAGCCTAAAAATACTGAACTGGAGATCACTTAAAACTTGACTTTTACAATTCTGGAAACTAAACTCACTAATGGCAAATAACTTCCGGAACGAGCCTTGAAAACTGATTGAATGACACTTTGTAAGCATGGGAACTAGAAAGAACATTTATCTCCAACATTTGACTAATAACCATCAACTGAATTTTCTTGAAAAGATAATAAAACTCAAAGCGAGCAACTTTATTCAATCTGCAATTTGAAGTATTCAAACACATGCAAACCTTATCCAACATGCAACTCGGAAAGACATCAGATCACTTCTTGAAGATCTTTCACTTGGCAGAATGACTCATTCATCCACAATGAAAATGTATGCAAATGGGCTTTTCCAGAATCAAATTCAGGTACAAGATGCAACTAATCAAACTTGGACATTTTAGAATACTGTGCAAGTGCAGATGTTGAAACAGTATAATCTTCATTCAGATCGGCCATTACAAGATTACCATGACAAGCGCTGAGACTTCACAACTAGGTCAAGTAGTTCATTTACATGCAATGAGAATAATTCCATGATCGGTTCATGAATACAACTTTCAGACAAAAAATTATCACTCTCTGAAAATGACCATTTTGTTAACTTCATTATGTTCAGCATTGGCAAACTACACAAACTATCTTCGATACTGAATTCATAAAGTCACCAAGAAGATCCTTCAAAATCTGAACCTATGGAACTTGATTAACCTTCACATGTGGAATATGAATCTTCAACTAACTTGCACTCAAAGTGAACTTATCAACTGGTAAAAATCAGAAAAATTAGCACCTTACAACTTTTTCTGATTTTAAACTAAGGGAATATGCAGAATTTGGATTTCGAATCAAGCTGGGAAAGTGGACAACTGGATTGGTATGAATATGAAAATCTTCAGGTAGGTAAAATTTCATCTTTTCAACATGGTGGAATACTCAATTATGTAGGGCATTCAACCGGATACAAATTGGAAGACCTCAAAGTAGGCTATTCAGAAATCTGGGTATGACAGAGAAACATGACAGTTCTGCAGGACCAACTTTGGGGAAATAGAAAACCCATCAAATAGACTTGAAATGGCTTATGATTTGAAACATAATCCATCTTATATGCATACTAAATATTCCCCAAATGGTGACCCGTGAAACTCAAAATAATGCAAGTTATTCCAATGCAAACTATGCCTGTTACAACAATTTAACACCTTAATCAGCAAATACAGAATGGATAAGTGCTCAAATCAAGACATCACTAACTGACTCAAAACATTAATTTGATGACTTGGGATGTCTTCATATGCCTAAAAAAGAGTGATGAACACCTGATATGCATGAAAAACTTCAGAATTTCATCTAGGCAAATAGGCTCAAAAAGCACTCATAAGGGGTCAAAAATGCAAAAATTTAACAAGGTACTCAAAAACCCTGTTGTATTTTTGAGTACCAATAGTGGCTCTAATTGTGGACGTGTGCCCCATTCGGGCATGTAGAGAACTTTAAGAATCTCATAGTATAAGTAGACCACCCCTAAAACTTCAAATTAGATTTTCCCCTTTCTCTCTCCTCTTTTCATTGAAAATTCTTTTCTCTTCACCTTTCCCTTCTCTCTTATCTCAAAAATTGGGAACCTCTTACTGAAAGCAAACACACAACTAAAAGGGAAAGTGACTATACAATATGCACACTATTTACAAAAAGGCCCAAAGCCCCAAAACTAAAATCAGCTCTTACCTCTGTCATACACCTGGTTTTCATCTTCATAAATAGGAGATAAGCTTAAATTTCCATTTTCATGCATATGATCTATCTTATTTCCACTCTCCATTAGCTCAAGACAAAAATATCAGCATAATCCATTTTAGAGATAAAGTGGAAATCATACCAATTCTGAGAAGGATGTGGCATATGCATAATGCCTTTATTATTTAGTAAAAATTAAGATTCAATGCAATAATCAGTAATCCCTAGTTTCATGCCACATCTCTGATAATCATCACCTGGCTGAAAAATAAAACAATCAAAATTTTCCATATTGCTTGGGTTAGCACTATTATATCCATCCACATTAGTAGTTTTCATATCAAAGGAAAAATCAGCATACTGAACCTTTTGCAAATACTGAAAATATTCACCACCTGGGATATGATCTAGCTCATTCTTAAAAAAATAAGGAACAACAATGTGAGGAACATCACAGTTAAACTCACCATAGACATCAGGGATCTTATACAAGTGATTCTGACCTTTTGCAAGAGGAGATAAATCAGAAATAAAAGAACAAGATTCAACATCTTTACTGTCAAATAATCGAAGATCCATATCATAATCAATACTCAACTTTTCAAAAAGACTACCATCATGTGTCTTGTCAGTGGTTTGTACACTCAGATCAAAATCTTCTTTCATACATTGTTGTAAATTATTACCATGATAAAAATCCAAAACTTGCTGGTGGGTGGGAGGGAAAACATTAATGTGTTCATTATAAGCATATGAAACTTGAGCAACTAAAGGACTATCCTTTAATAATTTAATGGAAAAATCATAATCTAAAATAGATTTATAATCTACAAAACTATCTCAATTAGTACTCAACATTATATCTGGAGTCTCTTTTTCCCTTGAATCTAAAATAATAGTGATGATTTCAATATCTGACATATCACATTCAATCTGATCATGGCCTAATGACATAGGATTATAAGAAAAATAAAAAATATAAGTATCAACACTCTGACAATCTGATATGTATTCTTTTTCAAACTTGATGTGTGTAAAGTGTTGATATTTAAATCTATCTTGTCCTGAAAAATTGAGATATTCACAAGACAATAATTCTGAAGTTTCTTCACTATGAAGTGAACAACTGTCATCATTTATACTCATCTCTGATACACTTTCATAATCAAAATTTTCATTGTTATTTTTACACTCTTAGCAATGTCATCAATATCAAAACTTATATCCATAGGGCATGAAAACTTAGATTTATTTTCTGATACATACCTCTAAAAATCAACAGTTAAAAAATTTGAGATTTTGTCACTGCTTAGCAAGAATTCAAAATCTTGTTTATCCTCATTAAATTCTTGATTGATGCTGCAAATTTCTTCCTTATCTAAATCATGGAGTGAGATTTGTTGAACCATATCATCTTGTGCAAATAAATCACTACAGTCACTCACATCCATATCATATTTATCATCTTGTTGTCCACACAAAACCTTGTCACTATCTTGTTTCTCACAAAGTTCATCATCAGTATCAGAATCAGAAAAAATTTCAGTATAAGTGGACTCATCATCATAATCATAATAACTAGATTGAATATCACTAGACTCAGCTTCATCAGCATAATTAGATTCATATTCAGCATCTTCAACATTTTTAGATTCAAAATCACTAGACTCAATCTTAGATATGACTTTAGAAGAAAGATTTTCTACATGTTCCATCCATTGCATTGTATTCCAAATAATATCCACCCTATGAGAGCTTGATAAATTTATAGAATCGGTAAAACAAAGTTCCACAAACAAATTTTCCCAAACAAACTCCCGAAGACAAAAAGGGATATTATACTCCTTAATCTAGTCAGAAAACCTCATGTAGAAATCAAACTGGGACTCAGCCTCCTTTCTGCTCATATTTTCTTGTAATGTTTTGATCACCCTTTCTTGAACCTTTTTTCTTATTACTTCAGTTACTGCACTAACAAGTTCAAGATTTGGTAAAGGGTTTTTAGATTCGGACATGTCATGATAATCACTATCCTCCCCATTACCATACTTCTCAACAAAATAATCCTCTAATGCAGCAATAGATCCTATTGAACCATGAAGTAATTCCTTAAACCAGTCCCTAGCATCTTCAACTAGAGATATTTCAAAAAGGTTCATTATTACATCCTCATGTGTGATGTCATGATCATCTATCAAATCAGCCAAATTTCATATATGTTCCTTAGCTGATTGCTCACCCAAACCAGTGAACTTAGGCAAAAAATCCCTGACTATTGGTGGAATAGGATTTGGGTATCTAGGGATACTTTAAAAGTTTATAGCATTACACAACCTAACCCAATATAGGTGTGACATTTTAACAGGCAGGATGATTACAAACTGCCTCTTTCTTCGCTCTTACCTTAGTGTTGAACACTTAATAAGGAAAACATGTAAAATTGATTTTCATCAAATAAAAGACTTATGCAATGAAAATAAAAATACGTGGAGTATGATGAAGCTACTGCAAACTTTTTGATTTGAAGTCTCCTACAAATCACCTTCAAAACTTTATAGAGCTGCCACCTCTTTTCAGAGGAAAAGATTTGAATTAGTTGAGATCTCTTCACCCCACTCTAACCTTCTTTAAATCAGAAACATACATACATCTCCAATATAGGGTCTCTTGATTATTCCTTTCTTGACTATATTCTTAGTTATAAAAGCCCAAATATCTGTTGCCTCTTCACTGCAAGTCCACCCTCTTTTTTTTAGTCTTTCTTGAAATATGCACACTGGTGCAAATCAGAGAACTCAGAGTCGCCACTCACAACATGTGAGATTGTATGAATATTTATCCAATAACTTTGGACTTTCAGACACTTTACAATGATAGATAGAATAGACTTGAATCTTTTATAGAAGTTTGAGGAATATATTTTCTTTCAAAACAAAGACTCTACACCTAGACTCTGGGATGATTTAGCAAAGTAAGGAATTTTGCATCTTAAACTTGCTATTTTTTTACTTACCCAGTTGAGTCGCCAATTTTTAAGTGCGACTAGGATGGGAAAACTTGAGACTGGTATTTGTGACTCTCTTTTTCAACCAGATTCTCAGATGTATCTACAAATTCTTAAACTTTCTATCTTATTAATCCCTAGTAGAGTCACCAATTTGTTAGGTCTTTTTCTTGCTGAATCAAAATATAGATTAATAACTTGATCAATTCTATAACTCCCAATCACTAATTCTAGAAAGACAAAGCCTAATTGAAGAGGACTGGATAATATCCTCCTTCTTCTTTGAGCTCCACATCACTCAAGCGAGTATTTCCTTATCTGCACATACATGAATCCTTTCTGACAACTACACGCTTGTAGATATATAACTGTGGAATGGTTTTTCAGAATCTTAGGTAACAAAGACCTCAACACCTTATTAAATTTATATGCAACATTCACTCACAGAGAGTAATTCTCAAAACTAAAGAAAACCTAACTCCTAACAGTATGAAATGGAAATGGTTTTTCAATTATCTATTTGATGTATGGATCTCTATAACATCACAAATCTTGCATAGACCAGTGCCTTATCATGTGGGAAATGGAGTCAAACATACACTTGCAAAGAGATCATGAATGAAGGGAAAACAAATCTGTCTGATGTGTTTTTATCCCTTACATAAAAATAAAATGCATCAATCAAGTTCTACTTGTTGATCCACCTGTGTGTTCAGATATGCAATTTCCTACTCAAAGAATTTAACTCTCTCCTTGAATGAGACCTTGGAAATAGAGAGTACATAACCAGCATCCACTGGAAAGAAAAGATTGGCAACACCCTTGATGTTCCAACTCATAAAAAACTAAAAACAAATCTTAATCACAATTATCCTTTAAATAACTATATTGCTGATCATTCAATAGAAAAAAATAAAACACCCTTGATGCCCTGCCTTATATGATTTTGGAAGAAAAATGGAGAGAACTTGCTGATATAATAACAATGCTGAGATAATTCATAAAACTATTGTTACAACGATGCTCTTCTAGAAAAAGTAAGAAAGAGAACACTTTTTGTGCAAAGAAAAGATAAAACTATTATAGAAGATATCCAAAATGGAAGCCTGCTCAGAAACTTCTGGCAGAGGGAGGCAGAAAACAGTCTGAAACCTCTATAAAGTAGAGCAGAAGGTAGGGACAGGAACAACACTCAAAACTAAGAAAAGAAAAGAATATATAGACAAGAGAAAAACCCTCTAACTCATTCTTGGTAAACACATGTCCTTCTCTTGTAAGTCTGATATGTACTCATCTCTCTTTTCTCCTTAAAAAACTGAACTTCAGTTTATCTTTTCAAAATCTATCTTTGCTTTGTCGGTGATCTCAGAATCTGATTTTACTTGTCTTCAAAGTTTACAAAATCTGATTTATTTCATCAATATTTGACTCCATTTGTCTTTTCAAAGTATTACTCTTATCTTGTGCAAATCTCCTTTATTCTATCACTGAAAAGCTTATCAAATATAATTTCATTTGCTGAGAAATATCTTTGAAATCTGATCATATTCTCTACCCAAAAAACCTCTAGGAAAGCTCTAATAAATCTGATTTTGCAATAAAATGTCTTTACATTTTGTCTCTTCTTGCAAATCTGATTTCATTCTCATTAAAATATGATCTTCATTCTTTGAGAAGATATTCTTCAAATCTGATTTCATTTGCAAAAATCTAATTTACTCTGTCTTCAATAACCTTCAAGAATGCATATTTTCAAAACTTGCAAATAAAAAATGTTGCACAGACTATCGGAAGATTATGCCCTAATGTTGCACAATATAATAACCTTTTATGCATTTTAAATCACATTTATGCCAATCAGATTGAAAACTATAACATTTTAAATCATTATATCATTTTTATTTTGTGCACATTTTATCCCTTGAAATTCTCTATTTTCTACATTTTTTGCCGAGAACATAGCAAATTTTGACATGTGTCACCTTCTGATTTTTTGTCCTTAACTGATGTTTTAACTCACCCTTAACTACTTCTCTTTTTGAGACTTTGCGACTAAGCAGTCTCTATATCTCTGATAAAATTTCTTGACCTTGAGTTTGTTTGGAGACTTGGAGACTGACCTTAGTCTCTAAGTCTCTATAAGCACTTAACTTCACCTTGACTACACTCTATCTACGGCACCACATAGTCTCCAAGTCTCTGAATAAATCCACTAACCATGGTCAACTATGGAGACTTTGCGACTAAGCTTGATCTATCTCGTGACTATGTGACTACGATTAGTCACCCAATCTCGACATTTTTATCTTGACTACAGTTATCTCCCATGACCATGCAACTACACAGTCACCAAGTATCACATGGTTTAGCACTTAACCATGTTCCTCTCACGACTATGTGACTTTAGGTTATCTCCTGGTTGCAAACTATGTTCCTCTCGCGACTACGCGACTTGCGGTTATCTCCTAGTCGCGGCGGTTATATGGCCTGCGGTTATCTTCTTGCGACTTCATGACCCTGCACCATGTGTCCTCCAAGCCATCTGTCACCTTTTCCACCTGTCTACAAAATTTTGTCTTTGTCTCCCGGACACACTTCCCAATGCTCCACTTGGGCTTCTACACGTGTGCATGAAAAGAGCCTCCTTCTCTATTTCACATTTGTATATGTTTGTCATCTTGGTTATAAACACTTGAAATTTCCCCAACATGGCCAATGTGGGACTAAAATTTTGAAGTTTTTTAAGCCTTCTCTATTTTTTGTTTCAAAATAATGGGGCCCAGTGCACACTGAGTCTTCCAACCAAGGGACCCACCAGGTGGCCACTTGGCTTCTTATTCATTTCATTAACTGTGCGTTTACATATAAGAACACTATAAAAAACCCAAACCCCACCAATGTGGGATAAATGCTCTGTCAAATTTTTGAAGTTTTGTTATTTTAGCTTGAGACACATCAAATGGATGGAGTTCCTACCATCATATACTTTCACTATAAAACATAAGAAGGGGATGCAAACCAAAGTTGCAGATGCCCTTAGTAGGAGACTACTCACCATTCAGGAGATTCTGTTGCAGAGTATAGGAGTGAAAGGTTTTAAAGACCTATATGAGGGAGATTTATATTTCTCAGAGATTTATAAGGTGTGCAAAGATTCTGAGAATTATTTTCACAGTGAGTTTGCAGAGTATACATTGCAGAATGGGTTTCTATTCAAAGGAAATCATCTATGTGTTCCAAAAGGCTCAATGAGGGATAACCTCATACAGGAGAAACATAATGGGAGTCTAAGTGGACACTTTGGACTGAAAAAGACACTAGACCTAGTGGAAAGGTTCTACTGGTGGCTAAAAATGCATAAGGAAGTAAGAAGATATGTGGAACAGTGTGGCATATGTTAGAAGGCTAAAGGAACCTCATCAAATGTAGGACTTTACAAGACATTAGAAATTCCCAACAGACCTTGGGACTACATAAGTATGGACTTCATAGTGGGGTTACCTAGGACTCCAACTAGTTTAGACAGTGTGTTTGTGGTAGTAGATAGATTTAGTAAGATGAGTCACTTCATCCCATGTAAAATAGCACATGATGCCGGTCATTTTTCCTACTTGTTCTTCAAGGAGATAGTGGGGATTCATGGTCTACCAATGAGTATAGTTGCAGATAGCGATGTGAAGTTCATGGGGCACTTTTGGAAGACCCTATGGAAGAGACTAGGTACAAATTTATCTCATGGCTTTGCTTATCATCTTCAAAATGGATGGGTAGACAGAAGTAATCAATAGATTTCTTGGGAATTTTCTCAGATGTCTGAAAAAATAATATGGGAAATGATGGGAGCAAGTTATCCCATAGGCAAAACTTGCCTATAATGATAGCACAAACAGGACTACAGGGAAGATTCCATTTGAGATTGTGTATGGGGCACATCCAAGGGGTGTGATGGAGCTCAAAGACCTAAAAGGATATGAGGGAGTTAGTGGACATGCAGATGACTTCGCACAGTCAATGAAGGAAGTCCATGAACAAGTAAAGAACACCTTAATGGAGGCCAATCAGAAGTTAAATGTCAAAAGAGATGAGGGAAGAAGAGATTTATAGTTTGAAGTGGGTGAATTAGTAATGGTATTTCTGAATAAGATAAGACTACAAAAGGGGATACCTAGCAAGTTGCAGATGAAAAGTATTGTGCCTTGCAAGGTATTGGATAAATATGGACCAAATGCCTACAAGGTGGAGTTGCCCAAGGAGATGTCAATTTCTCCAATCTTTAATGTGAAGGACTTGATAATATATAAGGGGCTAGAGATGTGGGAGAGTTCAAGACTCTAGAATAGATCAATCCACAAGTGGAAACGATATTGGACTCAAGGGTAAAGAAGAAGACATGACACAAGGTCTATATGGAGCATTTAGTGAAGTGGAGGCAGTAACCAGAGTCACAAGCCAATTAGATAGCTGAGAGTGACTTCAAGAAGCATGGAATCAGTGAGGATTGCCTGACACCACAGGTACCTTAACTTGTTTGTTGCAGGGGGAGGATGGTGCAGGAGCACCCTAAGGTCTTTTGAGAGATCTTTAGTCATTTTGGCTTGTAGGTTGGTTTGGCCAGCCACCTTTGAATAAGGACTATGTTATAAAGTCCCATGTGGTTGTAAGGTGTGTTTTAGTTATAAAAGAGATTAGGGTTTGTGTGAAGTTGAGTCAAGTTGATTCTAGGAGTCTAGAACGTAGAAGTCAACTAAAAAGTCAAAGAGTTGACCAAAACCCCAAAATGGGGATATTTTAAAGATTTTAATGATTTCAAGTGTTTCAAGGTCATTTGGTAAGTTTTGGAACCAAATAGGGTATTGAAGTTGATGGATTGTCATTTTGACAAAAGTTGTCAAAGTTGTCATGACAACTTTTGCGACTTTGCAAAGTTGTCATGACAACTTTTGCGACTTTGCAAAGTTGTCATGACAACATTTCCTAGATTTTAGGAATCAGAATTTATAGTGTCCAAATCCTGACCAAAGGGTCCTAGCATGTGGGATGAGAGTATATAAGTTGATACAAACTCTAAAATGTTAGTTAGATTTCATTTTGTACGGATTCGTTATTGAGAAGGACCGATTAACACTGTAATTAACATACAGAGCCATCATCCAAAACATTTGTGGATTGAATGGTTTGAATGAAATCATGGAGAGTGTTTAATATGTAATTTCCTAGATCTTTGTGGCATTGGATTAGGCTTTTGTTCATTCTGGTTAGCTTTGTATAAATCTTTTGTCTTTTGTTAGTTTACTGTCCAGTTTTGGACCAGTCATGTAGAAAATGGCTTTTGTTGGCATTCCTGTGGTCCAAAATACTATGACCACTTGGAATCCATTAAATCCTTGTATATACACTATAGATATATTCCTTTTTGTGTGTGTAGGGGAAGCAAGAGAACATTCTGGCCCTAGGCGAGTATTGGTTATTCTGGCTAGGGTAACTGAATAGTGCAGAGGCAATGGTGATTGCTAAGTGATTGGTATTGTAACTACCTAAATTTGGTATGTTCCAACTATGGACCCTATTTTCCCTAAGTGTGATCATACCCTTGATTATGTCCAAATGACCTTGTTACTGCTTGGCGTAATTCTTTGAATCAATTTAATGTCCTAGGTGATTTTTATCACTACTTTATATTAACTATTATAGCCATATAATTTAAATCAATTCAAACCATTTAAATCATATCAAAATCAAACATGGCTATAGTATTTAATTATAAAGGAATTAAATAAATCTCTAAATCAATTACCTACTTGCAAAATAACCCATTCCCCTAGCCTATTTAATTTAATTAAAATGGCTATAGTCCCCTAATTATTAAAAAGAAATTAAATTGTTTAAATAATTAATTCCTATATTTTTTAATGAATTAAATGAGTTTAATTTATTTAATTAATATTTTCTTAAACCCTAACCTAACCTATCTCAACCACTTTTACCCTGGGTTCTAACCCACCCCAACCTATTCCCCCCTTGCTAATCTAATTCTAAGCCTAATCTAATTCTAACCTGCCTCTTAATGTTGTCACATTCCATTAAGGAATGCTTAACAACTCAACCCACTTGAGAAAGTCCACTTTCTCAAGCTTGACTTTCCTTAAGGTCCACCTTCTCAAGCCATCCTCTTACACTCTTCCCTTGCTTCTTTAAGGCTTTCATTAATGTCTTATTAATGAAGATGCCTTAAGCCTATGTCTCCTCCATGCCTCATTAATGCCCAAGGCATTAATGGCTCTTACACCTCCATTAATGAGCCCCTTAACCCATAATTTCACCTTGTCCCCCCCCCCCCCTCTCTCTCTCTCTCTCTCTCTCTCATTCTTCTATAAATAGAAGCCATTTTTGAGAGTAAAGAAGCCTTCATCTTAGATTACAAATGCATTGTTATGCTGTTGAATTAATACTAGACTAACATTTCACTTCTTAAATCATGCTTTTGCATTGTTATTACTTTCATGTTTAGAGCTAGAATGCATGTTTTCACATCTCTTTAGCTTCTTTATAATCTAAAATCCTTCATGCTAGGTCGTATATGTCACTGATTGTAGCATAAACTAAGGGCTTTTATGTTACTAATCACACTCTTCCTAACTAGAAGGCAATAGGTCGATATTAGGTGGTTTTACATACTTGTCTAACCATTTTGAACTAATGCAATGACTTATTGATGTGTTGTGTCTCTCTTATCAGGTACCCAACTACACACGCACATTTCTAGCACCCATCGTGGGGCCTGATTTCCAACATGGCCTCATTTTATAACACTTTTTTGCCAATTTGCATGCTCAGGATTCGGTCACAGGATTGTTTTTAATCATTTAGGATCACATCCCGGATACGCCATCGCACTGCAAAAAAGTCAGATCGCATCCAAGATTTTGCGGGTTGTTTTTGGTTTAGGCTCGCATCTGGTCAGCAAGGGATCGCATTCGGTGTAAAATCTCACATATGGTATACTGTGTCACACGTAGTATAAGTTTAGGCTCGCATCTAGTTAAAAAGCTTGTGCATTCGGTTTACCTAATCCTAACATTTTGACAAGTGGTGTTTGTGGTATTTTGCAGCTTAACAAGTGTTTACAGGTTATTTTTGGAGGTTTTCATGGAGTTAAACTAAATAAATACCAACTTGGTTTTATAGGTTTCCAACCCCCCATCTTGACCTCTATTTACTTGTTTTCAAAATTTAAAACACATATTCCAATTTTTCACTAAATTGACTAGAGGATTATGCCCTTTTCCTTTTAAGGAAAATCAGAAAATCATACATCAGTTTATGGATTGAATGGAATTTGGGGTAAATGAACAAGCAAATAAATCACTTAATTCTTTTTGGATAGTAAATGAACAAAACAAAGCACTAAATATGTGGGATTAAAGAACAAGTTCAATCACTTAATTCCTTTTGGATCAGAAATTGAACAACACAAATCATTAAATCATTGTGGTTAATTGAACAAGGCAAACTTTCCCTTTTCAAGCATCCTATTTTCTTTAAAATAGGAAAAATTAAATCAAGCTCAACATAGCTTGAAGGAATGAACTTTGTTTTAAGTGCTTTGGGAGAAAACAACTTAGATTAGGAGAGTATGCTCTTCTTCTTCTAAAGAATCAGAAATCCAAACATCCAAAGCTTGCTAATCCTGGTTACATACATTTAAACAGTAGAGGGCCTGCCGGTTGAGGAAAAAAATCTCTCAGGAATGAACCAAGTGAGGACAGGTCTTAAGCCGACCCTTCCAACTCACTATAAATAGTTGCTTCCTCGTAGGCCAAAGCCTCAGAAGACGGAACTAGTTTTGTTCTTGGAATTACAACATCATTCCTTGAACATATCTGGGTATATGTAGAGTGGAGCTGCTTGAATCTTGCTTGTGAGACTACATATATTCAGGTAATCATAGGGCTATATGCCTGAATTTTTCCTTGTGCAATTCTATGGGGGACAGTTTTGAATGGATTGCCCAATAATCTACAACAAATTCAACTAGAAGAATTCCCAATTCATCCCCGAAAGGGTGATAATATTTGTGCAAGGAAAAAAGTAATTGCCCCAAGACACTTGTCATATTGTGCCCTCACTTGCATTTGGATTCGGCTAATACAGCATCATGACTGGAGCTATTGCCTACTTGGTGATGGCTGTATTCTTATTAGCATTTGAGTGTGT
Source organism: Thuja plicata (assembly GCA_018584345.1). Classification (NCBI taxonomy): domain Eukaryota; kingdom Viridiplantae; phylum Streptophyta; class Pinopsida; order Cupressales; family Cupressaceae; genus Thuja; species Thuja plicata. The sequence continues at coordinate 374,561 of MU224664.1, forward strand.
ACCTAAGTCAATGAGCAAAGATTTTCATCCTCCGCCTAGAAAATAGAACAAGATGAGTGTTTGTTTCACCCTCTTAACAATGCAAAACTGTTTGACATGTTCTAAAGATCATTAAAAAGGTAAGCTCCTCAAAACAATCAAAAAATTTCAAACCCTGGAGTACAAGTGTTTTCCACACCTTACAACACCTCTTGACGCAATCTGGAAACAAGCAACTTCATGCACCTCGAAAATAAACTTTTTCAAAACTGACCCAAACTAATAAAGACATCATAAGATCATATCCTATTTTTTCCAAGTTGCATTCAGTGTTTAGGATCGCATTTGGTATTTAGGATCGCACTTGGTCAGCAAGAAGTCATATCTAGATTCTAGGATCGTATCTAGTACCATCAGAGGCTCGTATCTGGGAGCTCGCATTTAGGACAGTGGGCATTTGTAGCAGTTTTTCATAGGAAGTCTCAGTTGATTAGGATACCCTTTTTTACTCTTTAGCTGGTTCTTGTTGTCTCTTCTGGTCTCCTTGTTGTTATTTCAAAACACTTTCAAAACTTCTACCTTACATTCTTAGTCAGTCTTTCACAATCAGTTCAATACATGTGGTCTACCCATTTTGTATCAACAACTTGGCTCCCAACTCACTATCAGGACATTCTAACCCTCTGACACTGGAATCATTTACATCCAACAACAACAAATAGTTAATTTTACCTAGACACACCCACTTGAACGGTCTAAAATCCTTACTTACACTATTGGGAAATCTTAACAAAGTTGAGAAACAAACTTCATGGTTAACACAAGATGCAACCAGTACACAACTAAAGGATCAAAAGTGCCTCCTAAAACACCACACTTTCGAGGAGAATTTTCTCGCAGTTCCCTTCTTGATCTAGATTCACCTCAAATGGATAGCAACACTAACAAATAGAGTAAGGCTTTTGAGGGTTATAATGATGGAAAACAAGCACAATTTGAAGGCACGAAAGAGGAAGAAAGACCCAAGTTTGAACATAATTTGTTTGGATCAGACAGTGAAGAAGAGATCCCTAAAGATGAATACAAAAAACTCAAACTAAGTAAACGGATCTATAAGCTATTGGAACAGATAATAAGTGACGATAAAGAAAAGTACTTCCTCCATCTAGCATCCATAGGTGTCAAGTTACCTAAGGATTATAATGTGGAAAACCTCAAAGAAAAGGAGGTACCAAACCCGATATCTATTCTCACCAAATAGCTCAATCTAATGCAAATGGAGCTCACCAACCTCAAATAAGAGAAGGAGAAACCCAAAACAAAATACTCTTTGGACTCCATTTGTCCATTTCTTTTTGACAAGAGTATCACTATGGTTCCGTTTCCTCCTAATGTGGCAAGGCCAAACTATGACAAGTACACGGGAGAAACTGATCCACATGACCATGTAAGGGAATTATGTGCTCTGAGCATCGAGTACATGTACAAACCCACATACCTCATGCAACTATTTTCAAGAAGTCTAGGAGGTAATGCCATGGAGTGGTTCTCAAAATTAAACCCTAAGGTCAAGACATGTAAGGAGTTGATGCAATGGTTTATTCAACATTACTCCTACATCATCCAACATGACGTAACTATGATGGACCTATGTAACACCAAACAACAAATTGGAGAATCATTCACACACTTCCTACAAATATGGAGGAATATTTTTGCACGATATTCAAGGGTTATTCCCGAAATGGAGAAAATGGAAATCTTCGTTAATAATCTAGTGCCTGAATTGAGCTATGCTCTACAAATGAAAGACTCTCCTAGCTTCGATAGGATGATTAAAAATTCCCTCCGTATTGAGGAAGTCATGGTCAAAAAGGGAGAGATCACCCCAAATAACATTCACTCCTTTGGGGGAACCTCTTGAGACTGTTTTGAAAATGCTGGTGGATAACAAAGTTCTTACGATTCTTGATTCTAAACCATGGGAACTAATGGTCAAACCCAGGTGGTGGGATGATAACTCATATTGTGTCTTCCACAAAAACAAGGGACACAAGACTAATAATTGTCTCAAACTTAAGCATGTCATCCAAGACCTCATCGAAGGAGGTAAGATCAAAGTAGATGGACATACTACCAATGAGGATCATACAACATTCAACAAACCCTTTCCTAATTACAATCAAGGAGAGACATCTAAAGGAAAGGGTAATGAGGTAAGATACACCTATTCCAAAAGTGACAATATGATTAATATGCTCAATATTAAAATTGAATGCATCAATGTGATCATAATTAAAGGTGCCTCATCTTCCTCAAATGTTGTAACATGGAGCCAAGCACAAGCTACAATCAAGGGACCTCCAAAATCAACATCAACATCAAAGGTTCCTATTATAACTATTCCTAAACCAGTAGCAAAACATGTGGTCACTATCCCCAAAGCAAAATATGACTTGGTAGACCAATTGCAATGAACCGTTGCCAAAATTTCCATCTTTGAGTTTCTCAATATATCCATGGTACATAGGGAAATCCTAGAATAGGCCCTACACGCTACTAATGTTCCAAAGGATATCGATATAGACAAGTTTCAAGCGATGGTCAATCACATCTCAACGCCACATTACCTCTCCTCTTCTGAAGAGGATGACAAGTCATTGACCCATCTACATAATCAACCCCTCTATATTGAAGTCCTTATTCATAAATCCCATGTTAGACGCGTATTGATAGATGGAGGTGCAGGATTGAATATCTATACACTGGATCTTGTTAGGAGACTAGGTCTCTCAGAACAAACAATTGCCACTAGAAACAAGATAACCATCAAAGCTTATGATGAGGAAGAGAGATCCTCTAGAGGTCTTATTTCTCTACCTATTAGAGTCAGACCCATCAAGAGGAATGTCATATGTCAAGTTCTGGATCTACCACTAGCCTACAATATTCTACTGGGGAGACCATGGATTCACAAAATGCAAGCTGTACCATCCACTTATCACCAATGCATAAAGTTCCCACATAATGGGATAGAAGTGATGATTCCTGCAGATGCCAACTACACTTGCAACAATATCAAAGCAGGTAGCATGATCCCACAAAACAAAGAGGCTATGGATGTAGTTTCTCCCAAAACAACCAAGGACATGGTCATGAAGAGTTTTAGAAAAAATTTGAAACTCGAAGAAACGGGTATGGGAGAGTACAAGCTGGACCTGACTTCTTCACTGATAGACCTTCCAGTGTCACCGAGATCCTATGGAAAACCTTCATCAACATTCACACCTCTAGCATCCAAAGAGCCAGAAGTACATAAGGCAACTGGCATGATAAAGGGATCCATGTCTTCTTCAGATAATACAGAAGAACAGGCAGTCTTGGACTGGCTTTACAAAGGAGAACCAGTGGAATCTGAGGTCAAACATGTGAAGATATCCCCAGAATAGTATGGAAAGGGATATGATTTCCTCACACAAATGGGTTACAAAGGAAATGGACCTCTAAATGACACAGGATGAGGGATCATTGAACCCATACCCATGGAGTTCTACAATAATAGAGATACAACAAGACTGGGTTTTAAAACTCAATCCAAAAAACCTACTTCAAAAGAGAGTCCACCTTCTGAAATAGGGAGTGATAAAAAAAATGAGATAATATTGGAACCATGGCCTTATGAGAGATTACTACTTTTAGCATACAGATTTTCCTTCTTACTAAAATTACTAAAAGACTCAAACACTCTTGCCCAAAAGAAGGAAAAACCAATACAACAGTTTGAGTTAGTCAATCATGACTAAAATCTCTACGATCAAAGGAGTAGCTACCTTATATAAAGATCAATCTTGATAAGTCATTTATTTGAAAAGAATAACTACCAGAAAAGAAAATATACTTTTATCCTGAAAGTAAAAAAGATTCTTCAGTTCAACATACAAAATGATTATAAGAAGATTTATATTCTGAGAAAAATCCACACCTCATCTAAGCCAATTGACTCAGATCATGAAAGAAAATATCTCCAAGAGATCGATTCGACATATACTAAGATAAAATTGAAGCATGGATAATTAATCTTGAAACACATACAAATTATAGCTGTTAGATATCAATTCAAACTGAAACCAATATCCAAGAAATAATTAGACCAACTGATCCAAATAAAATACTATTATCTATTATATAAATACCAACTGATAAAATATCATGTGTTTTGCATCAAAATTAAGACCATTAATCTCCAAGTCTTCTAGTAAAATATCAAACTATAAGTTTTGTGCTAGCAGAGAACCGACCATTACAAGGTCATTTAAAATTTAATATATAGCCACGCAGGGCTTTTCAGTTTCATAACTAAAAATCTATTTAAGGAAAACAGAAATAACAGCCTAACTACCTAGAAACCATCTATTCAAAAGTCTATTAACTGCCTAGTTTTACCCAGCTTCTGCATTGCTAGTATCATTGGATGTTTTACGTGTGGTAGTCCAATCCTCAAATTTAACCACAAAAATCTCCAGCATCTTCTGATTTGATGGAGGAACCAGATTGAGCCTTTGCTCCTAGATGTATTTGCAGCTTTGTAACTGCTCCATTTTAGTTTCCAGCATTTTCATCTTTTCTGTGCCCAAGGTCACCAGTGATTGCACCTCGGCTAGGACTGAGCAGTCTTGGGTTGCCATCTCTTTCACATCTCTTAGTCTTTGAATATTTTTTTCAAAAGATTCTTTCATCTTAGTAGCTCCCACTTCATTCTTTTCCTCACCTTTTGATAGCTTATATAAATTTGCAACACAACCATCGAGTTCATCTTCTGCGCAGGCGATTTCTATAAGGACTTGACTGGATTCTTCGATGCCTTGATCAAAAAGGTTACATTTCCATTCACTATTAACTTTGGCAATGAATAATGAATTGGCATTAGCTCCAGGTATTACCTTCTCAGCCAGGAATTTGTCTATACTGTAAGTGAAGGCTCCTTCTAGACTGGTCACTTCCACATCCAAGACATCCCTTTTTATCTCCCAAAGTTTCTTAATAGCTTCTACAACAGTTGCCAAAGCAGAAGACCTATTGGTGACTTCTTCATAAGTTTGGCCAAAGAAAATGACTTTATTTCCCACCTCTTCCATCCAATTGTAAAAGGCTTTAGATATGGACCTTTCTTTATGTACTTGGTTGAGAAACTTTTGATTATATGGCGAGTGCACATCCATATTCAAAGGAACTATTGCCAACGGCTGGGAAACAGGGTTCTGCAATTGATGAATGTATTTAGCCATCTCACACAAAGCATGCTTTAGCTTTGTTTTATCCTCAACATCTTTGATGACACTGTGATTTATTTTTCTATTTGCAAAATTCAAAATCTTGAAATCTGTAGCTCTAGACGAAACTCCCAAATCAATCTTTTCCACATTGAATTCTTGTTCAGTGACCTCAGTACTAGGCTTATTGGAACTTGGCTTAAAGATCTCTGCAACCCAATGACCAGTATTTGGGTCTATCTCTACTATAGACTCTATCTTTGGTTTCTTCATCTTTGGGGTTTTTCCTAGATATTTGCTAACCAAATCACCCACAGGAACAGAAGTGGGGAAAATATTCTTTTTCTTATTAACAAATAATTCCATCCAATTAGGGGACACAAGGGTTACATTTTTCATAGAAATAGTAGTACCCGAATTATTTGGAGTGATGGGATGTTGTGAATCTATATCTCCACACCCTCTTGCTGGCGCTGAATCCATGCTCGATACTTTTCTTTTCTTTAATATTTTGGAATGCTTTGCACTGGTCTTCTCAGTATCAGAATCTAGTTCAATATGAATAGGATGATTTACTTTTCCACCCCTTTTACTTCTTTTCCTGGTAATCTTCACAGATTCATCAGGAACCAACTCTGAACCTCCAATGTTATGAGTTTTTGGAAGATCAGAAGTACCTGCAGAAAGCAATGGTTCAACTACATTAGTCAGGATAGGGGAGCTTTCAAATTTTGGAGTCCTTGGGCTCCTTATTTTTACTACTAAAGTTTCCTGAACCTTTTTCTTCTGGGCTTTGAGCCACTGATCTGTCCTCTGAAAGACTTCTTTGGTTAAAGATTTTATATCATCTTCTTCATTCTCTAACCAATCAATTCTTCTGATTACTATTTCTGCATCTGATGCCGTCTCTTCTAAACTCACTATATCTTCACCTTCATCTTTTATGTTTTTAATACTAAAAGGGAGCTTTAAAGACACTATTTGTTTAAGAGAAAATCTGGAATGCATCCTTTTTTTAATTTCCATTTCATCCATACAGTCTTCCTAGAAGTCTTCTAATTCTGGTTGGTGAAGGAATGTAGCATCAATTCTGAAATGGTTGTCTACAAAACCCTTGCTGTCAAAATAGATTCTTGCCTGGTATGGCTGGAGATTCATCTCTTTCAACTCATTTGTCAAAAAGGTAAGGTCATACAATAACCTTAATCTATAATACCCGAATTCTAATGGGAACAAGGCACTCATGCCCTGCTTAACCTGATATTTCTTCTCCACCATCAGCAACTATCTCGCTGTCTCAAGCATAATACGCTTGTCCAGACAATATCGAGGAAGTCTTAAGGGAGTATCACTGAAACCTCCCACCCTTAAATAGCTGAAATTTGGAAACTTGATATAGAAACTTCCATAAAGCTTCACAAATTTTAAGGCTTCTTCTGATATTCTGCAATTAGGTTTTCCTTTTAGTTCAAAAACTAACTTAGCCAAGAAAGTATCATGTATCTTCTTAAAACCTTTAGGAATTTTTCTTTTCTGTAGTAGGGGGTGGTATTCATAGATGGTCATACTACTATTCCACTCCTCATGTGGCAGACCGTCCCAAATTCTACACATAGCAAGGATGTAAAAGAGATAAGATGACATATAGAAATTTGAAGTTTGGGCTGGTTTTGACAAGGCTTCATGCAATTGTTTAGATATAATCTCTACCCAATCTACAACACTATTAACATCTAGAATAGCTTGTACAAACACATACATCCAATCTTCCAAGTAGGTGTCTAAAGGATTGCCCTTGATCCTATTCAACATAACTGTTATATCCCTTACCTCTCTAAACAAGAGATCTTTTTTAGGTGTTATGGGAAGACGGGAACCCCCCTTCACTGGGTCTAACAACCAATCTCTTGCTATATTATTCCTATACTCCTTTTGGTTTCACTCAGAGTCCACTGTAGCTTTACTAATGCTCCAATCTCCGTAAACTTCAATTTGTGGAATTTTAAATGCAGCTAATATTACTTGCCTATTAATACTTCTCCACTTTCTGTGTTAATGCATCTCTCAGCTTGGTTGTATCTGTTGCGGCATTCTACCACGAGCTCTGGGCACGAGACTACCTCAGGGAAACTAGCTGCCTCAAGAAAACCACTTTGTACAATTCTGACACAGATAGCCTCCTCAACTAATTTCCTTAGCCTTTGTGAAATTTCCTCAATATCATCATCCATTATCACCGTGTCTCTCATCTCAGGTAAACAACTACTGATTGGGGAAAATTTAGTTTCCTTTGTGAATTTTACTCCAGAAGAAGACATATTGAAATAAAAACTTGCAGAAACTCACAGACACAACTCTTTGCCTTTAAAATGGAGAAAGATTAAAGGAAAACAAAGCCAAGGTTACCATGAAACTCACCATTTTCCTGTCTTCTAAAAAATTACCTCGCTGCTCCAAGACGCTTCCAGAAACCAACGAAATAGAATGAAAAAGTAGGAGAAGAAAGAATAAATATACACACTTTGCTTTGATTTTCAATAACTTGACATGATGGCCTCTCCATAAATTTTACTGCCACAATAACTGCAAGTGAGATGTTTCTCACACTCCAAATTGGGAAAGAAAAATGTTGAACTAAGCTGGCAATCATTCCTTGAGTCTCATCAATCATTTTGGCGTTAGCCTATAAATTTTTGCACGTGGCCCCTTACTCGTTCATTATCACTTCTTGAAATCTGGACTTTGAACTATAACATGAGTTCAAAGAATAGGATTCAAAAAGATTTAAATTTGTCCATGCACATTACAACAATGGTGGGTCCCAAGATATTTATGGAAGGTTTTGGAAAATGCTACACACAAAAACACCACCGTAGAAAAATCTTGACTAAATCGCAAAAGTGCATATTAAGATTTGAACTTTGTACCATGGGAAAGAGGTACAAAGTTCAAAATGTGATTTACAACTTGCACAATAACACGCGACCGTGACACCAAAAGGGATAAGCCTTGACAAGGAAACCACTTTGCTAAGACACATCTATTAGAAAATATTTTAAACTTTGAGCTTTGTACTAGAAAAAAAAAAATAGTACAAGGTTCAAGGTTCAATTTACAATTTGCAATTTTACAAAGGAAAAAATGTTACCTTTGGTTAGATTTACAAATTTTAAATACCGGCAACAGGTGGCTCCGACTGGGGATAAGGACCACAAGGGACTGAACAAAGAATTCTATTTCTCTGGTTTCACACAAGACTAAAACAAAACACGCAAACCAAAGCAAAAGCACGCCAAAAATAGGAAAGAAGAAAAACTAAACTAAGGCACAACAAAAAGTATGTACAAGGATGAAAAAGCTTAATTACAACTCAAACAATTTAAGATCTTTCCCATTGCAAGACAAGGGCATTTCTATTCCATCTGCATACCTCAGCTTAAATGAATTAGGTCCTAGAACTTGACTGATTTTGAAAGGCCCTTTACAAAGGGATTCAAATTTGTTGTGAGCACCCTGAGGTTCTCTCATTTTTTCCCATAGAAGAACTTTATCATCTTCCATGAACTTTTGTGGTCTGGCCCTTCTATCAAAAATATTTTTAACCCGGGATTGATGTAGTGCTATACGATCCACCATTTCTTCTCTTTCTTCAAGGATTTTACTTAGGTACATAATTCATTTATCCTTACCATTTGTAAAAACATGACCTTCAACCACTATCTATAATTGGTTTGGTGCAAGCTCCAAAGGCATTGAGAGTTGAGCTTCTACTCCATAGACTAGTTCAAACGGAGTCATCCCTATTGCTCTCTTAGGAGAAGTTCTATTGGCCCAAAGGGCCTCATACAATCTTTTGTGCCAATCCTTAGAATTTTCATTCACTAGATTTTTCATGATATTAATCAGATTTATATTAGTGGACTCAGCTTGCCCGTTTCCCTGGGGGAAATAATCTGATGAATGTGACAGTTGAGTTCCATTATCATAACACAAAATCTGCATTTCTTGTGACGAGAAGTTTTGTGCATTGTCAGCTACAATCTTTGCGGGCACTCCAAATCTGATCAAAATATTTTCTTTTAAGAAAGAGCAGACTACTTCTGAGGTGGTTTTTCTCACGGGTATGGCCTCTACCCATTTTGTAAAATAGTCTATGGCTGTTAAAATATGGGTATGACTTACGCTTGATAGAGGGTTTATTGGCCCTATGAAATCTAGACCCCACTGTTTAAATGGCTCTTCAATGACTACTAGACGTAAAGGTAAAGCTACTAGGTGTGGGTTCCCAGAAAACAACTTACATTTCTCACACTGCGCCACCCATTTGTATGCATCTTTGAACATTTCAGGCCAATAGTAGCAATTTCTTAATATTTTGAAAGCTGTTATTGTAGATGAGAAATGTCCACCACAAGCCTCATTGTGAAAATATTTGAGCAACCTCTTTTGCTGATCTTCATCTATGCACCTGAGAAACATCCCGTCTAAGCCCTTTTTATATAATATATCATCAACTATGACATATTTTGCTGCCTTGAGCTTTAAATTTCTCTGCTCTCTTTTTGTTAAGCGATCAGGACATTCTCCATAGGTAAGGTAGTACACAATGTCTATGAACCAAACATCTTTTAGCCCGGTAAAAAGGGACAGAGGAATATCATCATCAGACTTTGTTTCATTTTCTGCAATTAGTTTACATAGGCCCTATCCTCTAACCAATTTGGTGGGTTTGATCTCCAAATTGAATTCTTGTACTTTGGCTACCCAATTAGCCCTATTATTTATGGATACTTCTTGCTGAGTTAGAATGCTTTTAACTGCAGAATTTGGAACATACACGGTGGAATGAGAGTGAAGAATGTAGTACCTGAATTTTTTGACAGCTTTGACCACTGCAAAATCCTATTTTTCAGTAAGTGAGTACTTCAACTCGTGCTTCTTTAGGGGTATACTCATGAAAGAGATGGGACTTTCTTCACCATTTTCATTCTTCCGCAGCAAGACACCTGACATGGTATGTCCGGATGCATAACAATGTATAATAAAATCCTTCTAAAAATTTGGATGAGAGAGAACCGGCGCTTGGGCAATTGCATTTTTAACTTCATCAAAAGACTTCTTGGCCTCTTCATTCCATCTGAAAGTTTTTTTCTCACTGAGTAAATTTACCATAGGTCTGGTTACTTCTGAAAAATCTAGTATGAATCTTCTCAAAAAGTTAACTTAGCCAAAGAAAGATCTTATTATACTTCTTCTAGAGGGCAAAAATAATTGCTAGATTTCTCACACTCTTTCTGGATCAATTTTAATTCCTTCTTTTGACACTATGTGACCGAAAAGCTTTCCCCCAGTTACACAAAAAATTGACTTTTTTGGGTTGAGTGAAATTCCTTGATTTCTGCACTCTTGTAGGACAAGTCTCAAATCTTTAGAATGTTTCTTTCTTCTTTAGGAGAAAATGGTCAAATCATCAAGGTACACTACAATCACTTTATTCATTAAATGGGCAAAGGAGTAATTCATGGCACACTGAAAATTTTCCCCCGCATTAATCAAACCGAAAGGCATTCAATTATATGCAAAGGTGCCCCAAGGAGTGGTGAATGTTGTCTTGTGTTGATCTTCTGAGGTCACACTGATTTGATTATAGCCTGAGAATCCGTCCAGCATAGACATCATCTTAGAACCAGCCACCATCTGTAGAATATGATCCATATTAGGAAGAGCAAAATTATCCTTCAGGCTAGACTGATTTAGGTTCCTAAAATCCACGCAAATCCTAATTTCTCCATTTTTCTTGCAGACTGGAACTATGTTTTCTACCCAGGTAGAGTGATGAATTGGATAAATAATCTAGGCTTTGAGAATTTTATCTACCTCTCTAAAAATCACATCGGCCACTCTAGGATTATAATTTCTCAATTTCTACTTAAAAGGTTTTGCACCTGGTTTTAGAGGAATGTGATGTTGGAACTGTCCCTTCCTAAAGTCTTTCAATTCTTCATATGTCTAAGTGAACACATCCTTGTATTCTAACAGAATTTTTGTGAACCTCAATTTCTCATTAGAATTACAACATGTTCCCAAATTCACAAATTTAGGGTTTTCACTACTCCCTATGTTTATTTTCTCATAGTCACAGGAGGGTCCTTTAGTTGGGTAATTGGCTTGACCTACAAAACAATCTCTTCAGTCAAAAAATCTCTCCATGGTTACAAGGCCTTTGGGAATATGATTACCTTCTAGCTGAATAATATATTCACCCACTTCTACTTCTATATCGGTACAAAACTCTTGGCACTTGAATTCTGATCCTTCAAAGAATACAGATGAAAATTTCTCAATACCTTGAAGGAATGTCAATACATGATCATCATCACTCAACACCTGCCAAGAGTTAGCATTATCAGGAACATTTGGTCGACGCACGAGTTCAATAGTATAATGGTCACTATCAATGTCCGGATGTGGAATCAACAGTGATGCCGAACCAGCTAAGGCATCTTCTCTGGAATTCAATTCTCTAGGCATTGATTCAATTGAAAAAGCTTCGAATCCTTCCATTTCATCCCAAAATCTATTTCGATAATGCTTCATCCTTTCATTCTTGACTGCATACCTCCCTCTTACTTTTTTTACAATCAACTGTACATCTCCCTTTGCTTTTAACAATTTAATACCTTTCTTTTTTTCTTCCTAGATTCCAAGCAACAATGCTTCATACTCTGCTATATTATTTGTATTTTCAAACTCTAGTTTGAAAGCAAAAGGAAATTTTTCTTTTGTCAGAGATATCAGGTTCACTCCAGCACCCAAAGAAGCCAATGAATAGCTTCCATCAAATTCTAGAGTCCAAAGCTCTTCTCTATCTAAATTTCTTTCATCTGAAACCTCATCTCCTGACATGATTATGTAATTGGCAAAATCTATTTCTTGGTACAAAATATGGGACTTGGGATCCTCATAAGGCATAACAGTAAATTTAGACTTAGCTTCAAGTTGCAAGGTGACCTTCTATTTTCCAATAGGGATGACTGATTGGGACATATCTAATTTAATTTCACCCCCCAAGTCTCTGCAAAAAGTTATGCTTAACAACATACCATAACTAGCTGGTATATCAGCCACCAGGATAATTATTTTTAATCTCTTATCAGGATAGGCTACTAAGGAAACTTGGGCATCTTTAATTTGTCTGAGCAATGGAACCTATTTTGAATCCATAGAATAGCATTTACCGAAGGTTTTTGTTAAAGGAAGATCGAGGGCTTTTGCTACTGTGGAGGGCATGATATTATCTGAGGCTCCAGAGTCTATGATACAGTTACTCAATCTATGACCATGAATAAACAGTGACACATAAAAAGGCTCAGGTTTTTCCATAACATAAGCCGGTTTTGAAGATTCTAAATTGACGGTAGGCTCACTAACTTCATCTGGACTTAGTTTAGGATCTTCATGGGTTTCATTAGTAGATACAGTATTTGTCTGACTAGACTGTGCACCAGGGGGGGAACCCTTAACATAATCCACAAACTTATCTAATTCAATAGGATTGAGTTTTAAATATTCAGCAGGAGATATTTGAATTTTAGAGGATTTACAGAAATCAATAAAATCAAAAGAAGTTTCAAGATCTGACCTTTTAACTTCTGCTGATGTTCCTTTTGTGCAACTAGATTGGTTTACTGGCTCTTTATCTTTTTTTATTTTGAAATGGAGATGAGAAATGGTTATTGTTCTTGTCACTTTACTGACCTCTTGTGAGCACTGAACAAGAAGGTTCCTCCAGAGTTGTAAGAATGTTACCACCTCAGTCTAAATCAGATGTATATTCAAGATAGTAACTTACGGAGTCGCCAGGTCCTCCAGAGTTTTCTTCACTGACAGGTATTTCATCGATGGTCTCTTTATTAGCTTCAATTTGTTTGTATCGTACCATCTCAGGGAAAGTATCACCATCATGCTCGTCTATTAGATGAAAGATGCACATATTGTTTTTAGTAGGAGTAGCCTCAATCTGAAGTCTCTGTTGGTGTGGTATAGCATTTGACTATTTACCATAACTTCCTGTTCCCTGGTTTGGATATCTATGAGGGATATCTTGATAAGGGGTAGGAGTAGACCTAGGTAATTTCTTTTTAAGAGCAATCATGTCATTAACCAGTCTCTGCACTACTGGATCAGCTAAGCTAGAGGTCGATGCTTGATTAGATGATATTTGCACTTCTCTTTTCCACTTTCCAGCTATTATTAAATCATCTTCAAGTTCTACTGATAAGCGTTGGGCTATGGCTAAGTCAACAACTCTGTCTCTTCTCAATTGATAACTTATATCAGGTGGCATTTCATTTACAAAGAAAGCATTTTGATTTTCTTCGTTAGGTCTTTTAGCAGTGGGTATTTGATAGAGAATTTTATTAAATTTAGCCACAAACTCCCTCGTAGGTTCTTTCATCTCTTTCTTTAATTGAGATAAATGAAGTAGAAGTGAATGTTCATCTTCAGCCAATTTGAAACGTGCTTCAAAATTTGTCTTCATGGAATCCCAATTAGTGATATGACCATTTGGTAGATGATAAAACCAATCAGCTGTTGATTCTGTAAGGGATTTGTTGGTTGTATTTCTTGTTTTGGCAGTTTTCCTGGTTCCCTATCTTTTCTCTGTGATCTGGTGGTTTCAAATCAGCTATCTCTTGTTCATTGTGGCCTTACCTGTGTCAAGTTTTCAAGTTTTCAAGCCTAAACCTAACTAAATTTGCAAAACCCTGAAAACCCTAGGCTATCCAAGTATTAAACGATGAAAATAAACCCTAGGTCATGGCGCTTCTGTTTCAAAGTTACTTTTTTCCATCCACTTAAGGCATGTGTTTCAATTGAATCGCCTTGTCGCGATATCCCGAGCGAATATTCCATAAGCCTTCCCAACTTGGCGTTTTCCTTATGTCGCATGGTCTCTTTCAAAATTAGAATATTCCTTTGGCACAATGAGACTCAGTGATTTCTTCATGTCGGGTAGTCGCAAGATAACCATGTCATAAAGCATTATAAAGAAGGGACCCACTATTTAGTCGGGTGATCACAGGAGATTCTTAACAGTTATGAAAATGTCTTCAGACTTTGCGATTATCTTATGTCATGTTATCACCAAATCAATCAAAGTTGAAAGTTAAGTCAGGCTTTTAGTTGCAATGTGTCGAGATAAAACAGCGGTTAATAAATACTGACCGAGACATCGCAACTAACTGTCTATGGTTTGCAGTAAAGTATAGTCGGGATGTCGCCAGAACAAGATGATGACTCAGTTCTCTAGTATGCAGTATGTGAACCACTAATTGATTGACATGTGTCACAAGGTGGGTGGCTATTAAGGAATTATCACATGGTTGCCAGAAGGAGAAAATGGACTCAGCGACAACAAGACTAAGTACTTTACCTTCAGTCGCGGTGTCTGAGAAAGATTTAAGGGTATGCATGAACATCTGGCGATTAAGCAACGGCCGTCAAATGAAGGAATCAGAAGATATAATGGTGGTCATGAAGTCTGAGAAGAAAAGTGCCCAAAGGGAAAATTCCTCCCGACTTGGCGATTAAGGTATGTCGCGCAGTCGTCAGAAGTGGAAAAAGGGCACATCTAACTTGTTATGGTGAAGTTAAACATTTAGGACTTGATTCCACGACCGGGTGACTAAGTGTGGTCACATAGTCTTGAAATAAAAATTAAACACTCAGCGATAAGGAAATAATCAAAAATGTTAAGCAGGACAGTTAGTCGCAAGGTCTCAAAAAGAATGATGAGTTAATCTTAACTATGCGCGACTATAATTTAAGTTGTGTTGCGTGATCGCCAAATCGTGACTTGGGTCAGCTAAAGGTAGGAAAATGCATTGTCGCCATGTCTTGAGATGAAACCATGGGTTAGTGATAGAGGCCCGTGAAAAAGAGACTTAATGCATTCGCGCAGTCACCTGGTCACAAAATCTAAAAGCAGCGGCAGTTTTTTCGATGTGACACTATGAATCACTCGGCAACCAATCACAGGCTTGTATTTTGATCACTGTGCAAAAAGAGTAGCTGAGATGTAAGACACATAACGAATCATAGTGTGACATGTCAGCCCTTTTGAATGCAGTTGGATTTCTCCAAGGATTCACTTTCAAAAATTTGATTTCCTGTCAAGCTCAGGAACTACGGCTAGGTTTTTATTCAAGTTCACAGCATGTCGAATTAATGATAGAACTGATGTTTCCAAATTATGAGTTGTGTACTCTAAATGATGGCTATAAGGATTTGATGATGTATTCATTCTTTTTCACCATGTTTTCAGTTTTCAGAACTCAAGTTGCTAAGTTTTTAGAAAGGAGAGATATTCTGCTCAGCTTGCAGTGTTTCCAAAGTTTGTCAAATAGTTCTAAAATTCAGGAAATTGTGCATAGGATAGTCAACTGATATCTGAGATAGATTTGTTTCAATATCGGTAAGGAGTAAGAGATTCAAGGTGTTGCAAACATGAGTGGAGCTATGAGTGTTGCTTCGACAAGTGGAGGGAGTGAAGAGGAACAGAAAGGAAAGGCAAGTTTCTCTGATGAGTTTCTCGGTCTTCTACCTGGTTCAACACAGAATAAGAAGGCCAATGCTAATGTCCTCCTGGATGAATACAAAGACATCTAAGACGCTATGACTCTAGGGAAAATAGGTTTCTCCCTTTTCAATTATTTCTATAAAAATTCTGATAAGCCCATCCTAGTATCAAACCCTTGGACATGTGGTTTAGCTAGATTGCTTGTTCCTGATGTCTTCCTAGATGTGGACCTATTTTTAGACCTAGCCAATCACTACGATGTCCTAACAAAGACCATCAAAAGGGATGATGGCACTGCCCTTTTAATTTTGAATAGAAACTCATTCATGCAGGCTTTTGGCTTGTTTAGTACCATGTCTACTAAAATTGACATGACAAAGTAGGAGAAGAGGTACAGTTCAAAGCCTGCTATTGCAAAAGGCTTATTGAAAAAACACATGTTGAAAGAAGTGAGAAAATACTTAGATCCTATGAAAGAGCCAAATCCATATTATTATAAGGATCTACACTTCTACATTAAGTATAATTCTTATGCTCTGTGTAGAGTGCTAGGGATAGACGGAGATGCAGAGAAGATCAATG
>MU224664.1:392753-406048 GCA_018584345.1 Thuja plicata
TAGTAAATATTCAAGAAAATATGGTGGGTAATCAGATGGTGTGGTCTGTACAAAATATAGGGGACTTAGAAATCTCCCAAATTATGACACACTAGGCTCAACTGAATGAAGACAAGACCAAACAATTATCTAAAAGGTATAGTACTTTGTTGGAAGAAACAAGTGCACTGTCTAAAGACAGGGATATGTACCACATACAACTATACCAGCGAGAAGAACTAATCAAGACATTAACAGAAGAATTGGAGGCAAAGCCTGAGGTGGTAAATGTACCTGCACAACCACCACCAATGCAAATTGAAGATAAGCCTAAGTCAGAAGAGGCCTATCCTTTAATGTGGTGATCACAATTCAATCAATTGACTAGCCAATCTAACTATATTAGCAGTCGGGGCCTCTGGCCCTTTATAATAGTAGGGCGGGTCACCCTATCGAATGGAGTTTTTTGAGAAATAAAGAAAGGCACACTCGGTCACCCCATAAATAAGCCAACTTTCTTCAGCGGTCTACCCAGCTCAGTATTTATCACCCACCCATTTGTAGGTCAGACCTAGAGAATTGTCCGCTCCTCTCAGGCAATAAGCAGCCCCGAAGAGATGGATGTGGAACAAAAGGTGGATGAAGAAAAGGGAAATGCAATTGCTTTGAAGGCATTAAAAGACATACTACAACATAGAATTGAGATTCTAAAGGATAAAGTTGATGTTGTAGTCAATACATACAATAAGTTGCCAGCTTTGCATACTGAGGTAATGGGGTACCTTACCATTCTAAACCCTTACTTTACTAAATGGTCTGATAGGGCAACTTTATTTGAGAAATTTTCATCTCTACAAGACATAAGACCAAATTTTCCTGAAATAGTAACTGAAGTGGGGGATGAGATCAAAAGAGTCAATATTGCTCTCTCATTTTTTAAAGGAAAATTGAATCAGATAGAGGTTAAATTGAGCCTCTTTTCAAATGATTTTAATAATTTTGTTCCCTCCCTAAGGGGAGATGATGACCAAGTAAAGGCTATAGATGCCTGGAAGAGTGAGTTTGACACCAAGATGCCTAGTGAAGATGCATTTCTATTGGGAACAGATGTTGATATAGAAGGATTCAATAAAATATTGGATGAAGCCTTCAAAGCAGAGATTGATATCAACAAGTTCCTACTTGATGTCAAAAACATCACTGATGCTAGATGGAACAAGAAAAAGGTGCAAGTACAGAGTACTCAGGAATTCAAGTGGCCATCAGATGATGAATTAAAGGCTTGGAAATTTATGACTACACCAAAGAAAAAGAAGCCTATAGTAGAAGAAGAAATCTTGGACGATGAGTAGGGTGAACACTTGGCACTGCACTGTTCAAGACAAGAGGGACAGTTATTACAAAAGGAGAATGTGGGTGAGTAGGAAAGCACAATTATCTAGACTCAACATAAATACTACAAGCTACCATCTACAAATCTGATTGCAGTCGCCAGATCGAGAGAAGAACTAGAAATATCTGTTTATATCTTTTTGACTTGGTCCTTTCACCGCTTCTTCTCTCTCTTTCTTTTTTTCTCTCTTATAACTTTAGGGTTAGGTTTTCTATGACCATCTGAAGCTTGTTGCATCCTTAAGGGATTCCAAGATGGTCAAAAGCCTATATATAGCAAAAAGAATTGTAATTGTAAAGGGTCTTTGATTTTGGAATGTTTTTTGGAAAGGAGATAATATATTACAGAGCTCAGATGTTTTGAACTTCTGTCTCTCTTTTGAGGTTGTATAATCTTTCATGTATGGAAAGATGGATCATATAAATAATATACGATGCAATTTTACTCTCTTCCATTGCTGTCTCTTTATTCTCTATGTATGCTCTTTTATGTTAAGTTTACAAGGTATTCTAAAGCATTTTGGTTATTAGGTAACTATCTAATTACTTGCAAGTTTCTTTTAAGGAAAGAACTAAGTTTTGTGAGTAGTTTCAGGGAGCATACTGCTTTATTTAAGGATTTGATACAATAGTTTTGAGGTGACAGGGTAACTTGTAAGGCGACTTATCTAAATTGCTTGTGGGTTGTAAGGCAACCTGTTGTATTTTGTTTCTATGAAATCTTAGCTTATTTGACTCTATAGCCCAAAGGATAGGCACTGGTCCAGAAGTTAGTCTGATAACCTATCTTTGTCCAAGTTATTTCAAGATATCAAAACCAATTAAATCAAAATACTTTTGTTACTAAGAATAAACAAACTGAACTCAGTAAGGACTTATGTCAATAGGAAAGTGTCCATTTTAGTGATTCCTTGAAGAGTGAATCATTAGGTTATCCCTCCTACAATAAAAGGAAGAAGGATTAAAATCCTTGTATCACTGATATTTGCTATATTTAAGACCATGAGTTTGTATGGTTAAATCTTGCATCTGGTTATGCTTGGTCATTTGCAAGGTGATTTATAAGTTGATTTAATAAATATACATAGCAAATCAGTGTCCACACTACAAAATATTGTGTAAACAACAATCATAAAAGGTAAAACCTGCCTGAGTATATGTGGAGCTCAAAAATGAAGAAGGACCTTATCCAGTCCTTAGCAATTAGGATTGTCTTGTCTCTGAATCAGTATTAGAAAGCATAGTGTTCATATAGACATTTCAAGCAGTGTGGTTCATACAAGAAAAATCCCTAACAGGATTGCACAAATAACCTCACTACTACATCTTCATGCTGAATAGAAAATATTCCACAGGCCATGTTGAAAGCATTCAAATGATCTTCTACAGAGATCTTTCCATTTCCATAAAACTTAGGAAAGACATCTCTAGCCCTTTTTGGTAAAGGATGATTCCCTCTGAGATTTAAAGGGCCAACTGTTGCTCCCCATGGTTGTGCCATTATTGAACTTGGGAAAATAGTAACAATGGGTGGAGCTTGAATTCCTGAAAGAGTTAATGCTTGCCAATTTAAGGAATGTGAAGTTGTAGTAGGAGTAAGTTTGGGTGGCGAAGGTGGTCTACTTTTTGACTTTCTTTTCAGGTTATGAGTATTTGAGAAGTGAAGGTTTTGTATTTCTTGGTAAAAACTATCAAAAACACCTTCTCTTGTTTGGGATCGGGTATATGGTCTAGAATCCAGTATGGTAGATATTTTATGGTCTTTGGGAAACCCTATCCACCACAGTGGCTTCTTGAGCAATAGGAAGTCCTCTCAGCCTCTCGCCTATTTCCTCCTCTTCTTCTAGAACAACATGAGTTAGCTGGTATTGTTGATTACTTGTTCTGGTGTTCCAAGTGAAGGCGTTTAAGTCTGCAATTATATTATGAGAAAAATCCACACCTCATCTAAGCCAATTGACTCAGATCATGAAATAAAATATCTCCAAGAGATCAATTTGACATATACTAAGATAAAATTGAAGGATGGATAATTAATCTTGAAACACATATACAGATTATAGCTGTTAGATATCAATTCCAACTGAAACCAATATCCAATAAATAATTAGACCAACTGATCCAAAGAAAATACAATTATCTATTATATAAATACCAACTGATAAAATATCATGTGTTTCACATCAAAATTAAGACCATTAATCTCCAAATCTTCTAGTAAAATATCAAACTATAAGTTTTGTGCTAGCAGAGAACCGACCATTACAAATTCATTTAAAATTTAATATATAGCCACGCAGGGATTTTTAGTTTCATAACTAAAAACCTATTTTAAGAAAATAGAAATAACAACCTAATTACCCAGAAACCATCTATTCAAAAGTCTATTAACTTCCTAGCTTTTACCAGCTTCTGCATTGCTAGTATCATTGGCTATTTTACGTGTGGTAGTCCAATCCTTGAATTTAACCATGAAAATCTCCAGCATCTTCTAATTTGGTGGAGGAGCCAGATTGAGCCTTTGCTCCTAGATGCATTTGCAGCTTTGTAACTGCTCCATTTTAGTTTCCAGTGTTTTCATCTTTTTTGTGCCTAAGGTCACCAGTTATTGCACCTCGGCTAGGATTGAGCAGTCTTGCGTTGCCATCTCTTTCACATCTCTTAGTATTTGAATATTTTCTACAAAAGATTCTTTCATCTCAGCAGCTCCCACTTCATTCTTTTCCTCGCCTTTTGATAGCTTATATAGATTTGCAACACAACCATCGAGTTTGTCTTCTATACTGGCAATTTCTTTAAGGACTTGACTGGATTCTTTGATGCCTTGATCGAAAAGGTTACATTTCCATTCGATGTTAACTTTTGCAATGAATAAAGAATTGGCATTAGCTCCAGTTATTACCTTCTCAGCTAGGAATTTGTCTATACCGTAAGTGAAGGCTCCTTCCAGACTAGTCACTTCCACATCCAAGACATCCCTTTTTATCTCCCAAAGTTTCTTAATAGCTTCTACAATAGTTGCCAAAGCAGAAGACCTATTGGTGACTTCTTCATAAGTTTGGGCAAAGCAAATGACTTTATTTCCCACCTCTTCCATCCAATTGTAAAAGGCTTTAGATATGGACCTTTCTTTATGTACTTGATTGAGAAACTTCTGATTATCTGGCGAGTGCACATCCATATTCAAAGGAACTATTTCCAACGGCTAGGAAACAGGGTTCTACAATTGATGAATGTATTTAGCCATCTCACACAAGGCATGCTTCAGCTTTGTTTTATCCTCAGCATCTTTGAGTACCTTGTGATTTATTTTTCTGTTTGCAGAATTCAAAATCTTTAAATCTGTAGCTCTGGACAAAATTCCCAAATCAATCTTTTCCACATTGAATTCTTGTTCAGTGACCTCAGTACTAGGCTTATTGGAACTTGGCTTAAAGATCTCTGCAGCCCAATGACCAGTATTTGGGTCTATGTCTACTATAGACTCTATCTTTGGTTTCTTCATCTTTGGGGTTTTTCCCAGATATTTACTGACCAAATCACCCACAGGAATAGAAGTGCAGACAATATTCCTTTTCTTATTAACAGATAATTCCATCCAATTGGGGGACACAGGGGTTGCATTTTTCACAGAAATTGTAGTACCAAAATTATTTGGAGTGATGGGATCTTGTGAATCTATATCTTCACACCCTCCTACTGGCGTTGAATCCATGCTTGATACTTTTCTTTTCTTTGATATTTTGGAATGCTTTGCACTAGTCTTATTAGTATCACAATCTAGTTCAATATGAATAGGATGATTTACTTTTCTACCACTTTTACTTCTTTTCCTGGTAATCTTCACATAGTCATCAGGAGCCAACTCTGAGCCTCCAATGTTATGAGTTTCTGGAAGATCAGAAGTACTTGCAGAAAGCAATGGTTCAACTACATTATTCAGGACAGGGGAACATTCAAATTTTGGAGTCCTTGGGCTCCTTCTTATTTTTACTACTGAAGTTTTCTGAACCTTTTTCTTCTAGGCTTTGAGCCACTTATCTGTCCTCTAAAATACTTCTTTGGTTAAATATTTTATATCATATTCTTCATTCTCTAACCAATCAATTCTTCTGATTACTATTTCTGCATCTGATGTCGTCTCTTCTAAACTCACTATATCTTCACCTTCATCTTTTATGTTTTTAATACTAAAAGGGAGCTTTAAAGACACTATTTGTTTAAGAGAAAATCTAGAATGCATCCTTTTGTTAATTTCCATTTCATCCATACAGTCTTCCCAGAAGTCTTCTAATTCTGGTTGGTGAAGGAATGTAGCATCAATTCTAAAATGGTTCTCTACAAAACCCTTGCTGTCAAAATAGCTTCTTGCCTAGTATGGTTGGAGATTCATCTCTTTCAACTCATTTGTCAAAAAGGCAAAGTCATACATTAACCTGAATCTGTAATACCCCAATTCTAATGGGAAAAAGGCACCCACGCCTCACTTAACCTAATATTTCTTCTCCACCATCAGCAGTTGTCTCCCTATCTCAAGCAGAATATGCTTGTCCAGACAATATCGGGGAAGTCTTAAGGGAGTATCACTGAAACCTCCGACCCTTAAATAGCTGAAAGTTGGAAATTGGATATAGAAACTTCCATAAAGCTTCACAAATTTTAAGGCTTCTTCTAATATTCTACAGTTAGGTTTTCCTTTTAGTTCAAAAACTAACTTAGCCATGAAAGTATCATGTATCTTCTTAAAACCTACAAGAATTTTTCTTTTCTGTAGTAGGGGATGGTATTCATAGATGGTCATACTACTATTCCACTCCTCGTGTGGTAGACTGTCCCAAATTCTACACATAGCAAGGATGTAAAAGAGATAAGATGCCATATAGAAATTTGAAGTTTGGGCTGGTTTTGACAAGGCTTCATGCAACTGTTCAGATATAATCTTTGCCCAATCTACAACACTATTAACATCTAGAATAGCTTTTACAAACACATACATCCAATCTTCCCAGTAGGTGTCTATAGGATTGCCCTTGATCCTATTCAACATAACTGTTATATCCCTTACCTCTCTAAACAAGAGATCTTTTTTAGGTGTTCTGGGCAGACGGGAACCCCCTTTCACTGGGTCTAACAGCCAATCTCATGCTATATTGTTCCTATACTCCTTTTGGTTTCAATCAAAGTTCATTGCAACTTTACTAATGCTCCAATCTCCGTAAAATTTAGTTTGTGGAATTTTAAATGCAGCTAATATTACTTGCATATTAATATTTACCAAGACTTCTCCACTTTCTGTGTTAATGCATCTCTCAGCTTGGTTGTATCTGTTGCGGCATTCTACCATGAGCTCTGGGTATGAGACTACCTTAGGGAAACTAGCTGCCTCAAGAAAACCACTTTGTACAATTCTGACACAGATAGCCTCCTCAACTGATTTCCTTAGCCTTTGTGCAATTTTCTCAATATCATCATCCATTATCACCGTGTCTCTCATCTCAGGTAAAAAGCTACTGATTGGGGAAAATTTATTTTCCTTTGTGAATTTTACTCCAGAAGAAGACATATTGAAATAAAAACTTGCAGGAACTCACAGACACAGCTCTTTGCCTTTAAAATGGAGAAAGCTTAAAGGAAAACACAGCCAAGGTTACCATTAAACTCATTGTTTTCCTATCTTATAAAAAATTACCTCACTGCTCCAAGACGCTTCCAAAAACCAATGAAATAGAATAAAAAAGCAGGAGCGGAAAGAATAAATATACACACTTTTCTTTGATTTTCAATAACTTGACATGATGGCCTCTCCATAAATTTTACTACCGCAATAACTACAAGCGAGCTATTTCTCACACTCCAAATTGGGAAAGAAAAATGTTGAACTGAGCTAGCAATCATTCCTTGAGTCTCATCAATCATTTTGGCGTCAACCTACAAATTTTTTCACGTGGCGCCTTACTCATTCATTATCACTTCTCAAAATCTAGACTTTGAACTATAACATGAGTTCAAAGAATAGGATTCAAAAAGGTTTAAATTTTTCCATGCACATTACAACAATGGTGGGTCCTAGGATATTTATGACAGGTTTTGGAAAATGCGACACACAACAACACCACCGTAGAAAAACCTTGACTAAATCACAAAAGTGCATATTAAGATTTGAACTTTGTACCATGGGAAAGAGGTACGAAGTTCAAAATGTGATTTACAACCTGCACAATAACACGCGACCGCGACGCCAAGAGGGTTAAGCCTTGACAAGGAAACCACTTTTCTAAGACGCATCTGTTAGTAAATATTTTGAACTTTGAACTTTGTACCGGCCAAAAAAAATAGTACAAGGTTCAAGGTTCAATTTATAATTTGCAATTTTACAAAGGAAAAACTATTACCTTTGGTCAGATTTAGAAATTTTAAAGACCAGCAACAACTACATATTGGTACAGAGAATCCTGAATATCAGGGAGAATGCTATATACCTAGCTTTGAGGTACCATAGGATCTTCACACTCCTTTGCTAGCACAACCTCCCATTCAAGAGGTAGGAGACACCATAGCAACAATCACTCAATAGATACCCCGGCCACAGACTTTACATCCTAACTAGGGGCAATTGGTCATAGTTTCACATGTCCTCGATCTAACTCACTTTGATCTACAAGAAGATAACCGAGTCCATCAAATAAAAATTTATGAATATTTAAATAGATCTGATGATGATGTAACAGACTCTCATGACTATGAGTGGGATCGGCTATCTATTGCCTCTAAAGATATTGGAATAGATACAATTCACATGTTTGTAGCTCCCTCAGCTCCTAGTAAATGATCTGACGCTCCTCTCAATAATACTGATCCTCCTGAAGCAGAAGAAGAGTTAATTCCCCCAATCATTGATGGAGACACTGATGAATACATAAGTCTACGAGAATTTCATAGGCTACAAGCAAGAAGCCTCCTTTTACAGAGGGATGATGATGAGATTTCTACTGATGAGTCACGAGAGTTTGATCCATATATGACTAAAAATGACCATTTTAATGACGATCTCACTCTTATTGATCTAAATATCAAATAAATTAACTTAATAGATCGTTTCATGTCGGTAAATGGTCTTGATGCTAACATGATGTTGTCCTTCCTAGAATCTGACTCCCTAAAATTGGTACTTCCAGACCTAATTGATTGAACTAAAATAGATCCTACTCCTATCCTTGACTTTTCCAATGACCACACCCTAGCTTGTTATCTCAATGCTTGTGAACCTTACCCTTCTTCCACCAATGCAAGGAGCGAGAACATGTCACGGGAGGATATCAAGTTTCTTAGTCACAAACTAAAAAATAAAAAGAAAAAGTGGACTGATGGTGAAAACCACTCTGTGGCAGTATCAGATCCCAAAATAGTAAAGAACGAAGACGTATCCAATGGCGAAAACCTCTTAGAGGTGCCAAAGGATGAGACTCTTGATATCCTCCCTAAACACTTTCAGGAAAGATCTTTAGTATTTATTGAACCAACACAGTCAGTAAACTTGGGCACTGTTGAAAATCCTCAAATAGTTCATTTGGCACAATCTTTATCAGAAGAATAGAAGGTACAGTTCAAGAGTTCCTAAAAGACAAGAAGATCAACTTCACATGGTCTTACACTAATATGCCTGGGATAGACCCTAATCTCATCATGCACCACTTATCTATAGCTCCCAGGATCAAGCCCGTAAAACAAAAACTTAGAAATATGCATCCTCATGTTGCATTATTGGTAAAAGCGGAGTTAGAAAAATTGCTGAAAGCTAGATTTATTTGTGTCATTGCCTATGCAGCGTGGATCTTCAAAGTGGTTCCTATTTCTGAATCTGATAAATCTATTAGGATTTGTACAGACTTTAGAGACCTAAACAAAGCATGTTCGAAAGATGACTTCCCTCTACCAAACATTGACATGATCATAGATCTTAAGGCAGGCTTTCAAATGTATTCATTAATGGATGGATTTTTGGGCTATAACCAAATCAAGATCGCCCCCGAGGATCAAGAGAAAACCACATTCACATGCGCATGGGGCACCTTTTGCTGGAATGTCATGCCTTTCTGGTTAAAGAATGCCAATGCAACATATCAACGAGCCATGACGACAATATTCCATGACATGATGCACAAGAACATGGACGACTATATTGATGAAACATTGGATAAATCCAAAGAAAGAGGTACTCACATTGCTGATTTGAGAAAGATATTGGATCAAATGGAATAGTTCCAACTCAGGCTCAATCCGAAGAAATGTGCCTTTGGAGTCCAATTAGGCAAGCTCCTAGGATTAATAGTATCAGCAAAGGGAATCGAGGTAGATCCTACAAAGGTAAAAGCTATCCTAGAGATGACTCCTCCACGTAATATTAGTCAAATGAGGATGCTACAAGGGAGACTCCAGTCTATCAGGAGATTCATGTCCTAACTTGTAGATAAGGCACAACCCTTTACTAAGCTACTATATAAAGGGGTTACATTCAAATGGGATAAACACTGTGAAGAAAACTTCAGAGAATTGAAGGGGTACCTAGCTACTCCACCTATTCTTATGGTGCTTATTCATGGAAAACCCTTACTCCTATATATTTCAGCAACAACTACATCCCTAGGAGTATTACTGGTGCAAGAAGATGAAACAAAGAAAGAATGAGCTATCTACTACATTAGTAGAACCCTAGTCACTTATGAGCTCAATTATAGAATTATTGAAAAACCATGCTTATCAGTCATCTTTTCATCACAAAAATTGAGACACTACATGCTCTCTCATACAGTGAAGGTCATTGCTAAGATAGACCCTCTAAAGTATCTTTTGAGCAAAACAACATTAACAGGACGTTTGGAAAAATGGGTCCTAATTCTAAGTGAGTTTGATATTGAATATGTAGAATGGAGAGCTATCAAAGGACATGTACTTGCAAATCAATTGGTTGATTCACCACTCTAAGATGATGAACCTTTACTAATTGAATTTCCTGATGAAACAATCATGCATCTCACTGAACATCCCTGGAAGATGTACTTTGATGGTTCATTCACTCAACAAGGATCTGGAGTAGGGGTCCTCTTCATAACTCCACAAGGATAAAAGATTCCCAAATCTTACAAATTGATGTTTCCATGCACCAACAATATCTCAGAATATGAAGCATTGGTCAATGGCCTCAAGCGACCCATGGAATGGAAGATCATAGAGTTACACGTGTATGGTGATTCCCAACTAATTATCAACCAAGTCAAAGGGGAGTATCAAATAAAAGATGAAAAGTTGATGCCCTACAAGAAACTAGTTGATGACCTGAAGAAGTACTTTGTCTTCGTCACCTTCCAAAAAATACCAAGATCAGAGAATAAGGCTGTAGATGCTATGGCTACCATGGCATCCATGTTACAACTAGAGGATCATCAGTTTTTCTATGACTTATTGGTGGTAGAAATATCCTATCCTGCCTTTGCTAACCCTGAATACCAGGTAATATGTGCCTTAAATACCCCAAATCAATCTCAGTATGCTAGTATCATTGCTTAACTTTCTGACCAAACCATTCCCGCCAATCTATCCAAAAATGAGAAAAGATCCCTGATTAGGACAACATCACGTTACATCCTCATAAGTAACAACCTATATCGACAAAGTCTCAACGGTACACTTCTTCAGTGTTTAGAACTCAAAGAGTCTGATCTAGCATTAAAAGAAGTCCACGAAGGTGTATGCGGATCACACTCGAAAGGCTTTTCATTAGCTAAGAAACTGCTCAGAGTAGGCTATTATTGGCCTACCATGGAGAAAGATGCTATTCAATTTTCAAAAGCATATCTTAAATGTCAGACACATGGAAACCTTATTCATGCTCCTACCAGAGAACTTATACCTTTCATAACACATTGGCCATTTCAGCAATGGGCCTTTGACTTGGTTGGACAAATATATCCCAACTCTTCAAATGGACAAAATTTTATCATTACGGCCACTGAGTATTTCACGAAGTGGGTTGAAGTCATGCCGCTAATCAAAGCCACTGGCAAACAGGTGGCTATGTTCATTCTGAACTACACTATTTGCCGATATGGGATACTCTCTTCAATTGTGATAGACAATGGGGGCCAATTTAAAAATCAAGACATTGATGACCTTTGTGAACAGTTTTATATTACTCAACATTGCTCCTCAATCTATTATCCTCAAGGTAATGGACAGGCTAAGGCATCAAACAAGAATATTCTCAAGATTCTACATAGAACTGTAGGCAAGTCTGGAAGAGATTGGCATCTACAACTAAATCCAACACTATGGGCCTATAGAACAAGCATAAGAACACCTACTGGAGCCACGCCATTTTCTCTAGTCTATGGCGCTGAGGTAGTACTACTTATTAAGGTTAAAATCTCATCTTTGTAGATATATTTACAAGGACTGGTTACTGATGAGCAATACCACATTGATAGGGTGAATTCTCTGGACCTACTAGATGAGCGCAGACAACAAGTGTTTGATCACCTCAAAGTGTATCAAGCACGTATGTCCAAAGGTTACAATGAAAAGGTCAAAACATGCAAATTTGAAGTAGGAGACCTTGTCCTCAAGGAGAATCCTAAGAACCAGCCTAACAAGGAGTAGAAAGGAAAGTTTGAACCTAACTGGCTAGGACCTTATGTTATCACAGCTACTTTTGGGACTAGAGCTTATCAGTTAGCTACGCCCGAGGGAGAGGTTCTTCTAGATCCTATCAAAAATCTACATTTGAAGCGGTTCTACGCTTAATGTTCAACTAGTAGAGCCTGTACAGCAAATATTTCTTGCAAAATACCAAAAAAATTTAGAAAATTGATCCTGAAGAAATCCAAAAATAGTGGAAAAGGTCCTACAAAATGGGTATCCTTGGTGAAAACCTGGTAAATAGGCGCCTTGATACTACAAAAAATATTAAAAATAGCAAAAAAAAAAAAAAATTGAAAAAGAAAAAAGTGCCTTGATGAGCACATGGTAAAACAGGCATCTTGGTAAAAAGAGAAAAGATCTTGCCAAGTGGTGAAAACCTGGCAATCAGGCGTCACTTGTGTTCTGCGCTCCATCTATCAATGCACTACTGATACTAGACCTTCATAATTTTGCCTGTGCTCATACGCTGACTTTATTTCCTAAATGACTATCTTATCCTCACTTGGGAGTTGTCTATCATTACATCTTAGGAATAAGTCATTCTGCACTGGGGGCATTTTTGCTGGCATAGTCAATTGTGGTTGCTAGGTTTCTCTAGGATGGTTTGCCTCATAGACACAATGTTTCTGGATACATGCCAAACAATGTCACTACTCAAAACACGGTTGTCTTTTCAAAACATCACATATCTAGACAAGACATTTACATTAATGAAGTTCCTACAAGGCTATATTGGATCGCAAACATGAGTGGATTATCCTATCAATACACAGACATGGAACACCATATTGCTTATATTCTAATTTTTTGATTGATGAATCTTTATTGTGTTTGACAGATGAATGAACAAGTACTACTTAAACACACAGTTTGATAATGGTTTGATTATGATTCTTTAATGTCCTGATGATGTTTTCAACTAGGGACATCTAAGTAATTATAAATTTTATTGGATTGATTCACAATTGATAAATTATTATGTCCTCTTAGTTACTCAATGACGTCTGCACAAAGACAAAGAGTTGCAAGGATAGGGGGCATAATGTTTTCTTAAATTTTTGTGTATGGTGATTGTTCCAAATGATCCTATAAATTTAACCTAACTTGGATGTTTATGGTAAGAGCTGCCACTATGGGTGGATAGCTGCATATATCTCGATCTTTGTTATGTGTAAACTACGGTGAGTTTGACACAATTTCCTTGTCTATTTTCTGATCCAGATTCTCAC
>MU224664.1:406148-419805 GCA_018584345.1 Thuja plicata
CAATTGATTTCAAATAAAACATTATTAAATTAAATAGATAAAACAGTTGAAATAGAAAGAAAACATTTTATTGAATTCTTTTCAATAAATCTTTCTATTTTAATTGGTTTTTCTAATTGTTTTATTCTAAAAGCTGGAAAGTTTCTATTCTGGTCTTCTCAGGGTTTATAAAAGAACCCTCTTTCTTCATTCAAATCCCCTGAAAACTTGAATTAGAATTGCATTGTTATCATGCTAAATTGTTAACTCATTTTCATAATCTCATATAGCTTGATTTCCATTTGCAAAGTAGAATAGTTTCAATTTATAGATTAAAATTGCATTGAAATCATGTAGAATTCATGTTTAGGTGATATTGCATATTTCAATTTATTAGTATAATCTTGCATAAGTTTTGCATTGCATTGTTTATCATGTTTAAAAATCCTTCGTTCTTAGATGGTCCATAGTTGTGAGGCCCTCGTCCTGAGAGCAAATTTCAAAACTCCATCTAGATAGAAGGCAACAGGTCGAATCATGGAGGCAGGCAGGCTGAATAACTCATGTTCAGTTTTGTTTGTTCTTGATGAAGAATGACTATGTTGAAGTGTGTGGTTGATTTAGAAGGCCAAAATTAACTCATACAGGTATATGAATCGTAATGTACCCAAGGATATGAATTTTCAAGGTCATCGCGGGTCCAATATCTTGCCTTACTTAGAATCTGGTATATTAAAAGGAAGGTGACTATTTTTATCTTGGCTTCTATGCCTTGATGCCTAAGTCTATTTCTGACATTTCAATAAAACATAATATTCATACATTCATAATATCAGTGGGTATTAGTGATGGTTGTACTATCCGATGGTATCTATTTCAAAAGTTCCCAATGATGATAAAAATATTGCAATATTTTCTAAATCAGTGACAAGTCCTAAGAGTCTGCATATAGCTACATTTAGAGTTTGCATGATGCATTTATCAATAGAAATAATAGCATAAGGAATTTTAAGCTCAAAAATGGTTTCTATATTCTTCTAAAAACATCAAGTTAATTACATCATCTATATTAGTGATATCAAAATATCATTGCACATCCATAGCATACATTTTGCATTCATTAGAAGAAATAAAAAAATACAAAAATAAAGCATCCATGTATTGCATTTTTACTTTTCTCATCCTAAGTGCATCCATACATCTATTTTACATAACTGAAAAATCAAAAGAAAACATACATTTGCATTTTCACGTAAGTACCATTTAAAACATATTTATCCCAGTAATGACTCATCACATCCAATCATAAAATGATGTTATCATCTGCAACATTAACTCATCATGAGACCAAGATATCATCACATGTACAAACACATACATTTACCACATCTATGAAAGCATAAAGAACTCATTAAACATGTCAGAATCACGAAGTTGTATCAGATATATATCATCATAACATGGTACAACTCAAAGCATAAAGAGTATCAGAAAGTATAAAGAGTATCAGTAAGTATAAAGTGTATCAATGAGCATAAAGAGTATCAGTACGCCAAAAATGAATCAGATATATGTATGAATGTCATCTACAAAAACAAATCTCAGAAGGATCCAAATATACAAAAGAGGGGATCTCAGCAAGATCTAGATATACATATATGATCTCAAAATGTACATGTCATGCAAAAATGATACAAACATTTCAGCTCTATCCCGCCTCCTCTCCCTGGTCAGGAGGGGGAGGAGGAGGTGGTGCAAAAGGTGCTAATGGAGGAGGCATGGCCCCCTCTGACTGCTGGGCCACTCAATAAAATGAAGGAGCTCTCTACCCCTCTAGAACTATTGCATGATATAGGGTGTAATAATATGTGGTCCTCTGTCCCTGATGAACTGCTGTACGGGCCTGTGCATCCCTCTCTGCCCTCAGTCTCTCCATCTACCTGTCCCTATCTATAAGCAAGGCATCTGATATAGCCAGCCTAGACTCTGCTACTATGGCTTTGGCCTCAAAGGCTATAATCTAAGCTTGGAGCTGCTCCCTCTCCTGCTCGCATCTCGATAATGGGTCTCCATCCTTTCCTACATCCTACTCAGGTGCCTCCTGATGCCTCTGATGTTTTTGTTCACCTATGAGAAATGGGCCAATATCTCTCCATGGGGCCACGAATTTGACTCTCTGATGTCGGCCCTGCCCACTACTGTTGGCACCACCTGTATCCAGGGCCTCTCGTCCACCACCTCTGTCATCTCCATTGGGCCCATCATCCAGAGGAGGACACCTACCATCTCTGCCACTATCCCTGCCACCATCTCTACCACCATCACGGTCCCCATGTCTCCCAAGAGCCTTGTCTCTACCTCCTCTACCCTTGACAGGTTGGTCATCAAGATCATAATCAAGTGGCTCCTCTATACAAGGAATGATCTCCTCTGGAACAATGAATCAAGGAAATGGATATTGAAGTCTCTCAGCGGCATAACCATCTGAGACACCTGCATCCTCTACATCTGGATGAAGGTCCCAGTCTACTACCACCATGTCTTGAATCTCCTGATGTGCAGTCTTATAGGTCAACTGTGCACCCCATAGAGGTTTCTCATCTCGGGTACGGGCATATACTGTAATATCCTTTGTACGGCCCTGTCGCCGACCATATTGCCTCAGAACTTTGGTGATGAAAAAACACTCTATAATATACCTCATTTGGCCAATCAGATATCTGCTTTAACACAAAAATGGTACCTATCAAGCATTAGAGATCCACACCTCATAGTCTAGATATGGTCACTAGATGACCTCTATCATATCATCAAATAGATGGTGCCAGTACTCGACCTTGCCCAGATGGGAATGTTGTAAAAGGCCTACATACATGTATACATAGGGCTGCTTAGGTTCCCTCTACCTATCTACAATCGGTCGTGTGATAGGGATGTGCTCCCAGGCCCAAATCTGAAGAATGAGTATAGCCACAGTCATACTGCGGGTGTGATGGTATATAATCTCATGGAGCTCTTTGTACATATGCGCTAATATATAGATCTCCCAAGAAAAACGTTGATGGTGGACGATCATCTGCTCAACCATGCTCACCCAACCAACTAGGAATCCATGTTGACCTCAATCTAGCATGAGGATGCCGCCTACCAAGCCTACTAAGTACATAGATAATCAATCATAGTGATCGACCATGTAATCCCATGACAAGTATCTCTGGTCTATGGTGTCATCCTGAAAGAATCTACGTGCAGTACCAATCACTACACCAGCTCTAGACTCAAAGAAAACCTCATGTCCAACCATCGGTACGCGGAGTATCCTCCAGACATCCTCCAGAGTCATAGTAATCTCTCATGTCAGTAAATGGAAGGTGTTGTGCTCAAAATGCCATCTCTCAGCCAGAGCAGTCAAAAAACCACGGTTTACCCCAATCTTAGGTAAACCTATCAAGGACCGTAATCTACATCAGACTATAGTCATCTACTCATCATCTGATAAACATCCTCACAATACAAGGACGTGTGCAGGGTAAGTGCCACAAAATTTGACTACCTCAAACTGGGCCTGATTTTGGACAAAAAATGAAGCATCAGAATCTTATCTACGACAAGTAAGTCATTCCAAGTTTGCAGGATGCAAACAGATCAAAATACATTAAAAAACTAAGTCTTCTACCAGATGTGATCCTAGAAATATAGGATGCGATTGCATTTACCGGATGCGATCCCAGAAATATGGGATACGATCCTAAACGCAGGATATGATCCTAAGAAAATAGGTACGATTCACTCAAAACAAGACAAAAGAATTAACACTGGATGTGATCCGGGAAAACCCGGATGCGATGCAGAAATCTAGAAAAACTAGATGCGATTCAAGAAAAACGGATGCGACTCAGGATTGGCAGGATGCGATCTAGAATCCCAGATGCGATCCTAAATTCAACTAGCTCTGAAAACCACAAAAATGCATGAAATTGAAAATTGCCAAATTCACAGGGTAGTTTATCGAGCACTTACCCGCGATGCGTAGTCGGATGGTCGCTGATGTCAGTGGATCATCTCAAAATAGTGCTTCCTCACAAGGACTACCATCTTCTTTGTAGAGCTCTCTAAATTTCTATGGAGGAAAGTGAAAATGAATAGTGAAATGGTAATTTTGGAGGCTTATATGGGTCTTTTAGGACATTTAGGGGTTGTGAAACTCCTCCTGGACAACTAAAAATTCATTTCTATTCTCTTTTTACTCAATCGGGAACCAAATCGAAGGTGCCTAAGATGTTTTCAGCAACACAGTGTCATTTTTTTGTGACAGTTTTGAAACTTATGAATTTGCTTCATTTGCTCCCCACATTGGTCACTATTGCACATTTCATCATACATCTTGGTCTAAACATCATTTTATCAACTTTATCACTTATATTTTCATGTAATTAACTTGATAATCATGTGTTTACTTTTAAACACACCTTCTTCTACTCCACTCTTTCTTTCCCTACCGCTTCCTGCAAGTGATACGTTCTTTCCACCGAGGGATTTTATTCTTTTCCTTCGATTTCATTCCTGAGGGGGCATGATCACACTATCATCAATTAAATTTTTGCTCAAAACTACAATAAAAATGACTTTGTTATCAAACGAACTAGGGGCATAGCATTTTCCTTGACTAAAGTCAGAACTATTGGATAGAAAGATTTGGTTCTCATAAGCTAATATCGTATGTTTCCTCATTTTAAAAGGTTTTTATTAAGCTCCTGGCAGCTTCATACTGGCTTTTTGGACGACAACCAAGTTCAGAATTAGTATTATCAATTTTTGGATGACAACCAAGTTCAGAATTGGTATCTTTAAAATCTTTTATTGATCTTTGGACGACAACCAAGTTCAATATCAATTCTATCAATTTAGTTTGATCAAGTGCAAGACTGATCTCATCAAAATTTTGTTTGACAACCAAGAATAGAATTCTCAATCTTTTTGAATTCAAAATCAAAAACTTTCTTTGAATCAATGCGCTTCTCGCGCATCAATTCAAAGAGGGGCAAATGTAACCACCTAAATTTGGTCTATTCCAACTATGGACCCTATTTTCCCTAAGTGTGATCATACCCTCGATTATGTCCAAATGACCTTGTTACTGCTTAGCGTAATTCTTTGAATCAATTTAATGTCCTAGGTGATTTTTATCACTAATTTATATTAACTATTATAGCCATATAATTTAAATCAATTCAAACCATTTAAATAATATCAAAATCAAACATGGCTATAGTACATAATTATAAAGGAATTAAATAAATTTCTAAATCAATTAACCACTTGCAAAATAACCCATTCCCCTAGCCTATTTAATTTAATTAAAATGGCTATATAGTCCCCTAATTATTAAAAAGAAATTAAATTGTTTAAATAATTAATTCCTATATGTTTGAATGAATTAAATAAGTTTAATTCATTTAATTAATATTCCCTTAAACCATAACCTAACCTATCTCAACCACTTCTACCCTGGGTTCTAACCCATCCCAACCTATTCTCCCCTTTCTAATCTAATTCTAAGACTAATCTAATTCTAACCTCCCTCCTAGTGTTGTCACATTCCATTAAGGAATGCTTAACAACTCAACCCACTTGAGAAAGTCCACTTTCTCAAGCTTGACTTTCCTTAAGGTCCACCTTCTCAAGCTATCCTCTTACACTCTTCCCTTGCTTCTTTAAGGCTTTCATTAATGCCTTATTAATGAAGATTCCTTAAGCCTATGTCTCCTCCATGCCTCATTAATGTCCAAGGCATTAATGGCTCTTAAACCTCCATTAATGAGCCCCTTAACTCATAAATTCACCTTGGCCCCCCTCTCTCTCTCGCATTCTTCTATAAATAGAAGCCATTTTTGAGAGTAAAGAAGCCTTCATCTTAGATTACAAATGCATTTTTATGTTGTTGAATTAATACTAGACTAACATTTCACTTCTTAAATCATGCTTTTGCATTGTTATCACTTTCATGTTTAGAGCTAGAATGCATGTTTTCACATCTTTTTAGCTTGTTTATAATCTAAAATCCTTCATGCTAGGTAGTATATGTCACTGATTGTAGCATAAACTGAGGAATTTTATGTTACTAATCACACTCTTCCTAATTAGAAGGCAATAGGTCGATATTAGGTGGTTTTACATACTTGACTAACAATTTTGAACTAATGCAATGACTTATTGATGTGTTGTGTCTCTCTTATCAGGTACCCAAATACACACGC
The DNA here is from genome assembly GCA_018584345.1 of Thuja plicata. NCBI lineage: Eukaryota > Viridiplantae > Streptophyta > Pinopsida > Cupressales > Cupressaceae > Thuja > Thuja plicata. The sequence goes on from MU224664.1 coordinate 412,385, forward strand.
ACAAGTATGTGCCAATCAATGTCAGAGGAGTGGAGGGGAATGAATTGAAGACCTAATGGTGAAATTATAAGTTTAGAGTAACTCATTGGATTAGTGAAAGGAGATAAAAAACCAAACCAGTGTTCATGCCCTAGAAACCCTTGTTTTTAGGGGTTTGGTGAAAGTCCACTATACGAACAAGGTTGGAATCAGAGACCTAGAAAATATTTAAGGGAAGGGAAAACTTACAAGGAATATGCAATTTTTTTCTAGGTGTGTTAAGGGATTTTAGGAGAAAATCCATATTTTCAATGTCTAGGAGGGCTAATAAGCCTAAAAAGGCCTAAAAGACTAGAAACTTAGAACCCGATTGGAAATTAGGTGAAATATCGACAAATTTGGATCCATAGGAGTTGGAATATACCTAAGAGAAGTCAAGAATCCAATCCACAAGAAGATTACCCTATTGGGAAAGTAGAAGGACAGAGTAAATGATGAATGTGAGAGGTTATGGAGAAGGGTTTAGTGAAGAGTTTGAAGTTGTTGGTGATCTCCTAGGGTGTTATAGGATCAGAGAGAGATGCCCTCTAGTTAGGGTAGTGATAGAGACCCTAAATAATACTAGGAGAAGGTCTTAGAGAGAGAAAGAAGGCTCTAGGAGAGGATCTCCCCGTGAGGTACCAAGACAAACCAAAATTTGAACAGAAACAAACACCACACTACATAAAAAGAATAATTATGTATAAAAGGGAACTCTTGTTTTAAAATTTAAACAATTTGAGATCCTTTCCATTATAGGACAAGGGTAAGATACATCCATCTAGGTATGACAACTTGAAAGAGTTAGAATTCCATACATGATGAGTCTTGAAGGATCCCTTCGGAAATGAATCAAAATTCCCATGTGCTCCTTTAGGTTCTATTCTCTTATCCCACAAAAACACTTCATCACATTCCATAAATTTCCTTGGTCTATCCCTCGGGTCAAAAATTCTCTTCACTCTGGCTTGATGGGTGGTGATGTGATCCACTAGTTCATCTCTTTCCTCCTCCATTTTAGTAAAGTAAATTACCCTTTTCTCCAAAGAACTTTGAAAATACTGATCCTCAACAAAACATTGTAGCTTAGATATGGTAAGCTCAAGGGTTAATGTCAATTGGGTTCCTATACCATAGAATAACTCAAATAGGGTCATTCTAATTTATCTCTTTGGGATAGTTTTGTTGACCCATAGCGCTTCATAGAGTTTATCATGCCAATCCTTAGAGTTGTCACTAACTAGCTTCTGCATGATGGCTATTAAGTTTTATTGCTTGATTCTACCTACCCGTTCCCCTTAGGATAGTAATCTAAGGAATGAGATAAAGATATACTATGGTCATAATATAACACAATTATCTCATTAAAGGAAAAAAAAAATTGTGGCATTATCAGTTATAATCTTCTTTGACACTCTAAAGTTCACCTATATATTTCCTTGAGGAAATTGCACACTACTTCCAAAGTAGTTGTTTTCACTAGTGCAACTTCCACCCATTTTGTGAAATAGTCTATGGCTATCAAAATGTGCATATGCCCAGCACTTGAAGGGGAAGTAAGTGTTTTGATGAAGTATAGATCCCATTGCTTAAAAGGTTCTTTAATAACAATAGACCTCAACGGAAATGCTACAAGTTGGGGTTTTCTAGTGAACATATTGCATTGCTCACAATTTACCACTCACTTATACGTATCGTTAAAAATCCTTGACCAATAATAACAGTTGCTAATAATTTTGAAAGCTATCACTATAGAGGAGAAGTGTCCCCTGCAAGACTCATCTTGGAAGGTTTCTAGAAGATTCTCATGGTGTTCCTTGTCCACACACCTTAAGAAAGTACCATCCAGGACCTTTTATACATAACATTATTCCAAATGACATATTTCACTAATTTCCACCTTAAATTCATTCTCTACTTTGGAGATAAGTGATCGAGACAGTCTCCATAAGTCAAATAGTGTGGAACATCCATGAACCAAGGATCTTATAAACTGACTAGAGTACCATGGGAAGTTTTTTCTCCTCTTCCTACTCCTTTCTTTTAGCAATTAATTTACACAAGCCTTGACCTCAAACCAATTTAGTTGGCTTAATGTCCAAGTTATCTTCCTATAATTTAGCAACCCCAATTTCTCTAGTATTCATGTCCACGTCTTCTTGTGTTAGGATACTCTTCATGGACGAATCAAGAATGAACATAGTTGATTGAGAGTGATGGATATAGTATCTAAATTTTTTAACAAATTTTACTACTTGATAGGTTTGTTTCTCTATTAATAAATATTTAAGTTCATGCATCTTCATTGTAATACTCATAAAATATATATGAGGTTCTACATCTTTATCATTGCTCTTTGTATTATACAAAACATAGTATGTTCTAAAGAATAGAAATAGATGATGAGTTATTTTTTTTATCAAGGTGGGTTCCTATTCAATTGCTTCCTTGATAGCCTCAAATGCTCTATTTTCCTCTTCACTTCATTTAAATACTTTCTTCTCACTCATTAACCCAATAATTTACTTTGTAGCCTCAACAAATTCTGGGACAAATCTTCTGATAAACTTCACCCGACCAACAAAATATTTGACTCCACTCATGTTAGATGGTAGGATCAATCACTAAATTGCCTTCACCCTATCTAGGTCAATTTTAATACCATCCATCAAAACTCAATGTCCCAACAGCTTACCTTCAGTGATAGAGAAAATATACTTTTTTGGATTGAGATAAATATCATGGTCTCTACATCTCTATAATACTTCTAGATCCTTCAAATGTTTTTTTCCTTCTTTTAGTAAAGTCTATTAATTCATCTAGGTATATGACAATTATTTTATCCTTTAGATGACCGAAAGATAGGTTCATTCTCTCTGAAATGTCAGGCTAGTATTAATCAAGCTAAAAGGCATGTGATTATACGCAAAATTTCCCCATTGGGTGGTAAAGACGATTTTATGATGGTCTTCATCATCTACACTTATTTGATTGTAGCCATAGAATCCATCTAGCATAAACATCATTTATGCCCTGACAATATTTTTCAGGATATGAGCAATGTTTGGTAGTGGCTAGTTATCTTTTAGACTTTCCTGGTTCAAGTTCCTGAAGTCTACTCAAATTCAAATCTCATCATTCTTTTTACATGCCAAGACACCGTTAGCCACACAAGTTGAAAAGTAAATTTAATATATAATCCTAGCCTTCGGGGTCTTATCCACCTCCCTGAAGATGGCATCTACAACATTTGAATTGTAATTATTGAGCTTCTATCTAAAAGGGGTTGCTCCCAGTTTTAGGGGAATATCATGTTGGAACTGTCTTTCTCTAAAATTATTTAAATCACTAAAGGAACAAGAAAATGCATCCTTAAAAGTTAAACAAATCACTTCTTCTCTCTAGTTGTATAATATTTACCCACATTAATAAACTTTAGATCAGTTCCATCTCCAATATTTATTTTTCATGATCCCCTAAGTTACTAGTAGTTGAGCTATATTTGTTCCCAACACACAGGTCATGAACGTCAAATAAGTGTTATAGGGATACTAAACCCTTTAGAATCTTGTTCCCTTTTAAATGAATTATGTTTTTATCTGGATCATCTCCTGTGTTAGGATAAAATTCATTAGATTCTAATTCTGAACCCTCAAAGAGTGTTGACATTAACATCTCAACTTTGTGTAGATATTTTTTGATTTGCTTCACTTTCAAATATCTGCCAAAAATCAGAGTTATTTGGAATGTTAGGATGATAAAATATCTCAATTATATATGCTTCTCTATGAAAACTAGGGTGTGGGATTAAAAAAGAGGTGGACATAGCTAATGATTCTTCTCTAGTATTCAAATCTCTATGGATTAATTCAATGAAAAAATGCCTCAAAACCTTCTATATTGTCACAAAATTTATTTCAATAGTGTTTCAATATTTCATTTTTCACAGTGAAGATACTTCACACTTGCTTTATAATTAGATCAGTATCCCTATTCATTATTAATAATTATATTACCTTATTCTTAGCTTCCTCTAGCCCCAACAATAGGGCTTCATACTCCATAGTATTATTAGTATTTTTGAATTCCAACTTAAAAGAAAAAGGAAATTTCTCACCATTTGGAGAGATTAGAACTACCCCTTCTTTAGAGCCTATTGATGAACAAAAAGCATCAAAATCCATGATCTAGACACCTTCAGATCAAGTAGATTCAAGTACTAATTCTTCCTTTTCATCTCAATAAATTATCATATACTTATCAAATTCACATTCTTGATACAATATCTGAGCTTTAGGGTCATTTAATGGAGAAAAAAAAAGTGAACTTCAATTTTCTCTCAAGCTACAATTTTATCCTTTTCTTCCATACTGTGATTGTTGCCTCTAACCAATACATTCTAATTTCTCCTCCCAGGTCCTTACAAAAATTTCTACTTAGCAACATACCATAACTAGCAGGAATATCTTCCACTAGAATAGTCAGTTTTTGTCTTTTATTGGGATAGGCTGCAAGATTGACTTATGCATCCTTGATCTTCCTGAGAAGAGGAGATTTCTTACCGTCCATAGAATAGCAGCTACTAAAAGTCTAAGTATGGATTAGGCCCAGGTCTTTTCCTATTAGAGAGGGCATAATATTGTCAGAGGCACCTGAGTTTATAATATAATTACTCAGCTTATGACCATTTGTAAACAAGGAGACATAAAATGGATTGGGTTTCACATCAAATGTATGATAGAGATCATTAAATATATTGAAAGATTTTTTGGATGTGGATGTAGGTGGTTCAAGGGGAGTAGAAAACAATCCAGTGAAGGGAAATTCTGTATTTACAAGATGTTGACTACTAGACTCCTTTTGAGAATGATCACCTTTGACATACTTCACTAATTTGTCAATCTCTTTTGGGTTACACCTAAGATACTTCGAAGGACATATCTGAATTCTTGAAGATTTAAAAAATTCTACAATATAAAAAGAATACTCAAGATTCAACCTATTTTAACAATTGAACTTCATGAACCTTTGAACCACTATCGAGAGAGAGGTTCCTTACCATTGACATATATCTCTAGAGATGATGAATTATTTTGAAATTTAGGACTTTGTTGGCCTCTAGTTAGCACAAAACATGAAGGTGTTGGAAATGAGTTGAGTAACTGAGAGGGGAGGGGTGAATCAATTACCATAAAAACAAATCCAAGTCCCTTAGATTTCTTAAACAAACTTATCACTCTGCTAGGTTAATAAAAAGATATTTTTTTGTTACTCGGCTAACAAAGCAATCTTAAGATATTAAATGTGTTTAACCTTTATTGATTAAGTGCAGAAACATAAAGCATAAAGAAAATAACATGTACACACATGAAACAAAGATTTACTGTGGAAACCCAATTTGGGAAAACCACCAATTGCAACTAGTTACTATTTTTCACTCTTCTGAAGTGAGCCCTGTTAGGAGCTAACCCTGTAAAAGGTTACAAAACACAATGTTAGGTGTGACCCTGTTAGAGGATTTAATCACCCTATTAGGAGTGGCCTTTTTAGAGGTCTTCAAACACTTCAGTGTAGAAATGCCACCTTGTGAGAGGATTTATGAAAGGCTATTAATTCTACTCGGTTAAGAGATTTGGATCACTACTACAATTGCTAGAGAGTAAAAATGAGTCAAATTGATTGAAAAAAATATTGGATTTGAAGATTCAGATCTCTATTCTGGATTTAACTGAATCCTCACTGATTAAATATTCTTTTGCAGCTCGGTCTGGATATTCTTTCATTAATTAGAATTCCCTTTTACTTCGCCTTCATTTTTCATATCAAAACTCTTCCACTTCTTCTCATGTATTCAATCCAAACTTGAACTTGTGTATTGGTGCAGAGCACCCTAGGGTTTTAGCTCCGAAACCCTAGCAGGTTTAACAGAGGTGGTCTGGGAGCAGATCATAGTGAACAATGAAGGTTTGTTTGGCTAGCATTTTCTGTTATTCTCCTAAACCCTAACAGTTCTTAACTCTTAGCACAAGAGCGGGCCAGTGACATTTGGCTTATCGCAAAGTCGCAGGATGATCGGCGGTTAACATGAAACATTCTGCGATGACACGACAGTGGCTTATTGCAAATTCGCAGGATGATTGGTGGTTAACTTGAAACAGCTTGTGATGAAGTGACAATGGTTATCGCAAAGTCGGAAGATGCTCAGTGGTTAGGATGAAACAGCTCGCGATGAAGCGACAATGGTCATCGCAAAGTCGGAAGATGCTCAGTGGTTAGTAGGAAATAGTTTGCGATGACGTGACAAGGATTATCACACAGTCAGCACATGATCGGTGGTTAAGTTAATACGTGTGGCGACAATGCAATGACAGTGTATCGCCAAGTCGCAAGGTAATCGACGGTTAAGTGAATAAGTGCTGCGATAATGAGATGACCATGTGTCGCGTGATCACAGGACAATAGGCGGTTAAGTAAATGAGTGTTGCGGTGACGCAACAATAGTGGGTCACAAGATCGCAGGATAACAGGTGGTTAATTTACTCAGTCTTGCGATAACATGACAACAACGTATCACAAGATCGGCATGCATGGCTATTAGGACTCGCAACATTGCAACTAACAGTCAGAGTGAGGAAAATGTATGATCGGGACCCAAGCTGAGAAAGAGTTATGATGCCACAGATAGAGGAAGAAAACATGTTGACTTGTCAACATCGCAGACGGAATTGGAAAAGTCAGTGACACGGAGGAAAATGATGTCCACATCGACAACCATGCTAAGGAAGATCTTGATGATAGTTACGGGAGGAAGACGAAGAGCCGAGGTAGTTAGAATCCTCAGGCGGGCAGGTAACCTAGAAACGGTTACAAATTAAGAAGAGGCTGAATATATAAGAAAGGAAGGAAACTCATACCAGAGGTTGGAGAAATTTGAGATTGAGCAGACTAGCAAGAAGATTTTAGTTTATATTGTCATTGTCAGATTTTCAATAAAGAATAGTTTCCTGTGTTTTCTGTGCGTGTTTCTGTTGTGTACAGACTTCTGTAGAGTAGGATTTTGATTTTAGTTAAGTGCCATGGATGCTTTTTGACTCTTATAATCCATCCTATGGAGTGTGACCGTCAAAAAGCATCCCTCATGTATTTTTATTCTATTTTTGTGTTTGTGTTTGAGAAGAGGCTAGTCAGAATTGTAGACAAGTCCTAGGCAAGCTAAATGGTCTAGCTAGAGAACTTGTAGGATAGAGAGATAGAAGGAGAAAGGTGCATGACTGAATTTATTCAGTCATGGAGAGAAAGATAAGGTAAAGAGTAGAACATTTTGGTGGGTAGGAAACCTAGGAGAGAGGGAGCATAGAAATCCTTCTAGTTAGGGTCTGTGAGTAACCCTGAAGAGACTCAAG
>MU224664.1:423530-444583 GCA_018584345.1 Thuja plicata
TAGTGTCTGACAGAGATGTCAAATTCATGGGTCATTTTTGGAAGACCTTATGGAGAAGATTGGGAACTAATTTGTCCCATAGTTCTACCTACCATCCTCAAATAGATGGTCAGATAGAAGTTATCAATAGAGTGTTAGGAAACTTGCTTAGATGCTTAACAAAGGAGTATGGACAAGCCTAGGATCAAGTGTTGCCACAGGCAGAATTTGCTTATAATGATAGTGTTAATAGAACTACAGGGAAAAGCCCATTTTAGATTATATATGGGATGCATCCACGTGGAGTTTGTGAACTCAGAGAATTAAAAGGATAGCAAGGGATAAGTGTACATGCTGATGAATTTGCACAGTCTATGAAGGAGATACATGATCAGGTGAAGAAGAATCTGATTGAGGCGAATCAGAGATTAAAAGAGAAGGTAGATGAAGGAAGGAGAGAAGTCCAATTTCAAATTGGAGATCTGGTAATGGTACATCTAAACAAAGCCAGATTACAGAAGGGGATTCCTACTAAGCTGCAAATGAGGAGAATAGGTCCCTGCAAGATATTGGAGAAATATGGGCAGAATGCCTATAAAATTGATTTACCTAACAATTTGGATATGTCACCTATTTCAATGTGCAGGATCTTATTCCATATAGAGGACCAGTGATGCCTGAGATTACTCAAAAGGTGGAAGTAGGAAAAGATGTTCAAGATATACAGGTGAAAACTAAGTCAAAGTTACAAGCAGAGAAAATCCTGGATTCACGAGTTAAGAAGACAAATCAATGAAGGGTATAAAGAGAATACCTTGTCAAATGGTTAGGGTTACCAAAAGCAGAAGTGACATGGATGGACGAAGAAGATTGCAGAAAACAAGGAGTTAGTTCAGCATTATTGCCAACTAATTCAACCTAATTTATTCCTTCTTAGAGGGGGGAGTATGGTGCAGAGCACCCTAGGGTTTTAGCTTTGAAACCCTAGCAGGTTTAACAGAGGTGGTCCGGGAGCAGATCACAGTGAACGATGAAGTTTTGTTTGGCTAGCAGTTTCTGTTATTCTCCTAAACCCTAATAGTTCTTAACTCTTAGGGCAAGAGCGGGCCAGTGACATTTGGCTTATTGCAAAGTCACAGGATGATCGGCGGTTAACATGAAACAGTCTGCGATGACATGATAGTGGCTTATCACAAAGTCGCAGGATGATCGACGGTTAACTTGAAACAGCTTGTGATGAAGAGACAATGGTTATCGCAAAGTTGGTAGATGCTCAGTGGTTAGGATGAAATAGCTCACGATGAAGCAACAATGGTTATCAAAAAGTTGGCAGATGCTTAGCGGTTAGCAGGAAATAGTTTGCGATGACGTGACAAGGCTTATCGCATAGTCGGCAGATGATCGGTGGTTAAGTTAATAGGTGTGGCGATAATGTGACGATAGTGTATCACCAATTTGCAAGGTAATTGGCGGTTAAGTGAATAAGTGCTGTGACAATGAGATGACTGTGTGTCACATGATCGCAGGGCAACAGGCGGTTAAGTAAATGAGTGTTGCGGTGACGCGACAATAGTGGGTCGCAAGATCGCAGGATAACAGGCGGTTAAGTTACTCAGTCTTATGATAACATGACAAAAACATATCACAAGATCGGCATGCATGGCTATTAGGACTCGCGACATTGCGAGTAATAGTCAGAGTGAGGAAAATGTATGATCGGGACCCGAGCTGAGAAAGAGTTACGATGCCACAAACAGAGGAAGAAAACATGTTGACTTGTCAACATCGCAGAGGGAATTGGAAAAGTCAGTGACACAGAGGAAAATGATGTCCACATCAACAACCATGCTGAGGAAGATCTTGATGACAGTTACGGGAGGAAGACGAAGAGCTAAGGTAGTTAGAATCCTCAGGCGAGCAGGTAACCTAGAAACGGTTACAAATCAAGAAGAGGCCAAATATATAAGCAAGGAAGGAAACTCGTACAAGAGGTTGGAGAAATTTGAGACTGAGCAGACTAGCAAGAAGATTTCAGTTTACATTGTAATTTTCATATTTTCAATAAAGAATAGTTTCCTGTGTTTTCTGTGCGTGTTTCTGTTGTGTACAGACTTCTGTAGAGTAGGATTTTGATTTCAATTAAGTGCCATGGATTATTTTTTAATCTTATAATCTGTCCTATGGAGTGTGACCGTCAAAAAGAATCCCTCATGTATTTCTATTCTATTTTTGTGTTTGTGTTTGAGAAGAGGCTAGTCAGAATTATAGACAAGTCCTAGGCGAGCTAAATGGTCCGGCTAGAGAACTTGTAGGAGAGAGAGATAAAAGGAGAAAGGTGCATGACTGACTTTATTCAGTCATGGAGAGAAAGATAAGGTAAAGAGTAGAACATTTTGGTGGGTAGGAAACCTAGGAGAGAGGGAGCATAGAAATCCTTCTAGTTAGGGTCTGTGAGTAACCCTGAAGAGACTCAAGTGTGAGTCTAGAGGATCTTGAAGTGAATAGGGTCCAAAGTGATATTCCTAAGAAAGAGTAGGAGTCTAGGAGAGCAAGGTGACCTCCCCATCATATATATATGATAGGCCTTGTCAAGTTGGCTTGAATACCCTTCCAAATAAATAATAAAACTTAAGTCTGTCGGCTGCAATTAACCAATTAAATGTAAAGTGTAAACTACTGTTAGGCTGCTGACACTAAATACATAACTCAGTTAACACTATAATCCTTTGATTCCCAACCATTACTCAGCTGAAACTAAACTTACTGTATATCCCGAGAGAACTTGGTTAAATACATAACTTCCTTCATTAACCAACAAAGCTTTGTTAATATAGAAAATCACTTTAGCTGATACTAGAGTCTTCTTCAATGCCCAAGAGAGCTCGACATACACTGACTATGCTCGGTTAGGTTTACAAATTTTTGTAACATCACTACATTTGTGTATACATTTATGTAACATCAACAACAATACACAACTGAATAATTGTCTTTAACAATCTCCCTCCTTGGCATTGATGGCAACACAACATGTCATTATACAAATAATTTTAGAGCAACAAAAATAAGAATAAAATTTATAATTTCCTTATCTTCATTCTGATTCCCATACAGAAAACTCCCTCTATCTTCACAATCACTGATATAGAGATTTCTCCCTCTTAAATCAATCTATGTTTCTAATAAAATTTCTCCCTCTAACATCTTGATTTATTTGGCATGACATCAATAATCTCTCCCTCTTTGACATCTAATGCCAAAGACTCTATCCAATGACGTTGTAATGTACCTGATGTACTGATTCATATGCAATAAGCTTTGACAATTTGCATCAACTTGTTAGATCTTCACTGTAGCTTGGTTGATGCATCACTAATCTATGATTTAGTGAGCCTTAGTTAGGGGAATCACCCCTAGCTTTCCTCTAAGATAGAAGAATGCATCCTTAGGTAAATTTTTTGTGAATATGTCTACAATTTGTTCTTTAGTATTCACATATTTAAACCTTACTTCATTGTCCTGAACCAATTCTCTCAAGAAATGATACTTTATTACAATATGCTTAGTCTTAGTATGCATCATAGGGTTCTTTGAAATGTTAATAGCACTAGTATTGTCACAGTAGATAATAACTATATCTTTGTTTTCCTCCTTCATACCTGACAATAGTTGTTTGAACCATATGATATTTGCACAATGCACTGCTGCAGTAACATACTTTGCCTCTGCTATATACTGAGAAATGTAATTTTGTTTCTTGCTAGTCAAAGAGACTAACTTCTTTCCAATAAATAACACTCCACGACTGGTGCTCTTTCTGTCATCAACACTTCATGCCCAATCAGCATCAGTAAAAGTCTTCAAATCAAAGTTTCCTACTTTCTTATATCATACTCCATAATCTTCAATGCCATTTAGATATCGCAGAATCCTTTTGATATACATCAAATGATTCTCTCTAGGATTAGCTGAAAACCTTGCAACAATACCAAATGCTAATGCAATATCAGGCCTAGCGTGAAAAACATATTGAAGTTTACCAAGCATGGATCTGTAGGTAGTCTGATTTACCTCCTTCAAGTCATCATCCTTAGACAACTTTGTGTCCAGTAGACATAAGTGTCCCAACTGGTCTAGAATATTCCATTCCAAATTTCTTCAGTATCTCTTTGATTTATTTAGACTGAGTAATGTAGATACCATCCTTCATTTGATGAACTTCTAAACCAACAAATAATTTGACTTCTCCAAACATAGACATCTCAAATTCCTTACTCATTGCTTCAGAGAATGCTTTGCGTAAATCATCATGTCCAGTGAATAGTATATCATCAAAAAATATCTCTGCTAATAGTATCTTGTTTTGAGGTCCTTCTTTGATGTACAAGCTACTATTGTCATTAGTTCTCTTAAATCCAATACTTACTAGGTAGCCATGCAGTCTTTCATACCAAGCTCTAGGAGCTTGCTTCAGTTCATATAAACCTTTGTGTAATTTGTAAACCGTATTATTTTTGTTAGGATCAACAAAACCTTCAGGTTTCTCAATATAGACTTCATCTTCCATAATTCCATTAAAGAATACAAATTTTAATCCCTTTGGTATACCTTGAATCCTTTATGTGCTACATATATCATAAGATCTCTGACTCCTTCAAGTCTTGCAACAGGAGAAATTTTTTCTCCATAATCAATACCCTCTTCTTGAGAATATTCTTTACACACTCATCTTGCCTTGTTTCTTGAAACTTCACCTTTTCATTCAACTTGTTTCTAAAAACTCACTTAGTACCAATCACATTCTTATCTTTTGGTCTAGGCACAAGAATCCAGGTCTTGTTCTTTTCTATCTACTCAATCTCTTCATTCACGGCTTCTATCCATATTTCATGATTAAAAGCATCTTTAATGGATCTAGGTTCAAATTCACTAAGCAAACATTTGCCTTTAAGTTTCTTCCTTATCATTATACCTTATGTTTGATCTCCAATTATTTGTTCAGGTGGATGATGCCTTCTGACATATTTGACAAGTACAGGTTCCTTCTTCTTTGATTTTGGGTTTTCTCCTCTTGGTTCACCATGCTCTAACATTTTGTTCTACTATTTTGACTGAGACTCGGGTTCCTCTATCTGATTTGCTTTCCTCTGTCTAAGACTCAGTTTCCTCTACCTATGACTTGGTTTCCTCTGTCTATAACTCAGTTACAATTTTTAGCAGCTCGGGTTGTACAGGTTGTAACAAAGTTTGCACTAATAAATTTAGTGGTTGACATGGTTTTTGTCCAATCACCATTTCTTGTGTACTAGGCATAGTATCAGGTTCATAATACACAAAGTTCTTATATTCCTCAAGCTCTTTACTGCTCTGTCCTTCACTTCTCTCTACAAAGTCATCAATATTTACATGTACACTTTATATGACTTTATGAGTAGAAAGATTCAAAATTTTATATGCTTTTCTTTTACATTAGTAGCCTATGAATATGCCTTCATCACCTTTTACCTCAAATTTTCTATTTCTTTCTTCCTTCGGGATGTAACATTCACTTTCAAATACTTTGAAATAACAAACATTGGCTTTATAGCCATACCATAATTCAAAGGGTGTTTGATCAGTACCTTTCTTTAGTTGAATTCTTTTCAAGGTATGAACTGCAGTGTTGATAGCTTCCTTCTTGTATTTGGTTGCAACATTCTTTTCAGTCATCATGGTTCTTGCACAATCCATAATAGATTTGTTTCTTCTTTCTTCTATTCCATTTTTTCTCTAGTGTACCAAGGGAAAATACTTGTCTCTTGATTCCTCTTTCATTAAAGAATTCGTTGAACTCATTAGAAATGAATTCACCTCCTCTATCATATCTTAGGCATTTTATTTTCTTTCTTGTTTCCTTCTCAACTCTGGCAAGGTACCACTTAAACTTTTGAAAAGCTTTTGATTTTTCTTTAAGAAACATAACAGTCATCAATCTGGAATAATCATCAACAAATAGAATGAAATAATTCTTGCGGTGTAACTTGTTGTTCCAATTGGTCTACATAGATGAGTATGCACCAACTCCAAGACTTCTTTAGTATTGTAATTCTTGATCTTGAAACTAGTTTTCCCATCTTCCCAATTTGACAGTGTTTACATATTGCCAATTTAGGCTTCTTCAAAATATGAATACCTCTTGCTCTTTTGTTCCTTCTTATGTTGACTAGGTTATCAAAATTCACATGACACAATATTTTATGCCATAACCATCTTTCTTCTACTTGTGCAATAAAACATGAAGTTTAAGTGAGATCAAGATATAATAGATTACCTTTTGTTTTCTTGCCAGTTCCAACTAGGTTTCCTTTACCATCCAGGAGCATGGCTCTTAGCATTCATGAATTATACCTTGAAACCAATGTTATTCAGTTGTGCTACACTTAGTAGATTACACCTTAGTCCTTCAACCCAATAAGAATTGTCACATTTGATTCCTTCAGTTAGAGAAATACAACCTTTACCTTTCACATAACAAGGTTCATTATTCCCAAATCTGACACTCCCACCATCATAGTGCTCAAGATGTTCAAATTTTGTTTTATCACCAGTCATGTGGTGAGAACAACCATTATAAATTATCCAAGTGTCATTAACATGAGAAAAAAGTGTAGTCTTTTAATTTTCTTCATTATCTGACTCATCCTTAATAACAATGTAAACCATTTTATCTTCATCTTCATCACTATCAGAATCTTTTGGAATATAAAAAGATTTCTTACCTTTTTCCTTGTAGATTTTGTAAATTTTGAAATCTTTCTTACCTTAGTACTTGTTGAACTTTCTCTCATCTTTGTCTTCTTTTTTTGGACACTTAGCAGCAATGTGGCCAACCTTGTCACTTGAAAATCAAATCAATTGTATTCTTCCTTTGTACTTTCCTTTTCCTTTGGTAGATCTCTTTGCAAGAAGTGCTTCAATGATTTCTAGATATTCATCATCACTATCATTGTCAATCTTTTTTCCTCTTGAGTTTCTACCCATCTTACCAAGGCTTAGTTTGGCTTTGAATTCATACACAAAATTGCTATGATTGGGGGAATAATTATCAAAAATGTCCAACTCAAAAGTTGTTAGCCTTTCAACCAATGCATCTAGAGTTATATCATTACTGAACCTCATCTCTTGAATATATGAAACTCTAATTGCATAGATAGGAAGTAAAGTTCTTGATACCTTACTAACCATTTTTTTCTCTTCAATCTATCCACCAACAACTCTAATGGCACTGACACTTTTCTTGATTATGTCACTGTATTTTGTAATGTCTTCTCCTTCTTTCATTTTCATCTGATCAAACTAACCTCTGAGACTCTCTTCTTTGGCTCTCTTTACATTGTCATTTCCTCTATGGATATCATGCAGTTTCTTCCACATATTATAGGTAGTAGGTCGATCCTTTACTTCATCAAAATCTGAATAGCTGAGTGAAGAAGCTATATCAATCATCATTATGTTATGATTCTTCATGTCCACCATCTGATCCAAAGACATAGGTATAGGTGGTTCCACATACTTGTGGTCCAATAATTGCAAACTAGTATCTCCAATAGTAGATAGATGTATCCTCATCAACTCTTTCCATGCAAAAAAGTTGTCTTTGTTAAGCTTGGGGATCTCCCTTATGTAAGACATCTTTGATCTTTAACTTAGGCCTTGAAGCCTTCCCTGAAAGCACCAAAATCACTGTTACCAATTCTTGGAAATAAGTTTAGTAACTGAGAGGGGAGGGGTGAATCACTTGCCACATAAACAAATCCAAGTCCCTTAAATGTATTAAACAAACTTATCGATCTGCTCAATTAATAAAAGATATTTTGTCATTACTTGGTTAACAAAGAAATTTTAAGATATTAAATGTGTTTAACCTTTAGTGATTAAGTGTAGAAACATAAATCATAAATAAAATAACATGTACACACGAGACACCAAGATTTATGATGGAAACCCAATTTGAGAAAGCTGCCAATTGCAACTAGTTACTATTTTTCACTCTTCTGAAGTGTGCCCTATTAGGAGCCAACCCTGCTAAGGGTTACAAAATATACTATTAGGTGTGACCCTGGTAGAGGATTTAATCACCCTGTTAGGAGTGGCCTTGTTAGAGTTCTTCAAACACTTCACTATAGAAATTTCACCTTGTGAGAGGGTTTATGAAAGATTGTTAAGTCTACTTTGTTAAGAGATTTGGATCACTACTAAAATTGTTAGAGAGTAACAATGAGTTGACCTGATTGAAAAAGAAACTAGCTTTGCAGATTTAGATCTTTGTTCTGGCTTTAACTAGATCCTCACTGATCAAATATTCTTTTGCAGCTCAGTCTGGATATTCTATCCTTAATCAAAATTCCCTTTTACTTTGCCTTCATTCTTCATATCAAAACTCTTCCACTTCTTCGCACTTATTCAATCCAAACTTGACCTTTTATATATATGATAGGCCTTGTCAAGTCAGCTTGAATACCCTTCCAAATAAACAATAATGGTAAAAGTACAAACCTGTGTCACACTTTTATAAAGGAAAACGACCATAACATGCAAACTGTACAACTTTAATGACATAAAAGTGACATTTATATTTAGAATTTGAGGATGATGTAAACTGATGAAATGTGTAAAAATGGATGAAGTTTATGCCTACAATTTTTTAATTTTTTTTTGAATAAGAATTGACATAGTTTTTCAATTTTTGAAGTCAAATTTTTAATTGCTTAAAATCTGGGGTCTAGTTCCCACCAAACAAGTATATGTAAATAATCTATTTTTCCTCTGATTTCAAAATATGTTATAGATAAAATGTATAGCTAGTGCAGAAAAGAAGAAAGTTGGTTTTCAATGTATATTTTCTCCGTTATAATTGCTCAAAGTTGAACTTATTTGATATCAAAAGTTTTCATCTCCCACAAAATTTCCCCTATCAAATCTACACCATTCAGGAAAACAATAAAACTTAAGTCTGTCGGCTGCAATTAACCAATTAAACATGAAGTGTAAACTTCTATTAGTTGGCTAACACTAAATTCATAATTTGGTTAACTCTGTAATCCTTCAATGTCTGGCCATTACTCGGCTAAAACTAAAATTATTGTATAGCCCGAGTGAACTCAATTAAATACAGAACTTCCTTCAATAACCTACAAAGCTCGGTTAATACAAACAATCACGTTGGCTAATACTGGAGTCTTCTTCAATGCCCAAGAGATCTTAGCATACAATGACTATGCTCGGTTAGGTTTAGACATTTGTGTAACATCACTAAATTTATGTATACATTTGTGTAACATCAATGATAATACACAATTGAATAATTGCCTTCAACAAAAGGATCCTCCAGAATAACTAATATTTTACCTCTCTCTTCTGAATTTGATTCATATTTGAGGTAATGAACTTTAGAGTCACCAAGTTCCTCAGAGTTTCTTTCCTCTTATGTAGCTTCTCCCAACATATCTTTTGTAGTTGTCATTTGAACATGTCTAATCATATCTAGGCATGAATCTCCATCATGATCAGTTAGTAAATGAAAAGCACACATATTTCCTCTTCTAGGAGGAGCTTCAATAGCCATCCTCTATTGTGTTAGTGGAAATTACAATACTTTATTTCCATTATTTGTTTGCTGACTAGGATTTATTCTTGGAATGTCCTCATAAGGCTATGGAAAGGAAGTGCCAAATTTAGACATTTTCCTTTTAATGGCAATACTATCATTGGATAATATTTATAGAATATGGTTAGAGGAGGATGAAGCTTGGGCATTGGGTATTTGGACTTATTTATTTCACTTTCCAAAGGTAATAAGATCATCTTCTATTTTCATTGCAATTGTTTGTGTTGTTGCTAAGTCTACCACTCCATTTCTTTTGAGATAAAAACTAATATCATGAGGCATGGAGTTGATAAAGAAACATTTTTTTATTTTTAGTACTAGGTCTTTTAGCATTTGGGATTTTATGAATGATTTTTTTATACTTTGCTATGAATTCTCTCATGGGCTCATATATTTATTTCTTGAGCTGATTCAATTGAGCGAGGAGAGAATATTCATCTTCAACACTATTTAACCTACTCTCAAATGTAAATTTCTTTTGATCCCAACTTGTAATTGATTCATTACATAACTGACAGAACCATTCTATTGCAGCCTTAGATAAATATTGTACAAAAATACCTGTCGCTAAATCTTCATGTTGTACTCCCAACACATTGCATGCTACAACAAAGGCATTTACATGTTCATATTTTTTTTCCATTGTCATTAAATTTTGGTAAGTTTTCCCTTGCTCCTTTAGGTAGAGCATTCAAATTAGCCACAAAATTTAGAGGTCCTATGGCTTCTCCCCAAGGTTGAGCCATTGGAAGGAAATTCATAGTAATAGGGAGAACAGTACAATGAAGGGTTAAATCTTTAAAAAAAGGAGAAACAAAGGCCTTTAGCAGAGGAGGGGGTTTTATTCTTGCTCTTCTAATAGGATTAGGATTAGGTGAAAAGTTCATATTTTGCAATGCTTCAAAAGTGGGTTCAAGCACTCCTCTCGTCTGGGACCTTGTGTATCTTTTAAACTCTAGATTGTTGAATTTCAATAACACTATTATTTATTAGTTTCTAGGATTCTCATGATGTATTGGGGCCTCAAGAACCTAATTAGGTGCTTTGATCCCCATCGCTTTCACTTCTCATCTCCTTCTTTGCCTTAACAACCAAAAATCTCAGGTTACCACCTAAATATTCTTTTGTTTCTAATGCCAGGGTTTTCCTTTTGTAATCTTTTGGGCTTCTTTATGTATGTAATGCCCCACAAGGGAACCCAGGATAACTTATCCTAAACATGACACTAAGTTCACGGGATAATTCTTTTTTTAAATGTTTACAAATAATATTAATAACAATGCAGAATCAACACAATGAAGTACATGACATACATGAAAATACAACTCATACATCGACAACATTTATCGAGGGTTCCTTGACATAGAATTAATTAAACAAACTAATCTACGATTACAATAATAAAGAACTGACATAAAGGTTACATAATCTAAAACCATTAACATACATCTCATAATAGAGATTACATATACAACTTATACCATAAGGTATACTACCTAATCAACATCCACTGCACAAGTCATAGGGTATGTAATAATACATAATGAATGATACAATGCATCCTCCAAAGGATGATAACCAATATATACATATGGTACAAACACATCTCAAGTAACTAAGCAAGTCTTGAAAAGACTATGAAGATGAAACTGCAACAAGAAACATCCAAGCGTGAAGAAGAATTCGTTGAAATCTCAATGGTAATAAGAATCACTACCACCCGACCACGTGGAACCAAAGGTCCACTCCCACCGTGCTGAGGAGATAGTAACAGGTCCACTCACATGGGGTATACAACAAGAATGCAAACACCAAGGTATACATGATATCATACTCAAATGCATAAGAAGATCCTAGAAGCAATTTAAACCATAACAAGGAATAATAAACAACACCAAAAGTAACTGACACACATAGGATAACCTAAGTTGTTTATAGGGAAGTGTCATCACATAAGCCTAACCTTGAAGGTAACCCTAGCAGTTCCTCTTGACTCTTGCCTCCAAGTGACACTATGTGGCTCAGTGATCCTTTCGTGAAGACAAGGATCCGAACTCCCATCCTATCATGCGAGAGCACTCAAGGCATGGGTAGAGACTCAAACATCTTATTAGTTCATTTTAAACCCCTTTAATATAACATATTTTCACTTATTAAGTAACTTTCCAATGGGTTTACCTAGTAACCGCTTAGAGTCCTGGACCCCCATTGCAAGCCACTTCCCCACTGTACACTTAGTTAACCTACCTAGGCTCAAGATCAACACATGAAGACATACATAATCACAAATCGCATCATGATCATTCAGGAGCACATAGGTTCTCAAATAACCAAACAATAACCACAGTACCCTCATAAAACCATACAACACATCATAACTGAATTAGGTTGGGTTTAGGAAATCAGTGTTATGATATCATCATAAATAACAAATTGACTTTATAAAAGATACCGTGCAGAAAGTATAATCCCAAAACCTCTAGTTTTAAGTCCTAGGGTCATCTAACCCAACAGATACCCGAAAGCATAATAACAAGAAGAATATACAAATCATTTAATCACGCACTCAAAACACATCATGGTCGATTTAGGGTAATGACATGAACACAGATGCCATAAAGTAGCATAAATGATAAACACTCCCCTTGGCCTCTGTATACATCCTAGGTCAACTAATTCCCCCATAATGCACATATACGCAAAAGAGATCCATACAAATACATAGGAATAAAAACATCTTAAAAGACTGATAAATGGACTATAACCATGTGATCATTTACAGTTAACTCAACTAGGAATATTATTTAATGCAACATCAAATATAATCCACAATTTATTAAATTCCATTAATTTAACATTTCACTTTATAATCTAGATACGCACATAATCAATCAATTATAGTATAATCCTATAGTGAATTGATTATAATTATGCATTCAATTAAATCATAAGTAAGTACAATGTAGATTAATTACTTATTAATTAACTACAATTCTACATTAATCATATTTAAAAATTAACCAAAAACAAATTAATCCAAAAGTTCATATTAATCTTTTAGCTTTCATAATGACATATGTTTAATTAATATTAAAATTAACCATGTCATCTAGACTAATTTGTAATTAAAAGTTCATTAATAACCCTTTATTAATAACTTAAATACTAGTAAATCCATTTATTATTAACAATAAATTTATGCATATATATATAAATTAAAATATATATATATATATATTAATAAATAATATTAATTAAAATTTAAAATTCAATTAAAAAAAACTGAACTAAATAAATCTAAATTAAATTTAAAAAAAAAACATATAAACAAAACATATATATATATAAATGAAACAAAACAAATATTACGGGGGGGTCCCTGTGGCCCCCACTTCGGGCCGTCCCATTCGCTAGCCCCCTTTTAAAGGGAGGCACAGCCAGCCTACGGCCGGCGCCGGCTGTTGTACCGGCAGTCTCAGCTGCCGCACCGAGCTGCCTGCCAGCGCAGGTGAGGGGGGGGGGTGCGGTGGTCCCCGCCACCCACTCCCCTATGCAAATATTTTTTCTTTTAAAATTAACATTTTTTTTTAAAACTAAACATTGCATTAAAATAACAAATCCCATTATAGGGAATTTTATTTTTTTTATAGGTTATTTCCAAAAACAGAAATTAGGATAGCATTTTCTTGTTTTGTCTTTTTTTTCTATCTAATTTCAATTGACTGGTGTAAATTTTCTTTACTCTGTATTTTTTTAATAGAGAGCAATTTTTTTTCTAATTAATTTTTTTTAAAGAGCAATTTAAAAAGGGGGGATTTATTTTTCCCTACTCTATAATTCTAACTATAGACAATTTTAATTTACTATTTTCTAAGAGATCTATAGGGAATTTTCTAATGAAATTTGGATAGCACTTCCGTACTATGTTAATATATATTTCCCTTTGGAAATCAGGGATCTAGGTTTCCATAAACACCTATTTCAATAACAAATTCAAACTATAAACCCTAATACCCTTTTACATTTAATGCTATAAAATGAAACCTTGAATAAAACCTCAAATTGATCTAAAACATATTTTCCAATTGAAATCATCAAACACACAAAATAATCAAGCAAGCAATGACCAAACAAAATATTCTTAGTTTTTCGGATGCATAGAAGACAGGGATCTGAAAACTAGAATTGACATGAACAAGACCCTACCTCAATATCTATTGAAGAATACACAATGCAAAATCCAAGCAAGGAGAATTCCCAAATTATGCTTCAAAACCAAGCACACACCAAAGCTTCCAAAAATGCTCCCAAAAACCTGTTATGTTCAAATGAGAGAAGAATCCCCCTAATGAGGATCAACTTCCCCTAATTAAGCAAACCCTCATGATAACACATTCAGTAACTCCTAAAAGGACTCCTCTCCAAAATTGAAAGAAAATAACAATTAATTAATTAAAATATTTAATTACTTGCACAACTCAACTTTGACTCCTAAATTCAAGTTGAGATCTCTTGAGTTTGAAAATACTTTTTCAACCAAATCTTGCACATGTAATTAATAAAATATTAATTTAAATAACTTAAATATTTACATCACAATAATCCATGCAACTCAATATTTAATTATTTAATTAAGCATAAAAGATTATTTACTCTAATATTCAATTAAATGTTAATATTCAATAATTGCACTTTAATTAAACATAGGTGTTTAATTTAATTTTCAATTAATTAAATACCTTATATTTAATAATTAATTGCAATAATATTCAATTAAATAAATAACATGATATAACACTCAAATAATCAAACCAAGCACCTGAAATTGAAAACAAGCAAAATCAAACATGATCAAGGAAAGGGATACACAAATTCCTATCCACTATACAAATTCGGTAAGGGCAGTCAAAAAAGATACTTGTCCACTAACTAGGACAATTTGGTTTAGGATAGGATTTGGACCTGAAAACTAACTCCCCTCTCTTACCATTGAGATTAATGTGATAGGGCACACTCACTCCTGCCAATTCAGGGAAGATGTAGCCCGGTACCTGCAAACCTGTCATCACAAAGATGAACATACATGCATATATCATATGGCAAACAATGGTTGAGACTAGGTTATCATGTGGATCTCACCAAAACAAGTAACTACGACTCTGTCCCATACCATACCAAGCACATCAAACAGTAATGAAAACATACAATGATCCATGTGCATATAAATCTAAGGTCAGTATTGTCTGAAAACCATTATTGAAATGAAATCCTAACATATACATAAGCATCATTAAACAACCATAAATCACATATACACAAAAGATATAACATACTAACAATGGGTCAATAACATACTGAAATGTAACATATAAATATCATCTAAACCATCTGATTAAATCCACATACAAATCCAAAATGCCTATAAGAGTTTGGCATCCACAAATTGAAAATAAACCTAAGAGGTGGGTATTACATCCTCCTCCCCTAAAACTAGGCTTACTCCTAGAAGCCCAAAACAAAGATAGAGAAATCAATCTCTCATCATAGAACATCTAACCAAGTCCTGAAAGACTCAAAGTGTGGGTCCCATAGGACCCTTCCCAGGTCTTTGATTCGAACACTGAGGATCATTCCCCACTATAGGAATCCAGAAACTAGTTGCTGGACCTCTACTCACAGCACCACTCATAGGAGCATAGTACATAGGTGGAGGAGGATCAAATGTTGCATACTCTCTGTGAGGCATACCAACATTACCCACTATAGGCTCAGAAGCTGCTGGCCTCTGTCCTAAGGACTATGGTGCACACTGAGGAAAATTGACAACAAAATGTCCAAAATATCCACAAGTGAAGCAAGCTCCCTTGCTACCACCTTCTCTAACTGAAGGTGCTCTATTCTATTGAACATTGCCCCTACTGACATCCTGATACAAACTCTGTGCTGGCTGAACTGACCGATTGCGCTTGCTGTGCTGAATGTCACAAAAGTTCCTAATCTAAGGACAACTAAAAGAAGAAGGATTATTTCCTCCCTGCTGATGAGACTGACTACCATTTGGAATGGTAGAAGGACCTCTCAAATTGCCAGCTCCCTGAGAATGATTACCTTTGAAAACAGAAGTAGGTGCTCTCGAGTTCACTCCTGAATGACCACCATAGCCCAATGCTAGATTCTCCTTTGCAAGGGTAGCTTTAATAACAACTTCTCTGAGGTTTGTAGGCTCAAAGATTCTAACTTCCCCAATGATGCATTCATTTATCCCCCTAACAAAGTGTTGAACCATAAGGCCTAAATCTTGACCATATCTAGCATACTGTTTGAGCTCAAAGAAGTGACGCTCATACTCAACCACTGATAGGGTCAAATGCCTCAAGTTGTGGAACTCATCAACCCTCTGTTTTCTCCACTGATCAGAGAGGAATCTCTCTCTAAAATTCTCAAGGAAGAGTTCCCAAGTAATGGTGTCCATCTGAAGACTCAACTTCTTCTCCTCTATCTTCCACCATATCGCTGCAAAATTGGATATTTGCATTACTGCATACCTAGCTTTAGTATTGCTACTAAAGGGATTCATAGAAAAACCCTCTCTAATGCAAGAGGCCAAGTCTCAGCTTCAAATCTTGTTCCTTTCCCAGCAAAGATAATAGGTGGAACTCTCATGCAATCCCTCATATGGTTCGCTGCCACAACCTCAGGATCCACTGTAATAATCCTCCTTGGAGGGCTCCTACATCTCTCCCTCTCCACTCTACCCTACTTAGGAATATGATTTAGTAACTCCTGCAACAACTGCCTAATACCTGGCTCCTCTGAACCAACCTAACGCTCTTCCCTCTACTCATCTTTGTTATCTTGATGAACACTCATGGAAGGACTATGGTCCCTACCCCTTCCACGGCCACCCTCTCAGCCTTGACCACGACCTCTAGCTGATCTAGTTTCTGGCATGGTTCCTGAATCATTTATCCCCTAACAAAGTGTTGAACCATAAGGCCTGAATCTTGACCATATCTAGCATACTGTTTGAGCTTGAAGAAGCAACACTCATACTCAACCATTAATAGGGTTAACTGCCTCAAGTTGTGGAACTCATCAGCCCTCTACTATCTGCACTGATCAGAGAGGAATCTCTCTCTAAAATTCTCAAGGAAGATTTCCCAAGTAATGGTGTCCATCTAAAGACTCAACTTCTTCTCCTCTATCTTCCACCATATCACTGCAAAATTGGAGAGTTGCATTACTGCATACCTAGATTTAGTTTTTCTACTAAAGGGATGCATAGAAAAAACCCTCTCTAATGCAATAAGCCAAGTCTTAGCTTCAAATCCTGTTCCTTTCCCATTAAAGGTAATAGGTGGAACTCTCATGTGATTCCTCATGTGGTTCGCTGCCACAGCCTCAGGATCCACTGTAACAGTCCTCCTTGGAGGGCTCCTAGATCTCTCCCTCTCCACTCTACCCTGCTTAGGAATACGATTCAGTAACCCTAAAACAACTGTCTAATACCAGGCTCCTCTGAACCAGCCCAATGCTCTTCCCTCTACTCATCTCTGTTATCTCAATGAACACTCATGGAAGGACTATGGTCCCTACCCCTTCCACGGCCACCCTCTTGGCCTTGACCATGACCTCTAGTTGATCTAGTTTCTGGCATGGTTCCTGAATCAACTAGAGAACCAAACCACAACTTAGAACCAACATCAAACCCAAATTTAAGCATATACCAAAAATCACCTTAAACATTTGCTCATCATCTAACATTTCTTAAATAAATTTATATCTTTAATGCTTTCAAAAATCATTAAATACATACATACTAAAGATTAATATGGAAGACACATATCCATGTTCATATCGAATAGAAATTTGAACATTTTATGCAACCTTACTTAATGCAACACCAACGCAAACACATAAATTACAAAACGCATTTCATTTCACATACAACTATAGTGCAATCTCTATGATGTCCTCCCTTATACATACTATCAAAGGTCCATAAATAACATGATAGAAACAATACTTATTACGAAACATGGCCAACAACCACAAACATTCAGAATAGCCACCATAGAAGACTAAGAAAAAGCCCAAGTGGGAGAACTTCCAAAGTTCAACATTAACTCAAAAAAGGGTACCATTTCAACAATAAATCAATTGTGACTAATGCCACAAACTAGACAACAAAAGAGATTTGGGTGAATAATCCAGTTGTACAAAAATTCAACAGAAATTAGTGTTGACCACATACAACACAACAAGATATCAATCAACCAAAATTAATAACCAATATAAGAGAAACATTTCACTTAACAGGGTGACTAGGGTTAGCCACACTCAAGGGAGTATTCACTTCACGACATTCAAGATCTTTGATGTTAGATGTGTTAGAGTGTGCACACAATCACTCAAGACTGAAAAATATGTTAAATTCTAACATCATCTTTATGCAACTTCATGCAATTATGCATTCTTCTATGTTATCAACATTAATATTTAATCATCCCTTTGCAAAATGCTAAGCATAGGTTAAAAGTTACAAGAGTTCTACTAAGGATGCAATGCACATCTTACTTGGGGACTTAGGTCATTTACCCAATTTGATCTATAATGATGAGTACAATTCCAAATCCGTTAATGCACTCCTAATGAATGATACATATATATTTCTAAACAATGCACAATGTATTGAACAAACAAGAATTTACTTTATAATTTTCATAATCAATCACATTCCATCAGATCTGATTACAACACTCACACAATACAGTTCATATAATTCAAACAAAGTCTAGTCAATAAAACATGCAAGTCTAATCATACATGATCAATAAAATCACACTCAAGAGGCTAAGAAATAGGTCACTCAAGAACCGCACATCATTCAAGGGAATAAAATAATGCAACATGGAGTTCTTCAAACTAGGACTCCATCACCACAACATACCACATACAACATACATCACTATCATGCTAAAATAGATGAGGCAGTCAAATGACAATCACCAAGTCTTCATACATACCAACACACAAGACCGAAAGAAGCAATCCATCTTCTCACTATCAAAACACTCCTATAGATGATTACAAACTTCATGAGCATCGATAAGACTACAGACCCTAGAGTTTCAATCACGAATCCTAACAAAATTTGAGCCTCAGTAGGTATCCACCTATAGCAACCAAGACTAAACATCACTCCCAAATCAAGTGGGAAGAACAACACACAAGAATAAGAGATCATGAACAATGACTCTAAAGACACAAGGGGATGAGTGATAACATGCACTACTAACCAACTAAGGGCACAAAATTTTCCCATAGCTCCCAGTGTAGAAATGTGTACCTTGATACCAAGTGTAATGCCCCGCCATAGAACCCAGGAGAAATTATCCTAAACATGAAACTAAGTTCACACGATAAATTTTTTTTTAAATGTTTACAAACAATATTAATAACAATGCGGAATCAACACAATGAAGTACATGACATACATGAAAATACAAATCATACATCGACAACATTTCTCGAGGGTTCCTTGACATAGAATTAATTAAACAAACTAATATATGATTACAATAATAAAGAACTAACATAAATGTTACATAATTTGAAACCATTAACATACATCTCATAATAAAGATTACATATACAAATGATACCATAAGGTATACTACCTAATCAACATCCACTCCACAAGTCGGAGGGTATGTAATAATACATAATGAATGATACAATGCATCCTCCAAAGGATGATAACCAATATATACATATGGTACAAACACATCTCAAGTAACTGAGCAAGTCTCCAAAAGACTATGAAGATGAAACTGCAACAAGGAACATCCAAGCATGAAGAAGAATCTGTTAGAATCTCAATGGTAATAAGAATCACTACCACCCAATGACATGGAACCAAAGGTCCACTCCCACCATGCTGAGGAGATAGTAACAGGCCCACTCACATGGGGTATACAACAAGAATGCAAACACCAAGGTAGACATGACATCATACTCAAATGCATAAGAAGATCCTAGAAGCAATTTAAACCATAACAAGGAATACTAAACAACACCAAAGGTAACTGAAACACGTAGGATAACCTAAGTTGTATATAGGGAAGTGTTCCTATGAGCCTAACACCAAGGTAGACTTCACATAAGCCTAACCTTGAAGGTAACCCTAGTAGTTCCTCTTGACTCTGGCCTCCAAGTGACACTATGTGGCTTAATGATCCTTTTGCGAAGACAAGGATCCCAACTCCCATCCTATCATGCGACAGCACTCAAGGCATGGGTAGAGACTCAGACATCTTATTAGTTCATTTTAAACCCCTTTAATGTAACATATTTTCACTTATTAAGTAACTTGCCAATGGGTTTACCTAGCAACCGCTTAGAGTCATGGACCCCCATTGCAAGCCACTTCCCCACTGTACACTTAGTTAACCTACCTAGGCTAAAGATCAACACATGAAGATATACATAATAAAAAATCACATCCTGCTCATTCAGGAGCACATAGGTTCTCAAATAACCAAACAATAACCATAGTACCCTCATAAAACCATACAACACATCATAACTGAATTAGGTTGGGTTTAGGAAATTAGGACTATGACATCATCATAAATTATAAATTGACTTTATAAAAGACACCGTGCAGAAAGTATAATCCCAAAACCTCTGGTTTTAAGTCCTAAGGTCATCTAACCCAATAGATACCCGAAAGCATGATAACAAGAAGAATATACAAATCATTTAATCATGCACTCAAAACACATCATGGTCGATTTAGGGTAATGACATGAACACACACGCCATAAAGTAGCAGAAATGATAAACACTCCTCCGGGCCTCTATATACATCCTAGGTCAACTAATGCCCCCATAATGCACATATAAGCAAAAGAGATCCATACAGATGCATAGGAATAAAAACATCTTAAAAGACTGATAAATGGACTATAACCATGTGATCGTTTACAGTTAACTCAACTAGAAATATTATTTAATGCAACATCGAATATAATCCACAATTTATTAAATTTCATTAATTTAACATTTCTCTTTATAATCCAGATACACACATAATCAATCAGTTATAGTATAATCCTATAGTGAATTGATTATAATTATGCAATCAATGAAATCATAATTAAGTACAATGTAGATTAATTACTTATTAATTAACCACAATTCTACATTAATCATATTTAAAAATTAACCAAAAACAAATTAATCCAAAAGTTCATATTAATCTTTTAGCTTTCATAATGATATATGTTTAATTAATATTAAAATTAACCATGTCATCTAGACTAATTTGTAATTAAAAGTTCATTAATTTAACCCTTTATTAATAACTTAAATACTAGTAAATCCATTTATTATTAACAATTATATATATATATATATATATATA
>MU224664.1:444740-474638 GCA_018584345.1 Thuja plicata
ATGAAACAAAACAAATATTACGGGGGGGGGGGGTCCCTATGGCCCTCACCCTGGGCTGTCCCATCCGCTGGCTCCCTTTTAAAGGGAGGTACGGCCAGTTGGCGCTGGCTATCGTGCCGGCAGCTTCGGCTGCCGTGCCAAGCTGCCTGCCAGCGCAGGTGAGGGGGGGTGCAGTCGCCCCCGCCACCCACTCCCCTATGCAAATTTTTTTTTTTTTAAAACTAACATTTTTTTTAAAACTAAACATTGCATTAAAATAAAAAATCCCATTTTAAGGAATTTTATTTTTTTTATAGCTTATTTCCGAAAATGGAAATTAGGATTGCATTTTCTTTTTTGTCTTTTTCTATCTAATTTCAATTGACTGGTGTAAATTTTCTTTACTCTGTATTTTTTTAACAGAGAGCATTTTTTTTTCTAATTAATTTTTTTCAAAGAGCAATTTAAAAAGGGAGGATTTATTTTCCCTACTCTATAATTCCAACTATAGACAATTTTAATTTATCATTTTCTAAGAGATCTATAGGGAATTTTTCAATGAAATTTTGACAGCATTTTCATACTATGTTAATATATATTTCCCTTTGAAAATCAGGGATCTAGGTTTCCATAAACACCTATTTCAATAACAAATTCAAACTAGAAACCCTAATACCCTTTTACATTTAATGCTATAAAATGAAACCCCTTTATGCCCACAAGCACATATCTGACATGCGAGCTTGAATAAAACCTCAAATTGATCTAAAACATATTTTCCAATTGAAATCATCAAACACACAAAATAATCAAGTAAGGAATGAACAAACAAAAGATTCTTAATTTTCCAGATGCATAGAAGATAGGGATCCAAAAACTAGAATTGACATGAACAAGACCCTACCTCAATATCTGTTGAAGAATACACAATGTAAAATCCAAAAAAGGAGAATTCCCAAATTATGCTCCAAAACCAAGCACAAACAAAAGCTTCCAAAAATGCTCCCAAAAACTTATTATGTTCAAATGAGAGAAGAATCCCCCTAATGAGGATCAACTTCCCCTAATTAAGCAAACCCTCATGACAACACATTCAGTAACTCCTAAAAGGACTCCTCTCCAAAATTGAAAGAAAATAATAATTAATTAATTAAAATATATAATTACTTGCACAACTCAACTTTGACTCCTAAATTCAAGTTGAGATCTCTTGAGTTTAAAAATATTTTTTCAACCAAATCTTACACATGTAATTAATAAAATATTAATTTAAATAACTTAAATATTTACATCACAATAATCTATGCAACTAAATATTTAATTATTTAACTAAGCATAAAAACTTATTTACTCTAATATTCAATTAAATCTTCAATTAAATGTTAATATTCAATAATTGCACTTTAATTAAACTTTCAATTAAACATAGGTATTTAATTTAATTTTTTATTAATTAAATACCCTATATTTAATAATTAATTGCAATAATATTCAATTAAATAAATAACATGATATAACACTCAAATAATCAAATCAAGCACCTGAAATCGAAAATAAGCAAAATCAAACATGATCAAGGAAAGGGATACACAAATTCCTATCGACTATACGAATTCGGTAAGGGTAGTCAAAACATATACTTGTCCACTAACTAGGAAAATTTGGTTTAGGATAGGATTTGGAGCTGGAAACTAACTCCCCTCTGTTACCATTGAGATTAATGTGATAGGGCACACTCACTCTTGCCAATTTAGGGAAGACGTAGCGTGGTACCTGCAAACCTATCGTCACAAAGACGAACATACATGCATATATCATATGGAAAACAATGGTTGAGACTAGGTTATCATGTGGATCTTGCCGAAGCAAGTAACTACGACTCTGTCCCATGCCATACTAAGCACATCAAACAGTAATGAAAATATACAATGATCCATGTGCATATAAATCTAAGGTCAGTATTGTCAGAAAACCATAATCGAAATGAAATCCTAACATATACATAAGCATCATTAAACAACCATAAATCACATATACACAAAAGATATAACATACTAACAATGGGTCAATAACATACTGAAATGTAACATATAAATATCATCTAAACCATCTGATTAAATCCACACGTACATCCAAAATGCCTAAAAGAGTTTGGCATCCACAAACTGAAAAGCAACCTAAGAGGTGGGTATTACAATGTACACTAGGTTAAGGTGTTTAATTGATTGATTTTATCTTCTTACATGTCCTAAAATCACAAATTAGGTTGCAAAATAGGAAAGATATTCTTATGGGTCAATACCATATTTCCCCATCTATAGATGAGCGATCTTAAATAAATTTATTTTGGTTACCCAGCAGAGTCGCCAGAAATCTGTTGGTTAACAGATTTGTCCTCTTTTAAAAATACTATAACCTTGACTCTACACTCTTTTAATTTTTGAGAACAAATACTTAGTGAACAATTGGGTAGATCACATTAACCAACCTCCCTCTAAATTATAAAGTACAACTCCATTTTAAGTTATTCAATGAATGAAAAATACTCTAATATCCATACATACTTTTCACCATAAAGTACTTAAGCCTTTTTAACATTCATACATCAACATAGTATGAATGTAAAATCTCCTTTTTAATACTTTATCCCACATTAAAATGCACATATTCTATTTATTTTAAACACATCATAACGGAATGGATTTTATAAACCATAGTAATGTGTCAAGAAATATACATAATAATTCTTGAAGAAAGAAATGA
Source organism: Thuja plicata (assembly GCA_018584345.1). Taxonomy (NCBI): domain Eukaryota; kingdom Viridiplantae; phylum Streptophyta; class Pinopsida; order Cupressales; family Cupressaceae; genus Thuja; species Thuja plicata. The sequence goes on from MU224664.1 coordinate 447,483, forward strand.
ATACTGCATGGAAATAAAATTGACACAAAAAAATTATCTTCACTAATTCAAACACATATATTTGAATCTGTAGAAACCATCACTTAACTTCTTTTCATAGATCAAAGTATCTCTCAGAGAACAACGTATATTTCCATAAAAAACATAACATATAGTTTATCTAACTACCCAAAAACTATCTCTTCGAACCCCTCATATGTCTTTCTTCTTCATATATATAGCTAGAGTTTTTGAAAGTAACTTAAAACTTGGGGTTACATTATCTCTAACCTCAGTTAAAACATAGTTTTAATTTTTTTTCAAATGATAACTTTAATGAATCGTAACTTCTTAAAATGAACATCAAAATAAGGAAACTTAACAACATTATCATGTATGAGCTGGCACCCAAGAGTCATTAGATTGACCTAGATCGGTGACTAGGACATGCTGAAACTTCCATTCTCTATAGGAAGAAACTAAATCTTGCATTACCAAAGAGTTTGGAATTTTTTTTATGTGTGTAATTCTCTTCTTCCGTACATCCTTCTCTCTTCAGATATTTGCCACCTTTTTCACGTATTCCAAGAGTTGGTTAATGCATAATGCCAACAAGGACTCGAATCTTGCAACCTTAGAAATATCACTCTTCGTGATATCTTTAGCTTCCCTACAAAAGTCAATTTGTTCCCTGAAAGATTGGATCACCACGTTGATATATATCTCTATTCTATCATCATCCTCTAAGAACTTCACATTGATGAATTTAAGGTCCTTATACAATGAGAGAGTGATCTTTGTTAGTACCTTCACTAAATTCTTGAGTTCCTCATGGCCATGTTTAATTAATGATATCCTAGAGTCTATGTTTCTTCTATAGATATATAATACATTATCATCTAGACCATCTACAGTTTTCTTATATAAATTTTTTATTATACCATATTTTTTTAATCTTTTATTTGGGAAACAACTGCTGCCTATTTAACATCTTCCCTTTTCTATGAAGTATTTTGTATCTCCAATTCCTTGATAGTGATCTTGGCGTCATCATATACCTTTTTCAACTCACAAATATATTAAATTCTTTCTCGAACCACTCCATCTATTAAATTATTGAATACTTTGAGCAAAATATTTCTTTTATGGATTTGGTCCAGCATCTTTTGGTTAGTTGGTGATTTTTGTTCAAAGGACATAGACAGTTGGGAAACAGGCTATGGAGTTGGACTATGAATTGCATCAATGCATTCTACCATATTTTTTGCTCCAATTCTTACTTATCTTTTCCATCTTTCTACGACCTATTTAGCATCTTCTTGGTGGAGATCTCAAAGTAATGAGGATCTCTAAATCTGAATGTGACTCCTAGATTTACATTTTCCACTAAATTTTTTTTATTTGTGGGATGTTTAACTTCATCTTCTATAAATGGTTTAGCTAATTTGGCAATCCAATTCCCTGTATTTGGATCCGCATCTACCCTAAAAGTAATTTTTTAGTTTTTTGGACATTGGAGTTTTGCCGAAACATTTTTTGACCATGTCCTCGAGTTGCAAGGAAAGTGGGACTATATTCCTCTGCTTATTAATTGAAGCTTCTAACCACTGAGAAGAAGAGACTGAAATTCTCTTACTAGGGGTAGGTTGGATCAAAGTTGTACTCAAATTCATCATCAAACTAATAGAATGCAACATGGTATATGTTTTTGGTTGTCTTATGTCATCATGAACATCAAGTTCTTTAATTTCTACCTCTTTATTCAGGTTCTCCATACCTTCAAAGTCCACCATTATCTTTTCTGTAGGCTCTTTTCTTTCCTTATTTATTGTTCTTGTTCTGGTAGATCAGGTAGTGGCACTAATGGAAATAGGTTTCTTAGATCCCTTACTTACTGGAGGTTTTTGAGCCTTGTATCTTTAAGTATCTGCATCACAAGTTCCAATAAGATTTTTAGAAGAATTGACAGAATATGGAGAGTTTCTAGTTGGTTCAAGTGGCCATTGTTCACTAATGTTAAGTATATGTAATATCCTATCTCTAAGCTACTTTCCTATTCTCTGGGTCACTGGTAATGTTTTGATTTCAATTTTGTCTTTTTTATTCTTAGACCAGTTTATCTCTGGGATTGTTTTCTATTCTATTAGTTCATATAGAGGGTCTTCTACTTCTCCTCTGTCATCTGTCACAACAGTGATATTCATCTTCAATTTTAAATTACCAATTTTCTACAAGGATAATCTACACTAGAGCCTTCTTCTAACTTCTCATTCATCCAAGTAATCTTCCCAGTAGTCTTCCAAATGGGGTATATGTGAGAATTTTTCACCAATATTCAAATAGTCCCTAACAAAACCCTTTCTATCAAAATGGGATTTGTCTTCATAGCATTACATCTTAAATTTATTTAGATCTACCTCCAGGTTCATGGTATCTGACACTGATTTACATATACAACATTCAAGTTCAATTGGAAAGGAAATTCCTGCACCTTTTTTTGTTGGGAACTTCTTTCTTACATAAGCCAATTGTTTGCACAATTCAACTAGCACAAAGAAATCCAAAGAATTTCTAGGAAATTTTGTTAGTTCGCCATCAAATCCTCCTACCCTGATGTAGGTAAACCTAGGAAAATGGATAAAATGGCTTCCATATGTACTAACCAACTGTATGGGGTCTTTTGACATTCTTTTATTTAGATTTCTAGGCAATTAATATACCAACCTTCCAATGAATACATCATTCACTCTTTTGTAATTCTCATGATATCTTTTGTACAACCAGTGAGGGTAGTATCCATAAATTTTAATGCGTTCAGTCAATGATTCATTATATAATCCTACCCATTCCCTTGTGCAAGATAAGCAGTAGAAAAGATATGAAGATAGATAAAATCCCTGATTATTGTATCTATTGCTCAAATATTCATGCAGGCATTGGACTATAATTTGTCCCCAATCTAAACATTGTGTACCTTGAATTCCTATCGAGATGAAAAAGTACATCCAATCTTCCCAAAATTATTCTTGATTAGAGCCTTTAACTCTATGCAACAACACCATAATATCTCTTACTTGTGGTATCATAGTTTCTCTCTTTAGAGTTATAGGCAACCTTAAACCACTCTTTTAGAATTTAATAACCACTTTCTTTGTATAACACTCATGTAAACTAACCTTTATTTGGATAATAAACACTAAGGCGATGGTAAAATTTGTGTATGTATCCTTCTAGGGAATTCTCTAGATAGCTATGATAGTTTCTCTATTTATAGATAGAAGAATGTACCCATTTATATATTTACTGCACCTATTCTAGGAATCATACATATTTATTCATTCTCTGACCAATTCAGGGCACAATACAGTTGTTCAAAAGGTTGATGCTTCAACTAAGCCACTTTCTACAATTTTTTGCATAGTGGAAGATTTCACGGGATTACTATCTCTTTCCTTCAAATATTCTAAATTAAAATGAACTAATGAGGTATCCCCATATTCAGGCGATGAACAAACTAAATTTGATGCATGCTCAAAATCTTGAAATGTAGTCTTCATGAAACCCATTTAAAAATTATAGCATATAGAACAATTGGACCATTCAATGGTAGAAGGACCCAAAAAACAACAGGGGTGAGCAGAATCGAAACTCACCTTTTTGAAAATCTGAAAAAATCTGCAAATTATGGATAGGGGAAACTCACTACCTCCAATGCCTCCTTCCTTTCTTGTTGAGTTTGTGTTCTTCTGATGACAAATGGGGCTATTAATTCTCCTTTTAATGAGATCAATTCCCAAAGGAATACTGCTAAATCAATTCATTCATGTCTCAATACTTAAAATGACGTGTTCTTTCATGGCTGCATTAATTACTTGTCACTTTGGCACTTAGCGTCATTAATAAATGATTATATTTTCTTTATGGGGACTTTCTAAAATTCATAATCCACAAGATGCATAGGCTATTCTTTTTCCTAGTTGATTTCCTTCAAAATATAACCCCTTTTTTCTTTTATATTCACATGCATGATGAACCATGTACCTCAAACCAAAAAGATACAAAGGGTCAAGTACATTTTCAGCCAAATTGTTCCACGGTTAGAAAAATATTGACTTAAGAGGGACAAAGAGGATAAGGAAAAACACTGACACACATACTTTAGGGGCATTTTAAGGGGTTTACCTCCCTCTTATATAAGTGTGTTATCCAAAAATATTAGAAAACCTCATGTATGAAATGTGAACTCCTATAGCATTGAGCCACCCAACCTAATATATTGGTAGACTTGGTTTCGCCTCATAAGTTCTAAGAGAAACTATTAGGCTATTGATATATTGAGATTACTCTCAAATGACCATTTTGAAAGAGTCTATTACTTGTTGGTAATATCAAATAGCATTAAGATGATACAAATTATGAGAGATTATTTTGGGGGGACCTCATATACAACTATACATATAGACAAAATATTTTTATACCATATTAAGTCTAAGCACTTCTTCATCATGATTCATATTTTTTTCCAAGGTTTATTAAGAGACTATTATAAAACCATGTATCCTCAATTTTCTATGAAACCTAGGGAGTGAAGTGAGACCTCTCAAAACATTCACCTAATAAGACTAATGTCTTTCTATATTTGGTTTGGACTCATGAGGGGGAGAAAGGGGGAAAATAAGAAAATTGACAAATTCAATCTTTTCTCCAATAATACATTGTTTAAGAATGCATTCCTTATTAGTACAATCAAATTGTGTCTTGCCAATGAAAATTAAGATAATTTATTTTATATGTACATTGAACATTTAATTATCAGAATATACATTCATAAAGCTCATAATAGTAGATAATTATAGTAGTTTTTTCTTTCATGATTCTTATGGAATTTACAATAATTATGCACCTCAAAAGGTTGAGGAAATCTAGGGAGAAAAATGACTCCTCATCTATCATTTTTCTTCCAAATGCAACATGAATCAATATTCAATTAAATCTCATGAGATGTTAAAAATGATTCATCCTACACACATTTACTCTACTCTGAAATGATGTATTTACTAAGAATACATCCCTTCTTTGCATACTCAAATGGTGTCAAGATTAATAAAACTAAAATAACTTGTTTTGAATTAATCCCACATCTAGATATAGATCTATTTAAAACTTTCATATAGGCCCGATGGATTTTGAAAACTAATCCATCATGTTTTCTTTTCCTTTTTTCCTCAGTGGTATCTTTAGAACTATTATTAGAAGTATATGACCCCAATAAATTTTGGTACCTAGGGAATTGAATTAGGCATCCCTTATAATAAATGTATCATTTCAAAATATTAATATATTGATTGTGGCACTATGAGAAGAAGAAAAATCCTATTGGAATATTTTTAATTTATCTCATTTGAAACATTTTACAAGAATTGCTTCCTTGTTGGCATAGTCAAATAGTTTTGATATGATGGTAACTAGGAGTGATTATTTTGGAGATACTCCAAATCTATCTTCAATTTTAGATTAAAAAAATTCATAGCCCCATGAAGTCCAATAGCTACTCGATCATGATTTATGATTTTAGTTCTTTTAGGACCCATAGGAGAATTCACTAGAAGCTTATAACCTAGATTAATTGGAATAAATAAAAAATAAAATGGAACCTCCTTTAGTATTTATTCATCTAACCTAACATGTTGGCATAATAAATATGGTAAATTTATCATTTCAAAATATTAATATATTGATTGTGGCACTATGAGAAGCAGAAAAATCCTATTGGAATATTTTTAATTTATCTCATTTGAAACATTTTACAAGAATTGCTTCCTTGTTGGCATAGTCAAATAGTTTCGATATGATGGTAACTAGGAGTGATAATTTTGGAGATACTCCAAATCTATCTTCAATTTTAGATTAAAAAAATTCATATCCCCATGAAGTCCAATAACTACTCGATCATGATTTATGATTTTAGTTCTTTTAGGAACCATAGGAGAATTCACTAGAAGCTTATAACCTAGATTAATTGGAATAAATAAATAATAAAATGGAACCTCCTTTAGTATTTATTCATCTAACCTAACATGTTGGCATAATAAATGTGGAAGCATGAGGTGTAGAATAAAAACATTCATATTAGCAATGTTTACACTACTCTCAAATGATGTCTTTTAGAAGAGCTAGCATTCAATAATCAAGCCTAGCATGTTGGCATTATAAATTTGTCACCATGAGATGCATACAAAAGATTAACCATATTAGTGTGCTTAAAGTACTCTTAAATGAAGTTTTTTAGAAGTTTAATTCCTTGTAAAAAGAAAAAAAGTATCATTCATGGTTATGAGTCAAGGAAAATGAAAGAGGTTATGTTGGAGGGAGGTCCCACATCCAACTGTTAAACTAGATGGAATATTCATAGGCCCCATACAGATATAGATTTTCTTCATTAGAGTTTTATAGTTTTGTTCTCTAATGTCTCACAAAAATAATTGTTGAAACATTTTAGCTTAAATGGGCTGAGACACCTTGAGAATTTAATGAGTCCTCCCATAACATTCACTCACCTACCCAAAAATGATGGTGTACTTTATTCAATCTAATGAAGTGTAGAAGAAAATTAATTATTTTCTCATTTATGTCACTCTGAAATTATGTATTTTTAAAAATACATTCCTCCTTGGAATGGTTAAATGGTGGGAAGAATAAAAAGTGATAGATCTTATTTCAAGTGGATCTCTTTAGCGTAAAAATAGTTTAATTATTCCATTGTTGATTCTAACTACATCTTGACTATGTTATAACTAGACTCTTCTTTGTATTTATTTTCTTTCCTTATTTTAATAAATTTTATCAAAGTATGTTATCTCCATCTCGCATTTTGTTTTAGAGAATATTGAAATTAGTTCTTGTCAACCGTTTTGTACTGTACTTAGTTTTTATTTTCATTATATATGTTATGGATGTTGGGGATATGAAGCCCAACCGTCTCTGCCTTCCATCCAAGAGACTCTGTCTCTTGGACTTCCTGCGGTGGCCTTCAAGAGTCTCCTTTTTGGAGCTCTTTATATATATTGTAATGACTGTAACTTGTAACACAGACTTTTTGAATCAATAAGATATTCTCCTGCCTAGTGTGGACATAGGCATTATTAGCCTAATCTCGATAAATCAGTGTACTCTATTTTTGCATTCTTGTTTGTGTATTTTTTCTGCTCTCTAATTTTATAATTGGTATCAGAGCAAGGCATTGCTGTTCAGAATTCAGGATTGAAATTCTGGGATTATGGAGGAGCACAAAGTACAAAAGTTTATAGGCAATAATTACGGCCTGTGGAAGGTGCAAATGGAGTCGCTATTAATTAAGCAAGATCTAGAGCTTTCTATAGAGGGGAAATAGAAGCAACCAGACACGATGTCTGATGAGGATTGGGAAACAATGGATAGGAAGGCAAGAGCGACAATTCTTCTTTTTCTATCCAAAAATGTGTTGTTCAATGTTACAGAAGAAGCTACAACAAAGGCAGTTTGGGATAAGCTAAAAACTACTTATGCAATGGCGTCCACTGCAAACAAGATTTTCATCATGAAGAAACTCTACAGTCTAAAAATAAGGATGGTGGCATAATGGAAAATCACCTCAATGAATTTAATACTCTTTTTAGCCAAGCAAATTCGGTAGGCATGCCACCAAGCGATGAAAACAAAGCTATCTTATTGCTATAATCTCTTCTAGCAAGCTGGGAAGGAGTTGTAACAGCGATAAGCACATCGTCTCCAAGCAAGAAAAATTTAGTTTTTGATGAAGTTGCAGCTAGTTTTCTCGATGAAGACATGAGAAGAAAGAGTGATGTTCCTTCATTCAGTTAAGCCTTAACGAAAGTGAGCATCGACAATAGAGGAAGGAGCTATAAAAGAGGTAGAAACTCCAACAATAGAGGAAGATCAAAGTCTACAAAAGGGATATATTCAAATGAAAGCAAAGGGGATTGTTGGTTTTGTGGCAAACCAGGCCACTCAAAGAAAAATTGTCATTCTTACAAAAAGGCACAAGACAAGGTGTAGGCTAGCCAAGTAAATATTGCTTATGAGACGGATGACTTCGAGATTTTAGTTCTCTCCGCAAGTGATACTACTTCAGAATCATGGGTACTTGATTCTGATGCATCCTTTCATGCCTCCTCACGCACGGAGTTGTTCACAAATTACCAAGAAGGTAATTTTGGGAGAGCCTTTTTGGGTGAAAATAATGCTTGTGACATTATTGGAAAGGGTGACATTTTATTGCCATCACTTGGAGGAGGAAAATGGCTTTTAAAGGATGTTCGACATGTTCCAAAATTGAAGAGAAATCTGATTTCTATTTCTCAACTTCATACTCAAGGCTGCCATACATTCTTCAATCCGGATACATTGAAGATAAAAAAGGGGTCTTTGACAGTAGCAAAAGGAGATAAAGTTGGGATTTTATATATTCTAGAAAGTAATGATGAAGTGGGAGCTACCACGACATTGATGGATAGAAACTCAGAGCTTTGACATCAAAGGCTCAGGCACATGAGTCGGAAAGGACTCAATGTAATGCTGAAAAGAGATCAACTGCAACTGTTGGGGCTGAAATCTATTGATATAGAATTCTGTGAACATTGTCTCTATGGTAAACAGAAGCAGGTCAGCTTCTTGAAGACTGGTAGTGAGAAAAAGGGCACACCTTTGGAGCTTGTTCAGACGGATGTCTTTGGACCCACTGAGGTAACTTCCTTTGGTAGGGATAATTATTTTGTTACTTTTCTAGATAATTATACAAGAAAAGTTTGGATTTATATGCTCTCTAGGAAATATGAAGTTTTCTCTAAATTTAAAGTTTTTAAAGCCCTTGATGAGAATCAAAGTGGACACAAGATTAAGTGTCTAAAAATTGATAATGGAGGAGAATTCTACTCCTTGGAATTTGATTCTTTTTGTGCGGATAATAGTATCCATCAAATCAAATTTGTTCCATTTACTCCACAAGAAAATGGAGAATCAGAAATGCTAAACAGAACTACTCTTGAGAGAGCTCGATGTATGCTCTCTAATGCTGGATTGAGTAAGGAATTTTGGGCTGAGGCATGTAATACACTAGTGTATCTCATTAATCAAAATCCTTCATCACGACTAGATTTTGGAATTCCAGAGGAGGAATAGTTGGGAAAAAGAATCTCATATTCTCACATCTGGGTGTTTGGGTGTGAAGCTTTTGTTCATGTGCCAAAAGAGAAGAGAACCAAGTTGGATTTCAAATCACAAAGGGGAATCTTCATGGGCTATGGTGAAGATCAGTATGGGTTTCATTTTTGGGATCCTTTAGAGTGGAAAATCATCCGGAGTAGAGATGTGGTCTTCAATGAGAAGACATTTCCAAGTCTGTAGCCACAATCAACATTGGAAGAGGAATACGTGTCTAAAATTGTTTTCACAAAAAATGTCTCAAAGACACCAAATAGTGACAGAGTAGAAGATGTTGTAGGAGTTACTTCCTCTGCCTGCGTAGAAGAAGCTACAGGAGTTACTTTCTCTGTCCGCGTAGAAGAAGTTACAGGAGTTACTTCCTCTGCCCACTTAAAAGAAGCAACGAATCAGACTTGGGACTTGGTGACTTTACCACCAAACAGATAGGCTCTCAAAAATAAATGGGTTTATAAATTAAAGGAAGAATATGGCGGCAAGGTTCGTTATTGGGCTAGATTAGTGGTAAAAGGATATGGATAGCAGTAGGGCATAGACTTGAATGAGATTTTCTCCCTAGTAGTCAAGATGACTACTATTAGAGTCATTCTAGGCTTGGTTGTTGCATGGGATCTTGAGATGGAGCAGTTGGATGTCAAGAATGCATTCCTACATGGTGATGTAGATGAAGAACTCTATATGATGTAGCTGGAAGGCTTTGTGAAAAAGGGGAAGGAGCATCTTTATTGCTGATTGAAGAGAAGCTTGTATGGACTTAAGCAGGCCCTAAGGCAATGGTACAAGAAATTTGATCAGTTTATTATTGAGCACAAGTTCATACATTCAAAGGCTGATCCATGTGTTTATTATAAACAGTTTCCCACAAGTGAATTTATAATTCTCTTACTATATGTGGATGATATGCTAGTAGCCGGAACCAGTATGAAGATTGTTCATGAATTGAAGAAGCATTTGGCAAGAAGATTTGCAATGAAAGATTTAGGGGCAGCCAAGAAGATATTTGGGATGACTATTTCACGAGATAGATCCAAGAGCAAACTTTGATTATCTCAAAAGAAATACATTGACAAGCTATTTGACAGATTTGGCATGATGGAAGCCAAACTAGTTTGTGTCCCTTTAGCATCTCATTTCCATTTGACTGCTGAAATGTGTCCCACAACACACGAGGATACATAATTCATGAAGGGAATCCCTTATACTTCAGTAGTTGGCAGCATTATGTATGCTATGATTTCTACTCGCTCAGATATTGGTCATGCAGTGGGAGTAGTTAGCCAGTTTATGAGTAATCCCAGCAAGCCTCATTGGGAGGTGGTTAAATGGATTCTTCATTATCTTAAAGGCACCTCTACTCTCTCTTTATTCTTTGGGACAGATAAGCCAGCATTGCAAGGATTCGTAGACTCAGATCTCATTGGAGATTTAGACAAGCGGAGATCCACCTCAGGTTATGCTTTCACATTTGTTGGGGCAGCCATCAGTTGGGGTTATAGATTGCAACATTCAGTTGCACAATCATCTGATGAAGCCAAATACATGGATCTCTCTGAGGGGGCAAAAGAGATGGTATGGTTGCAAATTCTGTATAAGGAATTGGGCTTGCAACAATCAGATTTTACTCTTTTTTGTGATAGTAGTAGCGCTATATTCATGAGCAAGCATCATACATCTTAGCGACGCTCGAAGCACATTGACTTGAGTTATCATTACATTTGGCATATGGTTGAAGAATAAAAAATACAATTTGTCAAGATTGACACAAAAGTAAATCCAACTGATGCCCTCACGAAGGTTGTAACACGGGAGAAGTTTGAGTTTTTTCGAGCTTCTCTTGGCATTTCCAACATGTGATAGCAAGGTGTAGAGTAGGGGAATAGCTTGTTATAGTAGTGCTTGGTCTTCAAGTGGGAGATTGTTGGGGATATGAAGCCCAACCATGTCTGCCTTCCATCCAAGAGACTCTGTCTCTTGGACTTCCTGCGGTGGCCTTCAAGAATCTCCTTTTTGGAGCTCTTTATATATATTGTAATGGCTGTAACTTGTAACACAAACTTTTTGAATCAATAAGATATTCTCCTGCTCAGTGTGGATGTAGGCATTATTGGCCAAACCATGATAAATCAGTGTACTCTATTTTTGCATTCTTGTTTGTGTATTTTTGCTACTCTCTAACATTTACAATGGGGTAGATTTTGTCATTGTAAATACTAATATGGCATATGATTTTTAATCACAAAGATGTTTCTGAGTAAAAAATAGTTCTATCATATTAGTTCTCAGCTAGAAACAAATTAAGATTAGGAGAAAATAAGAGGGCATGGATGTGAGTTCAAATGTCTGTTGCAATCATGAATGTAATAAAAAGATGCCCAAATATACTTATAAAATTAGATATCTTGCAAAAATGACAATAGTACAACTATTTCCAACCTCGACGTTTACCTTATTTTTGTTTCTATGTTCAATTTTTGTAAAATTTCTTTTAACAACATTATTAGAATCATGGTTAATGTCAACATAACTATTTCTTAGTTTGATAATAAAATTTTAAATTGTATAATTTATCCTCAATTAGAGGATAGATATTATCATAATAATGTTTGAAACTTTTCTATCTATGTTATATGAGTTCCTTAAGTTATGCCATATCATGAGCTAGAATCTCATATTGACTTGAGGCATAATGAGACTTATGATCAACAAAGTGCTTTCAATAGTGGTAAACTATTTAATTCAATAGATTTATTAGTATGGTTATAGATGATTAAATATTATAAAAATTTAATTTCATATTCATATTTTTATATTTACTAAATTATTATTTTCTGAAATATTTATATAGTTGTAGCGAGTTTATAAATTTTTACTCATTTTTGAGTTTTATCTTTGTCTATTATTGTTATGTTACCAACTACAAATAATTTAGAGGAAAAATTATGATGAAAAAATCATAAGTACAACATTATAAGTATATAGGATAGTGGATGTGCATTTGTAATATTTTTGGAGTAGATGAGATAACATATAGGCACAAGGTGAGGTTCTACGTAAAAAGTTTTGAAGGTACCATAAGAAACTAACATCTGATATGTATAGAAATGGGATCCAAGGCCTATGAGTGAAATATAAGTGTTGAGGTTTAGAATTACCACCCCAACTCAGGCATTGGGGCTTTGATAGTACTCTATCCTAACAATGGAAACCTTCTCTAGTTGTGGGTGGACTATGATTGAGAAGGAGTCTCCGGATTCTAGGCCGGTTCCTATTTTATATGGGATATCACCTCCTCATTGATAACTTAATGGGAAAAGAGAAGAAGGAAACTCTTGAAAGAAAAAAAGGAAGTAAAAGATGGGGTGATACACCAAAAGTGGGTTCAAACTTTGTTTGAAAGATAAAACAATGATTCCTACTCATATATCAAAGGCTTGATACTTAATATCTCTGCTCAACGTATAGGCTAACAAATCTCACTACTAGGGTTAAAACACAAATAGCTTGACCATTCAAAAAACATACAGATTTCTTCCAAGGCCTTGAATTGTTGATCACCTTGAGGAGGAATATGGATACACTCACTTCTCTTGGATATCAATTAAGTAAAACACTTGCAAAGAAAGATGAAAACAGGATTTTGAAGCTCAAAAATATGTAAGGCAATGAATCATGTGCTTTATTTCTTCTCAAAATCTGAAAAAGTGGTAACAAAAGGATTTCCAAGGGATCAAGGACCAATGAATTCACTTTTAGCCTTCTCTCCACAAATAGAAACCCCCAAACATAAAGTAAAACCAAATTATATAGCCCATGTAGCTCAATTTCAAAAATCACTTCTCCCTCGAATACTTGCAAAGTAGCGGATCACCAAGTCTAAGGCTTAATCAGTGCCCTAAATCAAGACCTAAATCTAGCCCTAAATATAGCCCCCCTAAAGTTGGTGCATAAAAGACTTATATATTTTACCTATTTACCAACTTTATTACATAATACGTAACAAAAACCCATCAAAAATGCATAAACTCTAAATGTATAAACTCTGACCCATAACTCGACAGCATAGCATAAAAAACCCTAACTCCAGCAAAGCCAAAACCATAGCAAAGATAACTAAGCCTAACTCGAGATAACAAATATAATGAAGAAAATATCCCACTCTGAGCTGTCTAGGTACTACAGTTACCCAGGAATTAACTCTTCATTTTTAATTTTCTAGACTGCAAATTCCCATCCAATTTGGCATAGGTATTCTTTTTAGTAATTTCACTTCACAAATATTCATTTTGGGAAGAATGAGTTTATGGTTTCTGTTGTTTGCATCATCATGCAATTTGGAGTTCTTCTGGTGAAAAAATTGTAGCTTTACCTTCATTTTTTGGCATATAACATGAGCAACTTGGAGAGCTCAAGATTTCCTTGAACTGGCACTCATCCATGCATTGTTTGTGCATGAGCTTTGGGTAACATCTAGCACTAGTATTAACTCATCATTTGTTTGCGGCTTTGGCTGGAAGCTGCCTCATCTTTAACTTCTTGGTGCTCGAGTAAAACTTGGAGTTCAGATACCATGAATCATGGTGCAGTCCATGCATCCGTTGAACTCCACCATGCAACACCCAAATAAGTTATATTTAACGTTTACTTCTTCTCTTTACTTTATTTACTTGAGATAGTTGTTTGTTTTGGTTGAACATGCTATAATCCTTGTAAAACTAATTGGGGTTTTAGGTTTTAAATATTTACATCTTTTTTGGCAATAAATCTGAGTTTTGTATTTACTTATCTATTGATTACCCTCTTCTGTAGCAGGAAATATTGAGTTCACTTTGAGTTCTATTCTGTTCAACTCGGCCTATTACTCTACTCATAATCGTAGACTTTATATGGGTTGTTGATTAGCATGGTACATGAACACCCACATGGCTTATTATTTATATCAAGATGCAAACTTGAAACATAAATGTAAGCTGTCATTTTGTTGTCTTTAACCATTATGTTTGAATACCCACTGTTTGTATAGGCCATGCTTGCTATTTGTTGTGATTAAGATATGAACTCGTCTTGTTTTACTTTGAGTTCTGCTCTCTGTTTATCTACTTATGTTAGTTTCCTCATGATTTAACACGTTCTCTTGGTTCAATGGTAACAAAAAAAATTGAATATCCACATGACTCCTTTCGCCCATCCAGCTTTAAACTAAAAACATATGCAAACGGTCATTGTTTTACTGATAGATGAACTTGATATCTTCTATCTTGTCTATTGACTCCACGTCTCTTTAAAAACACGACAATAATGTCATGTTTGAAACACACTTTCATATTGCTGAGGTCGTGAGCATTTTCTTTTGAACATGAGAAACATTACATGTTTTATATACATCATTAATGCAACTAGTGCTTTTGTTTCCATCTATTACTGTCTGAACATTTTTAGAATATGCAATTTTTTTGAGTAAGAAACAGTGTATAAATACACTATTTACTCCAATTTTTTGTGTAAAATATCACCCATGGGGTTCAAGCACGGGCTCGTGACTCCCATGGGTAACCTTTATAACCTGAAGTTCAAACATTAAAACGCACATCCTCTGCTCGACTCCATCCCCTGTATGCACCAAAATCTCCAATTTTATTCAAACATAAATACTGAAATAATAACAACATTATAATTGATGGATACATACATCACTGTAATTTTAGCATACCAGAATAGCACTGCTTGCTAAATACCCTACATAGACATTACCTTAAATTAACATGAGGCACATGTATACTATACTTGTGCCATTATTATGGATATATTCATAAAAAGTAACTCATGTTTGACAGTATATGCACATTGTCTTTTCATTGTTTTCAGAAGTAGATAATTTTGTAGATTGATTCGTTTTTTTCATCCAAAGGCATCATGTACTATGAAAGAATTACTTTCCATTCATCCTGCATGATAACAGTACACATTATATCTCTTCTTACGCATCTGTATGAACTATATTCTCTTGTAATGCACACATCTTTCATGTATGTAATGCCTTATGTGAAGTTTAAGCACGGGCTTGTGACACTCACTGTATTTCATTTGTTATCTGCATTTAGTTACTTGTTCACCAATTGCACATACATCACTCATCAACCTGCTAGGTCAGCAAAAAAAATGAGCCAATTAATGTTTGTGTATGAGTGTCATATGAGATGACACTCATGCATGAATTTTGGTTGTTTTGTTTGTGTTTGTTAACCTAACAGGCTGATGTCACTCTGAAGAAAGTTTTCTCAGATTCAAGACCTAAATCCCTTTAAGTTAGATTCTTCTGGTTCTGCAAGAATCAATACTTTGAAAATATAGACTAATAACCATATGTAATAAAAAATTTCATAAGGATATGTCCCTTTAATATTCTTTATTTAGTTGATGCTAAGGTATATCTTGTTGTCATATTGATGTTATCATTAAATATTCATCTTTTGAAAACATGATTGATGTATTTTTTTGTGGTTTATGTATTTCTTAGATCCAATTGGATCTAACATCTCTTTTCTCTTCATGATCCAGGACAGGACCCTAGACCAAATATCTAGAGCTGACTTAAGGATGGACATAAGACACCATGAAGACTGGACAGAGAAAGACAAATAGCAGAAAAATGCAAAAATTCTACCTTACAAGGCAATACATGGACCCCAACTCATGCTTCAGTCATGCTTTTCTTTCTGTAATTACCACTAAGTTATGAATCCAAAAGATGTAACATGAAACTTATATGCATACTGCATTCAGTTTGAATGAACAATGTGATGATTAAATGGAATTTCGAATTTTAAACATGATCAATACTTAGAATACAACTTTATGATAGTATGAATGCAATATCAAGGTATATTTACCATCTTCTGAATAAAAAATGTGGAAAAGATGTACATTTATGCAATTTTTTGTATGTATGATTATTAGATTTGCAAATGTGCAAATTTAGGGTAACAATTCTGGCGACCTCTGTTGGATGTCTGCCTACTAGACATGAACCTAGACCTTATCCCTAGGGCAAAGGTGGAACAACGTAGGAAACTAAAGCAGCCTTATTGAAAAATTAATGCAACCTAGACCTAGGACTTAACAACCTAACTAGGACTTTGTGCCAAGAAAGCACTTATTTGAAAATCAAACCTAACCTACTCTAACCCTATCTAGTATGATATATGCTAGATAAAGCCATTAACTGATTGAGAGAAATAACTCCCCATTCTCCTTAGCTTAGAATTACCAATAGGCTTAAGGACAATCAGACTAATATGGATGAATATCATGCATTTAATTAGTTGATGTAGGAAATTTGGTTGGGCAAAGCATCCACTTACTTGGCTAAATAGCTTGGAGGACAAAACATTCCAGAAAGTATCCACGAGGTGGAATATTCCCTCCTTGCCTTCATCTATTGATGGATTAGCATGCTTAAGTGTGAGCATGCCCATCTCTTGTTCATTCGACTGATTCCTTGCCAAATGCCTGATGGTATAGCCTCTAGATAGAGAAAAATTGGGAATTTGTTTATGATGCTCTATCTCTTGAACACAGTCCTTTTGATGTACATGCACTAATCTAAGCTCTTTTGATGGAATGAGTTGAGGCAAAATTGAGACTGGATTATCATCAAGGCTCAAACAAAATTCTTTAAGATCATCCCAGAATAAGTCCTCCTCTTCATCCAAATTACCTTCTTGCACTGATTCAGCCTGAAAAATTACTTGGTCTCCTTTCTCTTGAAAGCACAAAAGTTCCTTATGCCCATTCTAGTAACCTAAACTTGATGAATATGTTAGTTGAGGCATGTTTTCTTCCTCAACATAGTTTGGAATTTCTTTAGAAAAAAGGCTCTGCATCTCTTGTTCAGCACCTTCTTCACTCTACTCATTGCAAAGAGGCTCTTAAAATTGTATCTGTTAAGATTCCTTGTATTTCATAGCTATGGAAATCAACACTTGTATCATCTCTCTATGCTCTTGCAGCTCTTTTTCATGCAACTCCTTATGATATTCTAGCTCTCTTTGGAAATCTTCCTTTTTTGCAGCTGCAACAACACTAACTTTTATCAACTCTTCTTCACAAACTTCCTTTAGTGTTATTAGTTTTCTTGCAAGGGCTGCCTAACTTCTTTTCTATCCTACAATAACCTCTTCATACTATCTCCATCTGGTATCAAACAACTTCTTTTCTTGTGTCCGCATATGCCCCTTCTGTGTTTCCAAAACTTCCTCATAGTGTTTCTTCTATTCCTCTATATTTTTATGCAGAATTGACTCATGACGCATGTGCAGCTATATCAAATACTTCCTATGGCATTTCTCCTAATAAGCCAACCTTTCTTTTTGTTGTGCATGTGCTTTCTAGAAAAGATCCTCTTGCTGGATCCTCAATTCTTGTTGGAACTCAAATTCTTATTTCTTCTTGACATTTGCAATCTACATAGTCAAGTCCTGCAACATGTGCAACTGCATGTCTTGACATGGATGAAAATAATTAAATGGATCAAAATCATCCATAAATGTAATCAAGTATGACCTACCCCCTTGAGAGCAGTCCCATCGGGCATGCCAAAAACTATTGAGGTTAAGAATTAACACCCCAACTCAAGCATTGGGGATTTGACAGTACTCTATCCTAACAATGGAAACCTTCTCTAGTTGTGGGTGGACTATGATTGAGAAGGAGTCTCCGGATTCTAGGCTGATTCCTATTTTATATGGGATATCACCTCCTAATTGATAACTTAATGGGAAAAGAGAAGAAGGAAACTCTTGAAAAAAAACTGGAAGTAAAAGATGGGGTGATACACTAAAAATGGGTTCAAACTTTGTTCGAAAGATAAAACAATGATTCCTACTCATACATAAAAGGCTTGATACTTAATATCTCTGCTCAACATATAGGCTAACAAATCTCACTACTAGGGTTAAACCACAAATAGCTTGACCAGTCAACAAACATACAGATTCCTTCCAAGGGCTTGAATTGTTGATCACCTTGAGGAGGAATATGGATACACTCACTTCTCTTGGATATCAATTAAGTAAAACACTTGCAAAGAAAGATGAAAACAAGATTTTGAAGCTCAAAAATATGTAAGGCAATGAATCATGTGCTTTATTTCTTCTCAAAATCTGACAAAGTGGTTACAAAAGGATTTCCAAGGCATCAAGGAACAATGAATTCACTTTTAGCATTCTCTCCAAAACTTGCAACCCTCAAACATAAAGTAAAACCAAACTATATAGCCCATGTAGCTCAATTTTGAAAATCACTTCTCCCTCAAAAACTTGCAAACTAGTAGATCACCAAGTCTAAGGCTTAATCAGTGCCCTAAATTAATCCCTAAATCTAGCCCTAAATATAGCCCCCTAAAGTTGGTGCATAAAAGACTTATCTCTTTTACCTATTTACCAACTTTATTACATAATATGTAACAAAAACCCATCAAAAATGCATAAACTCTGAATGTATAAACTCTGACCCATAACCTGATAGCATAGCATAAAAAATTCTAACTCCAGCCAAGCTGACACCATAGTGAAGCTAACTAAGCCTAACTCGAGATAAAAAAATATAATGAAAAAAACATCTCACTCTGCATTGTCTAGGTACTACAGTCACCCAGGCATTAACTCTTCATTTTTACTTTGCTCGACTTCAAATTCCCATCCAATTTGGCATAGGTATTCTTTTTAGTAAATTCACTTCACAAATATTCATTTGGGGAAAATTGAGTTTAGGGTTTTTTTTGTTTGCACCATCATGCAATCTGGAGTTCTTCTGGTCAAAACACTGTAGCTTTACCTTAATTTTTTTGCATATAACATGAGAAACTTGGAGAGCTCGAGATTTCCCTGAATTGGCACTCATCCATGCATTTTTGTGCATGAGCTTTGGGTAGCATCTATCACTTGTATTAACTCATCATTTGGTTGGGGCTTTGGCTGAAGCTACCTCATCTTTAACTTCTTTGTGCTAGAGTGAAACTTGGAGTTCAAATACCATGAATCATGGCAATGTCCATGCATCCGTTGAACTCCACCATGCAACACCCAGATAAGTTATATTTAATATTTACTTCTTCTCTTTACTTTGTTTACTTGAGATAGCTGTTTGTTTTGGTTGAACAAGCTATAATCCTTGCTAAACTGATTGGGGTTTTAGGCTTTAAAGATTTTCATCTTTTTTGGCAATAAATATAGGTTTTGTATTTATTTCTATGTTGATTACCCGCTTCTGTAGTAGGAAATCTTGAGTTCACTTTGAGTTCTATTCTATTCAACTCAGCCTATTACTCTACTCATGATCATAGACTGTATGTTGGTTGTTGAATAGCATGGTACATGAACACCCACATGGCTTATTATGTACATCCAGATGCAAACTCAAAACATACCCACAATCTATCATTCTATTGTCTTTAACCATTATGTCTGAATACCCACTGTTTGTATAGGCCATGCTTGTTGTTTGTTGTGATTAAGATATGAACTCGGCCTGTTTTACTTTGAGTTCTACTCTTTGTTTATCTACTTATGTTACTCTCCTCATGATTTTACACCTTCTGTTGGTTGAATGGTAATAAAAAAAACTGAATATCCACATGACTCATTTCATCCATCAAGCTTTAAACTAAAAATATATGCAAACGGTCATTGTTTTACTAAGAGATGAACATGATAGCTTCTCTCCTGTGTGTTGAGTCCACGTCTCTTTAAAAACATGACAATAATTTCATGCCTGAAACACACTTTCATATTGTTGAGGTCGTGAGCATTTTCTGTTGAACATGAGAAACATTACATGTTTTATATACATCATTAATGTAACTAGTGCTTTTGTTTCCATCTATTATTGTCTGAATATTTTTAGAATATGCAATTTTTTTCAGTAATAAATAGTGTATAAATACGCTATTTACTCCATTTTTTTGTGTAAAATATCACCCATGGGGTTCGAGCACGGGCTCATGGCTCCCATGGGTAACCTTTATAACATTAAGTTCAAACATAAAAACACACATCATTTGCTCGACTCCATCCCCTGTATGCACTGAACTCTCCAATTTTATTCAAACATAAATACTGAAATAATAACAACATTATAATTGATGGATACATACATCACTGTAAGTTCAGCATACCAGAATAGCACTGCTTGCTAAATACCCTGCATAGACATTACCTTAAATTTACATCAGGCACATGGATACTGTACTAGTCCCACTCTTATGGATATATGCATAAAAAGTAACTCATGTTTGATAGTATATGCACATTTTCTTTTCATTGTTTTCAGAAGTAGATTTTTTTATAGATTGATTCCTTTTTTCATCTGAAGGCATCATGTCCTATGACAACATTACTTTCCATTCATCCTGCATGACAACAGTACACATTTCACCTCCATTTATTCATATCTCTTCTTGTGCATCTGTATGAGTTGTATTCTCTTGTAATGCACATATCTTTCCTGTATGTAATGCCTTATGTGAAGTTTGAGCACGGGCTCATGACACTCACTACATTTCTTTTGTTATCTGCATTTAGTTACTTGTTCACCTATTGCACATACATCACTGAACAACCTGCTAGGTTAGCAAACTAAATGAGCCAATTAATGTTTGTGTATGAGTGTCATATGAGATGACACTGATGCATGAATGTTGGTTGTTTGGTTTGTGTTTGTTAACCTAACAGGATGATGCCACTCTAAAGAAATTTTTCTCAGATTCAAGACCTAAATCCCTTTAATTCAGATTCTTCTGGTTCTACAACCAGCAATACTTTGAAAATGCAGACTAATAACCATATGTAATAAAAAATTTCATAAGGATATGTCCCTTTGATATTCTTTATTCAGTTGATGCTAAGGTATATCTTGCTGTCGTATTGATGTTGTCAGTAAATATTCATCTTTTGATTACCTGATTGATGTATGTTGTTTGTGGTTCATGCATTTCTTAGATCCAATTGGATCTAACATCTCTTTTCTCTTCATGATGCAGGACAGGACCCTAGACCTAATATGCAGAGCTAACTTAAGGATGGACAAAAGACACCTTGAAGACTAGATAGAGAAAGGCAACGAGCAGCAAAATGCAAACATTCTACCTTACAAGGCAATGCATGGACCGCTACTCATGCTTCAGTCATGCTTTTCTTTCTGTAATTACCACTAAGTTTTGAATCCAAAAGATGTAACATGAAACTTATATGCATACCACATTCAGTTTGAATTCACAATGTAATGATCAATTGGAATTTTGAATTTTAAACATGATCAATACTTAGAAGACAATTTTATGATAGTAGGAATGCAATAGAAAGGTATTTTTACCACCTTCTGAATAAAAAATTTGGAAAAGATGTACATTTATGCAATTTTTTGTATGTATGATTGTTAGATTTGTAAATGTGCAAATTTAGGGTAAATATAAGAACACACATAGTTTCTTCTATGGTCCTAATATGTATGTTTAACACTTGGTTTAATATTCCTTATTTGCAATCAAATTGAATTTGTGAAGTTTTTGTTTAAGATCTAGGTGTAACAACGGGAAAATTATTACTTTTTGAAATAACAGTAAATTAAATTTTAGAAAACCAACACAATAGATAAGACCTGGAAAGATGACATGGAAAAGAACTTGTCTTTCCAATTTGATCCTAGAAGTGTTAGGTTGGTGTGTTGTGCATCCTAATAGAAGTATGTTTGAGCTTCTAGAGTGAATTAGAAATGATGTTAGGAAATACAATAATTCTATCTCCCAAAATTACACACAAAAAGTTTTCAACATGTGTACTAAGTTCCGTAGTCTACGAGATTTCACCTATTCAAAATCTAGGAATGTTAATTATTGTTACTCAGCTCATCTATAACACTTTTTATTGTAATATTTGAATATATTTGAACAAACAGAGGGTAAAATAATATGTAGAGTTATTTTTTTAAATCAAACCCTAGGTTGTTGTTCCAACATCCAAAACATCTATAATTAATAGAAAGATAGCTTGTCTTGCGGGAGGATAGAGGCTATGTAATAATTAAAATACTAAAGTTAAATTATTATAATTTAGGTATGCAACCTTGTTATGGAATTTCCTATAAAGGTGTTCAAATAATGTTCTTTAGACATGTCCTACAAGTATTGGTAAAATAACATGATAAAAATATATAATCAACATAAAATCACACTTGAATACAAATAGTTATTACATATTATTTCTTTAGTTCTCTTCATTGTTTTGAAATAGATAATGATTTATCTTAGAATATTGGACATTCTAAATTGTATAAATACTTTATATAGGTATTACAATTTATTCTTGACCAAAAAAGCCAATATAAAATGGTCAAGTACCGAAATTGAGAAAATGTTCAAAAATATAAAGACTAATACTTGCACTAGCTATAATCTGGTAATTTGGGAAGATTTTGGGTATACTATAGAGTTTTTTGGATTATTCAAACCAAAATAGGGCCTCTAAAATGGATTCAAACATGTCAAGGTGTTGGTATCTTATGTGTTGTCATTGATGTCATCTTTATTTCTAACAATAAGCATTGTCACTAAACAAGTGAATAAAATAAGTGTTGTTAAGTGTCACCATGAATTGACATTGTTAGTGAGGTATATTTGAGAGTAGCTATGCATCTATATAGTTTGTGCCCTAATATCAGCAAGGAAGATTTTATGGAGGTTTAGTAGATGTGTCCATATCAACTCCTATCTATCTAGATGATGAATAAGTACGTACACTTTATAATATTGATGCAATTATAATTTTGATGGCTACATAATCAGGATCATATTTAGTTGTTAAATAATTTTAGTGGGTGCTAGCAAGAAGTTGAGTCCACTTTTTGGGCAAAAACTGGAAGTGTTTTTCCTATTTTTCAACTTTTTTGTCAATTGATGTCGAAATTTGATGCACTTAGAGATTGAATCTCAGAAAAATCCACTAATAGAAAATGTAGTTCTCAAAGTATAGTTTTCAAATATGTAATTTTTTTTAATACCCACATGGTATAAAATATATTTTAGTAGGCATTGTTAAAAAACCCTTTTTCAAAATGCCTGTTTCAGGACCATACCACACACGTGTACGACCACCCTATTTTGAAGTAAATAAATGAATTTTTGTAAATCCTTCTGGGGAAAGGTACCTAAAACATCAAATATTGATGAGAATATTTTTTCTTTTTTTTGTTGTATTTAATTTTTTTATTAATTTTTAATTGACTATAAAGTACATTTTTGAAACCTCTAGTGTACGGCCACCATAATTTGAAGAAAATTTCACCTTTTTTTGAAATTTCTTTTTTAATATTTTGAGGGAAATTCTATGTAGATTGATGTCATATAATTCATTGGAGACAAAAAACTGACTGTGGGCCTGATCTCAATGATTTCCGAGTATTCAATCATTTCTATGACATATTGGTACAGCAGAAAGAATATTTTCACCAACATTCTCTTTTTTTGTCTTGTTCTGGATTTGACAAGAAGAGATTAATTTGAATTCAAATTTTGGTGCAAACATAGAATCAAAGAAATGTAGAAAGAGGCAAAGAAAGGTTTTGATAGCTAATGAGGTTGTAGAAAATAGAGAGAAGGAGACAAAATGACAACGAGAAAGAAGAGTAAGAATTCAAAACCTAAAAAATCCTGGAGTATCAAGTTCAACAATCGTTTCAAAAGAGGAGAAGAATGAGGACACCATAATGGATGAGAGGTTGAATAAGAAAATACAATAGGAGAAAATTTAGGTGCATTTTCTAATCAAGTGTTGGATACACGTATGTCTTGATAGCCAAATGAAACTTATTCTAATAAAGAACTTGATCTTTTTGTATTAGCGGGTTACTCTTTAAATCATTTAGATTTTCTTCTTGAAAAAAGAGTAATGGATTATATTGCACATCAAACACCACAAATTAGTAATATTAATAATAATGATAAAGGAACTGAATGTCAAACCCCAATTGAAAGTGAAATTCAAACCCCAATTGAAATTAAAAATCAAATGACAAATGAGATCAACCATGTGGATGTAGACATACAAACACCAATTGAGAAAGAAACCCCCAAAAATGATAATGAAATGAATGAACAATTTAAAATTAAAAGTGATGTGCTAGAAAATCTGCTTGGTTTGGTTTCATGGAGACAGATTAGGACACACGCGAGTAAATTTTTTAGAGAATTTTTTTATAATAAGAAATTTGGGTTTCAATGTCAATTAATGTTACAACTAATTAAAATGACTAAAATCCAAAAATTGATGAAGAGGTTAGGCATTTATGTGAAATATAAGAAGAAGAAAGAGTCTCTAAAACAAGTTGTATCAACTATTCCTAGTGCCTTTGACACAATTGGAAAGAAAATTCATTCTAAAGATAGAAATGTGGCACGACAAGCAATAACAACTGCTTTAGTAAACAAATCTACTTGTGATAAAAGAATGATGACAAACATAAGTAGATATCTTAATATTCATCGTAAAACTTTAGCAAGAGATGTAAGGAGAAGAGTTAACTTTGAAAGTGATCCAGCAAACCATTTGTGGAGCTTTAGTGGCAGACTCCCAAGGTCTGATATGAAACTTACTAGTGAAGTCAAAACTTTCATTGAAATTTTTTTGCATGATAATACAAGTGTATCACCTAATGCTATAGATGTTCTTAAATTAAGAGTCGGCTCAAAAATTTGTGATCTTCATCCAAAACATCTTTTGGATATGACTCAAACTGAATTGTATAAAAAATTTGTGGATTTTAAGTTGTTAACTATTTCTATTAGTCAAAGATCTTTTGAAAAATGTAAGCCATGGTATGTAAGGATTAACAAGGAAAGAGTAACATGTTGCAAAATTCACATTCAATTTCATTATCATTATGATGTATTTTGATCTACACATTCTACCATGCATACTAATGAAATGTTGCAAGAATGTGGTATAAATATAGCACCTCAAACTGTAAAATAATTTATATTGGGTTTGTTTTGTAACCCACGTAATGAGCATTTTTTTATTTTGAATGCATGTGTTTCTAGTGTATGTGATGTATGTGGAAATCTTGCATTTTTAGATGAATGTTTGCATGAAAATATTTCAATTGATTTTGGTGATCAATTAGTTGATGTAAAAATATTTAAAACTATTGAGTATCCATAGAAGGATGGAAAGATTGGAAAACGATGTGAGCTAATTACTGAAAAAGTTAGTGTTCATGCATTTATGAACGAATTCAAGAATAAGGTTGTACCTAAATATTTGAAACACTCTCAAAATGATAGATGGCTTGATGAACAATTTCGCATATGCAAGAATACATTTCCAATTGGTAGTATACTTTCAGTTGTTGACTTTGCAGAGAACTACACACTTGCACCATAATATGAGATCCAACCACAATATTATAATTCAGTGCAAGTAACAATGTTTGTTCATATTGTCTATAGGCATGCACTTAATAGTACAGAAGATGATCAAAAAATTTTGAGAGAGTATCATTTCTATATGAGTGATAATAAATTGCATTCATCAGAGTTTGTCCAGTATTGCTTTAAGATCTTTTATGAGAATTTAAGGGAGAGATAAATTCATATAACACAACATCTAATATGGTCAGATAATTGCACAAGGCAATTTAAGAATGCTAGAATGGTTTATTGGTTGAGTAGGACACATAAGAAAAGTAATGCCCAACATATTTTGAGTTTTTTTTAGGCTAGACGTAAAGGAGGACACGATGGTGTTGGTGCATGTGTTAAGAGATCCTTGTGTAGAGAGAAACTCAAATTTGAGGAAAATGCAAAATTTAAAGATGCACGTGCAATTGTTGAGTGGTGTAAAACAAGTTTGTCTACAGGATCAAGTTAGAACTCTACAATCAGGCATTTCTTTTGGCTAGTTGAAGAGAATTATACCCTTTCAAGATATGATTGTGATACAATCAGTGGGTGTGCTAAATGGCATCTATTTATGAGTTCTAATTCTAACACTTGGACTATATGGACTAGGGAGCTTGCATGTTTTTGTCAATTTTGCATTGCAGGTGAATGGGAAGAATGCAAGCATATGGAATGGGTTGAAGAATGGAAACAAAAATCTTTAACACCTAGTGAGCCACAAGATCAAGATGATATAAGAAACGAAGACCTAAATCATGCATTTGCATTTGAAGATTATGATCGTGTTTCAAACCTCATAGAACCTGGTACATTCATTCAATTTATTGTAAAAATTTAAACTATGTTATTAATGTATGTCATCTGATTTATTATTGTATTAGAATTATATGTCTAAGAAATTTTATTTGTGGATGTACTTAATTTTTTTTGCAGGACATGTGCATGTTGTTGTTGCACCCGAGGATAATGAAGAGCAGGTTGATTATTGCCTAGCTCGGTGTGCACAACCTAATAAAAAATTGATATTTCATGAAGTAGATGATAATGGTTTTGAGTATCCAATTGGGTCTATTGTGGTTTTTGGTACATGGCTACGCAAATAACTAACAAGAAGTAATGGTTCGCCAGCTTTTGAAGACTACCAATCAGAAAAGAAGATTATACATTATTGTCATTTCGTAGTGGCAACAAATATCAAATTGGAAATATAAAAAGGGAGACCTGCTAATAAAATATTATGGACACTTTCAATGGAAGACCATGAGGCAATCATAGATGCATTGCAGAAAAGAGAGGATGTCGATGGGACATTAGGTTGAATCAAATGTATACATGTAAGTTTTTGTTAATTAATATATTTTTATATGTAGACATGACTTCTTTTAAGTATCATACATGTAGAGCTAATTACTTTGGTTTTCAGGTGTCAAGTATAACTGGATGTAACATATCAGATTGTAAATTGTGCAATTTACAACTTTTGGCTAATCAAAGTTGTAATACTAGGTAAG
>MU224664.1:475178-508581 GCA_018584345.1 Thuja plicata
TGATTACATGTAAACTCATATATAACATGTAAACTCACATATATCTAGATTCAAATCACAAGTACAAATGATAACACAAGTCCTGATAACATATAATAACAAGTCATGATAACACAAGTCCAAATAAAATGATATAAATAATATGATAACAAGTCCTGATATAACACAAGTCAAAATTAAAATGATAAAAAGTCCTGGTACCATGTATAACGGGTGTGTCATCATACAATAACACGGTCTAACTATCATAACAAGGTCTAACATGTGAAAAAGAGTATAAAATGTCCATCATATATAATATAACATGGTCTAACTCTGCTCATCTAGCTGATCTACACTCCTCTTCACTCCATGTGAAGGTGATTGGGATGCACCATCATGCCACACCTCATCCTCCTGTACATTTATAAAATATCACATCAGAAGGCCAAGTGTGTTTAATTCAAATAAAATGAATAATTCACTTAAAAAGTAAAAGTAATATTAATGAACATAATTTAAAATTTTACCCTATGTCCATTTGGTGTAATGCCCTTAATGGGACAAGGAGGTCCACTCTCACCAACATCAAAAGTTGATGCAGTCAATTCCTGTAAAAATAAACAAATTACAAAATTTATCTAATCGAGACCTATAAAAGATAGGTACACAATAGACAATGTAAAATTAATTTCAATCATGACCTCAAAGGAAAATGTGGATGGCTGGATTTGACTCAATCCTGTATCCATGCCAAGATTCATGGTAGTATCCACCTGAACAACATATTTAAATCATGAATTGAAAACTTGTACACATACATAAATTTTGATTTATATTGAACTTGACTATAAATTTATCAAACATAAGCATTTACATTAGATGTCTGATGCCTAGCCAGTTTCACTGATGAGTTAGGACGTAAATGTGATACGGCATGAGAGAATCCAAAAGCCTACAATTGCAAAAAATATAAACATGAATAAAAGTTGTACATAAACTAGTAAGCATATAAACACTTTAAATTAATGAATGTAAAACATACTATAGGTATCTGAGGCTAAATCTTAATGACCGGTGGGGAGGAGCACAAAGAACTGCCGACCTCAGTAGTACATGAAGCACCCCACAAAATTGAAAAAATTATATCAAACACATCATCAATTCAAGTTTTAATGGTTTAAACTTTAAATTTACTCATCTATGTATCTAGATGAAAGTACATACTGTGAATGGGTTGCTGAGATCTCAAGGTGTGGAGGTGATATGATGATGGTCACTGAATGACCCCGTGTCAACCCTCCTCTATTAACCAAAAATCCAAATGTTATGGTTGATATGTGTATAAATATGTAATTTAATATTGTAGTATAAATTAAATAATTAAATTTACCTCTGTAGGATGATCATCATCTGCACAGAAAATCAACATATGATGTGATGTCATCTCCAACATCACCCTTTGCACCAATTTCAACATCACCATGTGCACCATCATCAACATCATCATATCCACCATGGGCACCACCATCACCATTAGGCTCACTCTGGGGACCCCTGCATATATCCCCATAGCTCGTGCAAATGTATGCTATGCTAGGGGCAACCCTCGCCTGGGTCATCTGCTCTAACAAATTCCCCGAAAGTGAACTCAATGAACCAAGAGTTGAGTGCACTGCTCGATGGTGGATAGGTGCAGGCACTACTGAAGTAGGAAGAGGAACAAGGGGCTCATTAAGAACATGATTTCAAGTTCTATCACTCAATTTGGCCCTTGGCCTGCTCTGTGGCATACCCCGACCGACCCCCTGAAAATCTCTCATATCAAAGTAATTGGGTTTCCTACCCAATTGAAATTCAGCCCATATTTTTTTCAAAAAATATAAGGGGACCTCATGATTAGCGTGTGGTGGATGGTCAAATATCATCCACCACTGCTCCCAGAAATGTGTAGCTCTCTATGGGTTCCGACATTATCGAATAGAAATGTGTTGCTTCTTGCCAAGTATCTCCTCACCCATTTTTGGGTTCACAAAATAAGGTTTCAAATCATTTTTGGTAATTTTTAAATCATTGACCTCTTTATATGAGAGGCCGTCAGTATAAAAGGTACGCATGGATTCCCTCCATGACTAATAACTATCAAGCTCT
This sequence comes from Thuja plicata, assembly GCA_018584345.1. Classification (NCBI taxonomy): domain Eukaryota; kingdom Viridiplantae; phylum Streptophyta; class Pinopsida; order Cupressales; family Cupressaceae; genus Thuja; species Thuja plicata. The sequence goes on from MU224664.1 coordinate 477,309, forward strand.
GAGTCTAATGACTGTACTGAATCTAAAATGCCCTGCATGCTGTTTGCAAGGCATAGTAGTTGTGGAGGTGGGTGAGGCTCATGTCTATTGGTATTAATTGATGACATGTAACTGATTGAATGTTTGATAATGTTAAGTTGAAGATAATGCAAGTCATTAAATCAGTTAATGATTGTATTGTCATTGATTCCAACTTGATATCATCTGTACGGTCATGTACATAATCCTAAAGACTTTAGAGAACCAAAGGAACCAAGGTTATACTTCTAGCAATGCATAAAATTCATGTATTCACTAAGTGACAAACAACACCGATGGAGTGCACACCGACAGACAGAGCAAAGATGACAAATCACAGTGATACCCGATGAATAGAAGAACAGTGTTGCCTGATGAAGTAGAACCATAGAGTGCCCAACGAGAAAAGTCAGAAGGTTGCCCGACGAGAAAAATCAAGGTTTCCCGATAAGTAAATTCCCAATGATGCCCAATGGACAGAGATCACAAAGCTAACTAGAGTCACACCGAAAGAACTGTTAGTTGTCACTAGCGACTAACTACAGAGCTAACCGACAGAACTAAAAGTTCAATAAATGATAAAATATCTAGCTGGCAGAGCTAAAAGAAAGACTTAACTAGTTTTTTTCATTGTTTTATTTGACTAGAGTTAAGTGATTGATTTAAAGATGATTTGTACAGTTGACAAGAAGATTTCTATGAGACAAATTAGGAGTTATGCTTTAAATCTGATTGGCTGGATTGTTTATCATGCCAAGAATCAAGAATCAAGAATCAATGAATATCATGTCTATATAAGAGAAAAGCTTAATTCATTTCCATATCACATTCATAGAAAAGGGATTAAGGGGAGTGAATAGAAAGAGGATGCTGAAGAGAAACTGGTGAAGAACAACTTCATATAGTCCTGATCAATCAAGTTGAAGGAGAGCTAAGGAATTCTGCAGACATCGACGAACAGTGAGCACAACATCACAGAGTAGAAAGTGTGGAGCACAAAAGAATTGAATTGATACATTGATCAGAGAGGTAATGTACTTAAATAGATCTGAAAATCTGCAATTTAAAGTTGCATCATGAACAGGTCATAGTGTTTTAGTTTAACCATTGAAGCATCAAGTCTCTTAACAGAGCAGGACTTAACAGTCTTCTCTATATTTTGGTATCTCTCAAGGAGTGAGAAAAAGGTTGATTCATGAAAGTAGCATTAGAATTTCCCAATACCTATTGACAGTCTAAGAAGGAGGCTGATTCAAGGATGGTAGAAAGATTTGCCTAAAGCCTATTAACAGTCTAAGGAGGCTGATTCAAGGATGGTAGAAAATATATGCCCGATACTAAGTGACAACCTCTATGTATAAAATCCTCTAACAAGGTGGCTCCTAACAGAGCTCACTTTAGAAGAGTGAAAATTTGGGGTACCGGTCCCAATGGTTCTTCCCTTAATAGGGTTTCCACGTTAAAATCCATGTGTTATGTGTGTGTGGTTTATTACTTTACTATTTTACATCTCACATAGTTAATTTTTGATTGATTGGTATACTCTGCTTATTTACTAAGTTTCGGTAAATAGTTTTACTGCTTATCGGTAATCAAGGAGAATAAGGATAGACAAGGAAAACCGACAGACAGCTAATCTTTATAAAGTATTTCATGGCATGCATCTTGTAGGGACATAATAATCTGAGTTTTATAGATTGGTGGTTAAATTTTTTTAAGGATAAATTTTGAGGCCACTGATTCACCCCCCCCCCCCCCCCCCTCTCAGTTATTACTAACATTAATGTCACATGTGATGGCATCTAGGTTTCTCCTAATATTCTCCCTCAGCTCTGTAGGAGTGGGTGGAGGTGGAGGTGGAGGTGCCTACTGACCTAAAAGCTCTTCAATATCAAAATGATCCGTGGGTATATAATTCTTCAAATGTATATAAAAGCATGAAAATTGACAATTACTATATAATTTATATTTTACCTTACAAAGATCTAATTTATACTTAAATAATTAAATGCAACATTTAATTTAGAAATATAAATTAAAAAATATGAGAGAGAGAGAGAGAGAGAGAGAGAGAGAGAGAGAGATTATTGTTTATTTTCTAGACCTAGTGTTTACAAAAAAAAATTCAGTTGTGTCTAGGTTTACATTTGTGTTTTCTACCTAGGGTTTACAATCTTGTTTCAGTTGTGTTTAGGTTTTATTTTTCTACCTAGGATTAAATCAGTTTTCAGATTTTTGTTGTCTTCTACAGTAATTTACACATATAAATAAAACTAAACATAACAATTTATTTTAATCCTATTAAAAAAACTTTAAACATTAAACAATAATCACAATATATTTTTTAACATTAAACTAATAAAAGACAATAATAAATAGCATTTTTAATGAAAATAATAATAAAAAAGAATGATGTGTACTTGGACTCAAAAAAACCATAGCAAGGGGGTCAATGGTAGCTCTCAAAATGGGCACTCGTCTACTGCAAAACGTGATTCCATTTTACAAGTTGTGAAAATGACTTGCAAAATGGGTTAAAACAAAAATTAAATACTTTTAAAAAATGGGCACCCAAACCAAAATGGGTGCCCTTTTTTTAAATAGGTGCCCATTCTATATTTATGGCTTGGGCACATGAAGCAAAATGGGCACCCGTTTCTTAAAACATGGGTGCCTATTTTGGTTTGCCAATATTTTTTTGGCTAATTTTAAAATTTGTCTAAGTATTAATCAAATTATTTATGCAAGAATACATGTTAGTAAAGGTGTCCACATTTTGGCCCATTTCATCCTCTTGTTGTGCAACTTAGATTTAGAACAACCAAAGGAGAATCTAGTTGTGGTGTGTGAAGATAATAGTTCATCTTGGTCCACAGAGTTGGCGTGGACTCCCGAGAGTTCTGCTACAAGCTCCCCTTCCCACTCCCAGCCCTTTAACCCCTCATCCCTTGTTTCTATCCAACTGGACTACTCGGGAGTCCCTGCTACCCCTAAAAGAATTACTCCCACCCCAAGGTTACAAATGATGCCCCTGAGAATCACTATGAGCTGGACACTATTGGGTGTAAGGTGGATGAACTTTGTGTGTTCTATAACAGGCATAATATTTTTTGCAAGTGTCTCATTCTACAGCTCCAAATTGTGAGCAAAACTATTAACAGGTTGGAGACCGAGAAGAAAGTGGTTGATTGGACGAAGGGAAAGGTGATGAGAGTATGTGGGGTGTTGCTGATGATTTCGCCTAGAACCTGAATAACTGAGAAATCATGGATAAGTCGATCAAAGACCTTAAGAACCAGATTCCCATGGAGGAGGAGAAAAATGAAATGGTTAAGGCCCTTGCTAATGTTAAGGCCTATCAGTCTAGCTAAATAGAGAAACCCAGGACTTGGCTAACTACAACAAGGAGATGATGGAAAAGACCACCCACTTACTCAATTCCCTGCAGTCGAAGATGGAGGAAAAAAAGGCTAAACGCAGAAAGAGAGAGAAAAGTTTGCAGGCTACTCTCAAAGGTGATATGGGCACTACCGATGTTGCTATTGGGCATCCTCCAAAATGTACCTCCTTCCTAGACAACATGAAGGATCTTAATGAAGTCTGGAAAGGGGTTCATGTGCCCCCTAAATAGTGTTGGTTTGCTGGTTTTTTGTTGTTGCTGGTTCTGTTTTTATTCTCTAGTAAGTTTAGTTAGTTAGTTGCTTGAATTCACTTCTTGTGAATTCTTTTTGTGTCATCTATTAAGACTTGATGTCACTTTTTTTGTCGAGTCTGAACCCTTAATTCCCACTTGAATTAATCATAATTTTAATTATTTAATGTATTAAACCCTTTGTAAGATTTCAAATCAAAATCTGATACTTCACATAATTTTAATCTATAAAAAGTCCATTCACATTATATAAAAAAATCCATTTGTATTTTAATATTCTCATCACATGACTAATTACAAAAGTCTTGGCTTTAATATCGATTCTAATCACGACTAATAACAAATACCTTGGCTTTAGGACTCACTATGATCATTACATTCATTCTAATCTTGTTAAACTCATTAAATATAAATTTACCTCAATTTGAAAGGATTTGAATTAGGCGTATACAATGAATCCAAACTGTTACATGAGTTAGAGTCCGATTTATAAGGCAAACGCCCAAGCACAATTTCCCACAAATGGTATTTTGGAAGGCCATAAACGATCATGAGTACACTAACAGCTGAAGAAGCCCGTAGTTTGAATGCAATTGCCCACTTTTTGCTTGACGATGAATTCCCCGACGAGACAATGAATTCCCCTTCACCAACAGCTCCTATTTTTTCAGGCGAGAATCGGAAAAGGCATTACAGGGGAGTGAGGTTCGTTAGGGCTCGTCGTAAATATGCTGCAGAGATTCGAAACCCTAATTAGAAGGGTTCCAGACTTTGGCTTGGCACCTTCGATACAGCTGAAGAAGCTGCAGCGGCATATGACCGTGCGGCTTTCCAAATGCGCGGTTCGAAGGCTATTCTCAACTTCCCTATCAACGTTGAGTCCGGACTGTATGTGGATTCCTTTTCTTCTGAAATAAAATAAGAGGAGAAAAAGGAAAAATGAGTCTGAAATTAGAAATTGTGCAGAGCTCGAAGAATTTTTATTTGATAAATAATTGTACGTATTATGATATTTCTAAAATCATATTATAGATATATGATAGATATAGTCGCACCAAATGATTTAGAGATCAAAATTATTGTACATGCACCTGTTATTTGGAGGTGTGTTCATCACTAAATAAAAAGGTGAGGTTTTGTTGGATATTGCTATTAAGGAGCTTATGTAAATATATCTTACAATTTTTATTGTTTTTGTTGGAAGTAGAGAACCTCTTTGGCTAAAATCTAAGGACTAAGAGTATCTATTTTCTCAAAATCTGCAGAGTGTACGATCCTAACCTCATCTCTTATGGTGTCAGAGCCATACACTCAACAAGACTTGATCCTTAATGTGTTCATTGAAAACAAATTGACTTCAGTAAACCAAAGACCTATTGACTTTCCTGCAATTTTAAATTTGATTACCATATATTTTTATTATGATAAAAGTAGATAGCTTTTGTTGAATTCAAAACAAAATACTGTTGTAAACCATAGAAGAACATTTGCTTCCCACCTTTTCTTACGTTGACAATAGCCAAAATGCGTAGAAGCTGAAGGCCACCTTTGTGAAAGAAACTATTGGTATTCAGGTTTGTTGCCAACAATTTACGCAGACTTGTGTACTTCAACATTCTGAACATGTGGTTTGGTTGTCGACATAAAAGTATATAGTTCTTCGACGATCCGATTGAATTTGATGACATATTGGTGCTCGATGATTGGTGCTCGACCGGGTTATAGTCAAGGAAAATGTTTCAAAGGCCTCTACTTTAAAATACATCCTTAAATCATCCTTCTTAGAATAATGAACAACTATAGCTCGACATGTTGAATAAGAAGCGGTTAGAACGTGTAGATGCTTTAATTGATTTGGTAGTTGTGTCATTATCAGTTAAATATGCTGTAAAAGAAATTTCAGTTAACTGCTAAGTACATTTGTGAGAAGTAACAAAATATTATTTCATGTTTCAGATCATATTTATTATCTACATATTCCTCATTCTAATGATGGACTTTTGAAAGGAAAATACAGTATAATCTAAATGTTTGTGTTCTATAATTCATGGACCATCGAAAATTCATACTATCTATTGTAAGAATTTGTTGATTAATTATAAATATGTAATCTACTTTAATAATAAATATTTGAGCCTCTGCAGTTTGTTTCATTTGTAATTTCATATCATAGTCATCATGTTCTTCCCTTTACTAATGTTGAATATTTTTTGAATTTGAGTAGTGGTAATTGTAACAGATATTATGTTATGATGGAGATTCTCAAGGAAAGTGAGATATGCACTTGATATTGCTACAAGTAAGATCCACTTACAATGAAATGCTACATATCACTCATATTTCTCCAACATTCTCGGAATGTGTCCTTGAATGCATAGGGTGTAATTGAAAATTAATTTTGTAATTTAGATTTCTCAAAAATATTACCATTAGATGTTAATGCATTTATGAAGAAGGTAGAGTTGGTGGTGTTAGATACAAACCTACCTTTTGCAAACCTCTTAATGTGGATGTGATAATTGAGTAGTGAAGCATTTTGAATGTTCTTTGTGGATCCCAGATCAGAGAGGTGATGATTTTAGATGTGTGATAGTTCATATTTACAAGTCAATGATGTCCTCTCCTATTTGTAATGAGGTTACTTTTTCCTATTTATGCCTCAAAAGGGCTTACACTTACTATTCTTGAAAGGGCCTCTTGAGTTTGGAAATCAATAAATTTTGTATTTTATCATTATTTGATGTTATTTTTTCCTAAAAAGTTTTTTATAATATTCATTTACCATTTCTCTATAAATTGGAGACCCTAGATAGTAGTTGGAATTAATTTTTCACGATTTATGCGGTATTCAAATGAATTCTCTTAAAACTAATTGTATGGGTTTTTAATGAATATTTAAATTATACGCATGCATCATTATTTATTGTCGAGTCTATTAAGAGATCTTTCTTAAAGTTTGCAAATCTAACAAATTAAAATGCTTAGGGAAGGAAATATGGCCTCTCCTAGAATTGACTTGTCCACCTTGACATGTTTAATAGTCTATTATACCCAACAAGGTGGAGAAAAAAAAATAAATGCATTGGCAATTTTACACTGCTCTCAACTGATGTATTTTATAAATACATTCCATAATGTACTGTGAAAGGTTATGAAATGATAAAATTTGTCATTTTTTATATTGAAGGTACCTCATATATATTTGTAAACCTATAATGAACATTCATAAGCCTACAATATTTGTGAGTAATTCTATGATAATTTGGTTATTTTATGCTCTTGGGCATCTTAAGAAATTTTATTAGAAGCATCCATTCTAGATGGATTGAAAAACTTGGGGGAATGAAATGGGGCCTTCCCTAGCATTCACCTACCCATGCAAACATTTTAATATAGTCAATTGTGCAATGAGGTGTAGAGGAAAAATAAGCATAGTGACACATTTGGACTATTCCAATTTATCTATTTTGCAATAATGCATCATAAATACACATGATCAAATGGTGATTAGTTTAAGGAATTAAGGTAGCAGAACAAATTTCTACACTAAGCTTGAGAGGAAGGTTAAGCAAAATATTCAAATCTTTACAATAACAACAAAAACATAATAAAAAATACATATAAATAATATGTATACTACAACACAATTATTTATGTAGGGAAAACCCTCTTGAGAAAGAAATCCCACACTCCAAAAACTACCAAACATATTATTTAGAATTTAACAATAAATTAAAATATACTTACAGTGCAAGCATCTTACAAGAGTATCACCAATGAAGATCTAGCACCAAATCAATGTATATTATACTCTTAGAATAAATTACAATACGCAATTGTAATACAATACCCTCATAAAATAGGGTTGGCTTTTCAGGAAATAAAAGCACACAAAATATCTACTTTTAGATCTATGACCAAATAATAAATTGATCGGATTCATAATAATAAATTTTAAATAAAATTTTGTTTCAAGGGTGTTGTAAGGGGAGTATCCCCCTTTTGCAATCCCCATACTCTCATATTAATATTATTTTTTTATAAATAAATTCCCTTTTTAATAATTGCAAGTTTGAGACACTATTTTCCTAAAAATAAGATGATAGAAAATTAAATATGTTATTTTAGAGGAAATTCACATCTATCCATAAGCCTAGATGGAACATTCATGGGCCTCAAGATGTTCTAGAGAATTGTTTTGTCATAGTTTGACATGATTTTCTCTTATGTTTCTTAAAAGAGTTTTGCATAAGTGTATAATTTAGGAAGCTTAGAATATCTCGTGTATGAAATGTGACCTCCTATAGCATTGATCCACCCAGCCTAATATATTGGTAGACTCGGTTTAGCCTCATAAGTTCTAAGAGAAAATATTAAGCTGTTGACATACTGACATGACTCTAAAATGACCATTTTGAAAGAATGTATTCCTCATTACTATCAAATGGATTAAAATGATGAAAACTAGGAGAGATTATTTTTAAGGGACCTCACATAGAAATATGTGTATGGAATAAATATTTTTATGCCTCATTAAGTCTACGAACTTCTTCATCTTGATTTCATATTTTTTCTAAGGTTTAATAAGAGACTATTTCAGAAGCAGGTAATCCCAATTTTCTATGACATCTAGGGAGTGACATGTAATCTATCAAAGAATTCACTCAACAAGGCTAATGAGTTTCTATATTTTATTTGGATCCATTAGGTGGGAAAGTGGGAAATAATCCTACTAACACATTTAAACTTCTCTCCAATTGCACATTTTGTAAGAATACATTCATTTTTGGTACAATCAAATTGTGTCATGATAATGAAAATTAAGATACATTATTTTAGATAGACATCACATATAGTTATAGGAAAATATATTTATAAAGCTAATAAAACTTGATAGCTATTGCATTTTATTATTAGTATTTTTTCTCTCATGATCCTTATAGACTTTACAAGAATTATGCACCTCAAAAGGATTAGGAAACCTAGGGAGAGAAATAGATCCTTATCTATCAATTTTCCAACAAATGAAACATCAATCAGCATTCAATTCAATCTCATGAGATGTGAAGAAAGAGTCATTCTAGTGACACATTTACTCTAGTCCGAAATGATGCATTTTCTAATAATACATCTCATCTTGGCATAGTCAAATGGTGTCAAGATTAATAAAACTAAAATAGGTTATTTTGAAGCAATCTGACATATCAATATAGATCTATTTAAAATATTCATATAGGACACATTAATTTTAAAAATTACTCCATCATGCTTTTTTTCTATTTCTTCTTCTCTGGTATCTTCAGAATTATTATGAGAAGCATGTGACCATGGTAGATTTAGATACCTAGGGAATTGAATGAGGCAGCCCTTATAGTTCATATATAATTTCAAAATATTATACATTTCTTGTGGTACTACAAGATGTAGAAAATTCCTATTATAATATTTTTACTTTCTCTTGGATAAAAAAATTTACAAGAATTGACTCCTTTTTGGCAGAGTCAAATGATTTTGATATGATGATAATTAGGAGAATTTTTTTTGGAGATAATCCAAATCTAGCTTCAAGTTTAGTTTAAAAAAAAATCCATAGCATTATGATATCCAATAAATACTCTATCATGATTTATGAATTCATTGCTCTTTGGTCCCCTAGGAGAACTCACTGTAATCTTATAACCTAGATCTATTAGAAAAAAAATTAGATAATAAAATGGGGCCTCCCCTAGCATTTAACCATCTACCCAAATGTATTTGCATAATAAACTTAGAAACATGATGTGTAGAATAGAAAATATTCATATTCGCATGTTTGCACTACTCTTAAATGATTCTTTTTAGAAGAGATATCATTCACTAATCCGCCCTAGCATGTTGGCATGATAAATTTGTCACCATTAGGTGTAGATAAAAAAATTAAGCATATCAACATGTTTAAAGTACTCTTAAATGAAGCATTTTACAAGATGAATTCCCTATACAATGAGAAAAATACATCTTCAATGGGTTATGAGATAAAGAGAATGAAGGAGGTTATTTAGGAGGGAGGTATCACATCCAATTTTTGGACTAGATGGAATATTCATAGGCCTCATAAAGACATAGAATTGCTTCATTAAAGTTTCATAGTTTTTTTCTCTAATGTCTATTAAGAGACATTGTTGAAAACATACAACTTAGATGGGTTGAGACACCTTGAGAATCAAATGAGGCCACCCATAGCATTCACTCACCTACCCAAAAATGATGGTGTATTTCATTCAAACCCATGAGGTGTAGAAGAAAATTAATTATTCTCTCGTCTATGTTTCTCTCAAATGATGCATTTTTAAGAATGCATTCCTCCTTGGAAGGGTTAAAAAGTGTCAACAAGAAAAAATGATAGATCTTATTTTAGATTAATCTTGTTAGTATACTAATAACTAAATTATTCCATTTTTGTTGGGAAATAATGTATGACCATTCTTTGAGTATGGTCATTCTACAATTACGTTAACTACATTATAACTGAACTCTTCTTTATATTTATGTTCTTTCCTTATTTTCATAAATTCTATGAAATTATTTTGTGTTTGTCTCATATTTTTTGTTAGAGTAGCTTGAAATTGGTCCTTGTGCACTGTTTTTGTATTTTTTATTAAAGGAAAATTGGTTTTGCATGGACTATAAACCCAAGTATTTATAAAAAAACAACTAAAAATATTAAATGGTAATCAACAACTAAAAAGCTGTTACCTAACAACTAAAAGAACAAAAAAATGGGAACCACGCCCTAAAACTGAATACATACTCTTTACCATACTTTCAATTTTCTAAATAATTTTAGCATTAATGTTTTGAACCTTCTTAAAAATACTATCAATAGAGTCGATCCCCTTATCCTTACTTCTTAATATGGTAGTAGGACCACACATGCAATCCTTCTTTCCCTTCTCTCTAGCATCCTCAGATTCCTTAGTGTGATCTTTTTTCTTCTTTACCTTTCTTATATCCATGATGTGAGATTTCCTGGCCAACTTCACACTAATAGATGACAAGGTAGAATTACCCTTAGAGATTTCCTATAAAGGCTCTTCCTATTCATTCAATTTCTTCAAACCTAGAGTGGTTTTATCTAGTAGTTTTACTAGTTGCTATAACCACTCTCAGCTTATCCCGAATCACCAACAAAGAGTCCTCAAGATTATTAATACATTGTTCATGGTCTTCCTTCAAATCACTAATACCCTTGGCTAAGGCTTGGGTACTTTCCATGATTTTATCAATTCTCTAATTTCAAGGAGAAGATTTGTATTTTGATGCATTGATTTTAGCCACAATCCATGAAAAGATAAAGCTCTGCATATCTATCATGTTTTTTACACCTTTATTAGTATCAAGGTTTTCCACGACCAACGATCCCCTCTCAATTAGAGTATCATTCCCCATATCAATAAGGATGTCCACTTTAATTCTCGTATCCATTTATTTCATACCCTAAGCAGAAGAAATATGGGACATAGGGTTCAACTCAAATGAGGCTTCAAAACATGTTTTTGCAAACTGGATGAATTTCTCGTATCCCTAGATGAGAGGGATAGATAGGTTTTCTTATTTTATTTGGATTTACCCGAAGCAGAAAACTTATCTTTCCCTTTCCCTTCCACATCAAGACTAAGATCCAGAGAATCTAGGACAATATCAATTGACGAGGTGTAGTTGAAGTCATCATCATAAAAAATGACTATTTTCTTATGACCAGCAGGTACATACGAGGGGTGTTTTCTTTTACACAAATTAAAAACCTCATCTTTGTCAGAATCCACTTCCTCCTAATTAAAGGAAGTATCCCCATAATGTGCCCTTACATTTTTATTAAAATGAATACCCATTTTAAGGAGATGGTTCCTTTCTATGTAAAAATCCCTAGCATGCTCCATTTAAGGTAAAATCAAACCATCATGGATTATAAGAGAAGAATGGTTTTTATCATGGACACAAAAACTATGATTCAATGACGACAACAAATAGAATGGAAAGAAAATCCACTTGTTATGCCCAAAATGGTTGAGGATAACAAAGTGACAACTAAATATACTATAGAATTTGTCATCCAAGATGAGATAACACATAATTACCTCAACAACATCTATCCTGAGACACTTCAGGGGATCTATATTAAAACCCCCATCAATATTCTTCTTAACTTTGTCTCTTTCACCTAGCTCAAAGAAGATTTTCAGTGCTTCATTGGTGCACTTTGTTTCTCTATAAAATTTATTTCCTTCCATAAGAGTGTTTGACACTTTTGAAATTAATTCTAAACATTAATCTCCAATTCAACACCGTACACTTTTATGGTACCCTCCTTCCATGCTTCAAAAAACTCTTTTGTAACTTGAGTGTTTTCCCCATGAAACCTTTGAATATAGCCTTTCAGGCCTCCTACCCTAGTTCACTCTAGATAGATTTTTTTTGATTTATCACAGATAATAAGATCCAATCTATTATGATCTTTCCCCACTCTACCAAAAGAAAAATCCTCCATAATTTGGAAATCAGGAGAACCATTACTGAAAACCAGACTTATTACCCCTGGAATTCTCCAGCAATTCATAATAAATGGAGTCCTCATAAGAATACTAGTTTGCATGTATAGTAACATCATTTCCAAATCAGAGAGCAGATTAGCATTCCCCAACATAATTGTGTATGAGAATTTGAAAATCTATGGGTATATTATCATTAATATCCCAACAATCAAGTGTTGAGAATTAACACCCATATTCACCAGCCTCTCTTCTGTATAGTTGTCTTCTCCTAACACGTGAGATATTTTATACTCCTCAAACATATTAAGCACAAATTTACAATATTGAATAATTATTTTAATTGTCCAACTTGGGGGGACTATTCCAATTAAGAAATTAATAATGTTAAAGCAATCACTGTCTAACTAGATATTCATTATTCCCTTATCTTTAGCTATTTTATTCATTCTATGCATGATGCGGTAGATTTTGTGCCATATTAAATACTAATATAGCACATTATTTATAATAACAGATATTTTTTGAGTCAAAAAATAGTGATATCATATTAGTTCTCAACTATAAATAGATCTACATTAGGAGAATACAAGAGGGAATGTATGTGAGTTAAAATGTACATTGCAATAAAGTGTGTAATAAAAAGTTCCCCAAATATTCTTATAAAACATTAGATATATTTTAGTTGTAACAATAGTACAACTATTTCCAACCTCAATGTTTACCTCTATTATGTTTTTATCTTTAGTTGTTGTATAATTTTTTTTAGTATTATTAGAACCAGGCTTAGTGTCATCTTAACTATTTCTTAGTTGCATAATTACTTTGAAATTGTATAGTTTCATGCTCAATTAGAAGATGGATATTATCATCATAATGTTTTAAATTTTTTTATCTATGTTACATTAGCTCCTTAATATATACCATATCATGAGCTAGAATCTCATATTGACTTGATGCATCACTATAAAAATATTAATGAGAATCATTATCAATAAATTTCTTTCAGTAATGGTAAACCATTCACTTGAAGAGATTTATTAGTATGGTTCTTGATGATTAAACATGATAAAAATTCTAAGTTCTTATTGATATTAAATTATGTTTAGTAAATTACTTTTTTAGAAATATTTATATAGTTATAGTGATTTTCTAAAATTGTGATTCATTTTGGAGGCTTATCTTTGTCTAGTATTGTTTTTGATAGAAAAAGCAGCAAGAGGGTGTTGGCCCATGGAACAAGGGACTAGTAGCACATTAACAATAGATTAATGGAACTAGTCAAAGCAGGTATAGATTTTTAGCAACATGATCCAAATCACCAAATCTAAATCTACCCCTATCAAAAAAATAAATGATAGTACTAAACCATAGGATTAAATCAGAGTAATTACTATGAATAGTAGCATAAAAAGTATCAATATTAAGCCTCGCAGGGCTACACAAAAATATATAAAAACTAACTTTATCCCAAATTGCAAAATAGGGGATTCGAGGGCCAAGCCTAGCCAAAATTAACTAATCCACGGACACCAAAGATTAATTCTTCCCACCCATTTGTTTAGACAGCAGGGTTCTTGACCACTCCTCCTGCAGTAGCAGGAACAGGTCTTTGTTGTCTTCATCCGCTTCCAGCCTACCGCCCACCAGCTTTTCCTACACATTACAGAGGGTCGTAGCCGAAGCATGCATGACCTTCAGGGAAAATTTTTTGGTCCTCATGCAATGTTTCATCAGGTCCTACATATTCTTCTTAATCTCCCCAATGTCTTTGTCCAAATTCATGAACCTCCTTTTGAGGGTGCCTGTAAAATTATTTTTGTCCTCCATGGCCGAGGTATGGGGCTTATCCTAAGGATTGTGGGGGGTAATCTGGTGTGGGGTAGGGTTATTGGGGGTTTCCATGGTTCACTGGAGTTTGGGCAGAGGAGTGTTACCAGTCCTAGGGGGGCTCATATAGCCTTCTGAGGAACCATTTTTGGACTCAGTGGAGTGGGAGACATTTTCAGACAGGGAAAGCTCTTTGGAGGCTATTTCCATCATCCTAATTTTACACTATTCCTTGGCTATTCTATTTGACCTCCAACGACCCAAGCCACTTAAGTCCACCTCCAAATTAACCTGGCTTTCCATCATTTTTCATTTTTTGGGCCTCTAGTATTGTTATGTTCCCAAGTACAAATCATTTAGTGCTGAGCTTATGATGGAAAAATAATAAGTATGTAATTATAGGTATATAGGATAGTGGATGTGCACTTGTAAGATTGTTGGACTAAATGAGATAACATATAGCCACATGGTGAGGTACTAGGTAACAATTTTAGAAGGTAGCATAAGAAACTAACATTTGATATATGGAAAAGAGATGCTAGGCCCATGAGTGAAATCTAAGATCTCAATTCTCTATTTAGATAATATTGAAACAAAAAATCCTAATAGGGATTTTGAACACTTATTTTTATGTTCCTTATTTGCAATGATATTAAAATTGTGAAGCTTGTGTTTAAGATCTAGATTTAACGATAGGAAAATAATTACTTTCAGAAATAACAATCATTTAAATAATATAAAACAAACATAATAGGTTAAATCTATAAAGAGGACATAGAAAGGAACTTGGTTTCCAATTTGAGCTTAAAAGTGTTGAATTCATTTGATGCGTATCCTAATGAAAGCATGTTTGAACTAACAGAATTGATTATAAATTATGATAGGAAATACTATAGGTATAACTCTAAAAATTACACCTAAAAGTGTTCAAAAGGTGTATTTAGTGATGAGCCTCCCAAAAGGCCATCTTTTCCATGTGTTTACTTTCCTTTATCATCATTTTTTTTTCAAAGTAGAAGACTATAAACTTATGGTTTTTTATATATTTTCGTATGAAAGGACATAAGTAGGTAAAATGGATGGTGAAAACATATTTGTATTTTTATTAAAGCTAATGGATAGAAGATGTAGGATATAAGTAATTGCATGTTGAATAGATAGTCCTTTTTCCCTATGCTATGTTTGCGGGTAGTTTCCTTCATGTAGCCAAATGTTGTGCAAGAATATTGAATGAAATCTCACACTTCTTTCTTAGTATTAAATGATAAAATATATTTATGCGTTGGAAGTTATGTATACTAACCATTTTGTAGGAGTCAAGTTATGGCACATTCAAGAATTTCAGCATCATGTTGAAAGGGTCAACGTCAGTCGTTACCTCCAAGAGCGCCAACATAAAATAAGGAATTAAGTAAGCGGTTAAAGATCGGCATGTCGCAAAACTCTCATGGAGGAACAAGTCAATTCAGTTCGTAAGAAGAAACCCCATGCAGATCTAGAACCACTAAATTCTATATTCTCGGAAGAACTTGAAGACCTACTATTGCTGTTTAAGATTTATGTTATGGGCACGATGTATCCATTAGTGATCCTCATTAATGGAGTGATCCTAGATTCAGGTCGTAGTGTAGTTCCTCCTTAAATAAGTGGAATTTTGTAGTTCCACAGAGTAGTAGAAAAAAGGAGAGAGTTAACTGATGTAATTTCTAAAATAGAATTTGATATTGTAGCATTGTTTATTTTCCAAGCATATTTCCTCCATGAATGAATAGAATGCAATTTGAGTTTCAGTCTGTTATCATAATTGCATTTCTATTCACTCATCCAAGGGGGCCCACTTGGTGAGTGAATCATTTTATTAGATTAGAAGTTATTTCTTTGCTCATTAAGAAGAAGATAGAACTCTGTTGTTCCTGCAGCCACTAGTAACAGAACTAGTGTATTGTTCTTGCAGCATAGGTGAGTAGAGTAACCCCTACTCATAATTACTATTTTCTTAGCATAATTGCATTCAATTGAGATAGTGTAGATTCCTAAAGCATAATGTATTTTGATTCCATAGGTTTTACCATGAGAATCAAGGAATTTTGAAGCATATACTTTGCGAACACCATTTCAAGTTTATGTCCTTGGTCGATAATTAAATGAGACTAGCTAATTTACTTAGCAGCCATTTAGGGTGACCAATCCTGAAATAGTAGTTAAATACTATGTGTTTCTGAGATGATTGTTTAGCCAAGCATTTTTGGCACCGCTACCGGGGATGGTGTTAGTTCAAACCACTTGGGTGTTCATGATTCCAGTGTTCATAGTTTAGGATTTAATTTTAAGCAAGTATTTTATGCATAGGAGAAGAGATCCTCGTAGAAGATTCATTCCTCGTCAATACCAGGCCAAACCATTTGATCCTTTTAACCCCGAGCCTGAAGAACCACAAGTAGATAGTGAAGAAGAAGACCTGTTTGAAAATCCATTTGCAGACTCCCAAGGAGAAATTTCATCACCCTCATCCTCGAAAGAATCGTTACATCTAGAAGTCCTTTTTGATGAACTTGAGTATCACGAAAACCCTTTAGCTCTTATTGTATACTAGCCATAGCAACAACCAGGTCCTCCTCCAGGGATGGCTCTGCCTACCTTTCCTTTCCCAATTCCTCCTCAACAGGGTAACCAAAACCTGAAGAACATTCTAGCCGCTACATTGCCAAAATTCTATGGACTTATCTCTGAAGATCCTGAGACTTTCCTTTTCGAGTTTGATATCCTCTGTAGAAGCTATTACTACACAAATGGTGCCCATAAGCTGAAGTTGTTCCTGTCAACCCTCAAAGAGACCGCTCTAAAATGGTTTATGAGTCTCGGACCTAATGTCGTACCAAATTGGAATGCCATGAGCAACATGTTTCTTGCAAAATACAAGGAATACTATAGAGGATGAGATTTGAATGGAGATGACATCTTTAAGATGTCACAGAAAGAGGATGAAACTTTGGAAGACTATGTTTCCAGGTTTATGTATAACTTACAGTGGAATGATCAACACCAGTTAAATGAAGAATCAAAGAAGCATCTGTTCCTCAAGGGTGTCAATGAAGGAAGCATAGAAGCCTTGGACCTTATGGCTAGTGGCGACATCACCCAAAAAAATAGGGTGGAGATCAAGACCATATGTATGAATTACTCAAGGGCTACAGTAAAGAAAGGAAGAGGATTAAGGGACTAGCCTCAAAAGACAAATGGCTTTGGAGTGTCTAAGATAGAACTATCCAATCTCCTGTCTGACTTCAAGCAGGATATTATCAATGACATGGAAACTCAGCTAGATACCATGCAAGCCTGAAGGAAGAAGGAGGACGTGGATGCCATGCTGGCTGAATTCTACTCCCATTGTTGAGAGAAGAAAAGAAACTGTAAGTACAAAACTATTGCATCTATGGACACTACTTCAATGCCCACCGAGTTCAAGGTAATAGATGAGGAGAATGGAGAGGCCTTTTACGTGGCTCAAAGGCGACCATGGGCTCAGAGACAAGGTATGCCTCAAGACCCCTTAAATCATTTTGGTTACAATAATAATAATATTAATCAGTGGCAGAGTCAAAACCCCCACAATTTTGTCCCTCAAGGACAGAATTGGAATAATCAGTTGTCAAACCAATAGCCATAGAATAACCAAAAATTTTAGCAGCCATAGTATAACTAGAACTTTCAACCTAAGTTTAATCCAAGCCAACAGTAGTTTAACACATATCAACAGTAGTATAATTCATTTCAGGAGCCGCAACAGAATAACCAATGGCAACCACATGGTAACTGGCAACAACAACCTCAGTGGGGACCCAACTAGCCAAATCAGCAACAAGCTATTATGCCTCCACCTCAGCAACAAGCTATTATGCCTTCGCCTCCTATAGCCAATAACAGTCCTCAGAAACCACAGCTACCTGCTCAACCAAATCCAAATCTGAACAACAAGTACCAAGCCTATTCACTACAAGTGAATGACATCCACCTACGATCATGGACCACATTGCCTGCACCTAGAGCACCCATAATAACTGATGTTTCTGATACTGAGGAAGCTTTTGACAATTGCAATACTACTTTTCCCCCTATTGCACCACCTATTCCAGTGGAGAAAGAACCACCTTTTCTGCAGAGATTGGACCAACCTTCAGTATCCCCTAAAGAGAATACTATTGCAAAAGACCTGATTGATCAACTGAAGAAAATGACTATTCAAATACCATTATTGGATTCCCTCAAGGAAATTCCAATCTATAACAAGGCAATTAAAGAAGCCTGTATCAAGCACCCTGGTAGGAAAAAGAAAGATCCTGATACTATCCATGTTCTTGGAAAACTTTCTGATCTCATGCTTAGTAAAACTTTGATGCCTAAATACTTTGATCCTGAAAGTCCAATAGTTTCCATTCACATTAATGGTATACAAATATAGAATGTCTTGGTTGATCTAGGAGCCTCTATTAATGTTATGACAATAGATGTGTTGTTAAGGCTTAGTATTATTGGGTTGAGGGAAATGCCCACTATTCTTTAGTTAGATGATAATTCAACTTTCAAATCAGATGGTATGGTAGAGGATATTTTTGTCACACTAGATTCCTTAGAATACCCTTCAGATTTCATCATCTTATCTCCAAAAGCCACACTAGGGGGGTATCCATTAATCCTAGGAAGGCCTTGGTTAGCATCAGTAGATGCTTACATTGCATGCCACTCAGGAAAAATGACCATATCTGATGGTATTAATACTAAGAAATTAACCTTGTATTCTCCAGTGAAACCTCAAGCTGAACTTGACCAAGTTGTCTGGCCAGATCTAGGAGATAACCCCTTTGAAGCTAATTCAGTGCAGCAGCTTATGGTTATAGATAGAAATCCATTCATGGTCTCACAAGAGGAAGATGACATACTTGTAGAAATTCTTACAAACTAGTATAGCTCTAAAGAACCCTCATGTCACGAACCTAACTGTTCTCTACAAACCATATTTCCCCAAAAGTCTTCATCCAAGTTTCCTGCAGCACCTGATTATCTCCATTCTTTGTTACCCCATGAAATAAAGTCACCTACTTTTGCAGAAGTTCTTATGTTGGACAAAGTTAAAAGAGTGCAAATTTCCTTGAGTAGGGAATTGAATGTCAATAAGGACCTCACTGAATCTCAGATGTCTAGCCTTGAGCATCTTTTACAAAAGAATCAACAAGCTTTTGCATGGGAATATACTGACATGAAGGGGATTGACCAAAAATTGTGTACCCATAAGATTTATATCAGTCCAGAGTCCAAACCTATTAGGCAACCTCAAAGAAGGATAAACCCTACATTAAGAGATATAGTAAAGGCTGAATTGCAAAAACTTCTCCAAGTTGGCTTCATTTATCCCATTTTTGAAACTCAGTGGGTCTCCCCTCTTGTAATTGTCCCCAAGAAAGGAGGCAAATGGCAATTTTTTGTCGACTATAGGGAGCTTAATAAGGCAACCAAGAAGGATCACTTTCCATTTCCCTTTATTGACCAAGTACTTGACAACCTTGCTAGAAAAAAATATTTTTCATTCTTACCATTTGGGTTATGTAATGCACTTGCTACTTTCTAGAGGGCAGTGATAAGTATTTTTTATGACATTGCTGCTGATTGTGTTGAAATATACATGGATGATTTTACTGCATATGGAACTACATTCGAAGAGGCTTATGCCAATTTGGAAAAATTTCTTCAAAGATGTCAGGATTACAATCTCTCACTTAATACTAAGAAGTGTTACATGATAATAGAGGAGGGAGTGGTCTTAGGACACTACCTCTCATCCTTTGGTATCCAGGTTGATCCTGCAAAGATTGCAGTAATTATCACACTCCCAATTCCAACAAAGCAGAAGGATGTTTGGATTTTTCTTGGACATGTCGATTACTACAGGAGATTTATTCGGAACTTCAGTCAACTTGCTGCTCCATTATATAATCTATTGAAGAAAGTGGAATTGGAATGGACAACAGAATGTGAATCATCATTCCAGTAGTTGAAGGATGTGTTGACAAAGAACCCTATTCTCAGAGGATCAGACTCGAAGTTGCCCTTTCATATCCACACAGACACATCTGACTATGCAATTGGGGTAGTACTGGGTTAAAAAGAAGGAATAGTTAAGCATGCCATTTATTACATCAGAAAAAATTTGCAAGGTGCAGAACTAAATTATACTGTTAGTGAGAAGGAACTCCTTGCTATAATCTATGCACTAAATAAATTCAGGCATTACATAACTAGTTATGAAGTATTTGTTTATACTAATCACTCAGTGATCAAATATTTGATGAATAAACTAGCCATTTCTGGTAGGTTAGTGAGGTGGTTACTGCTCCTGCAGGAGTTTGATATAACTATTATTGAAAAACCAAGAAAAGAAAATGTAGTTGCTGATTTTCTCTCTAGATCACAAGTTCCTGATGATCCTATTAGATTCAAACTCCTTATAAATGGGCATCGCATAAAGATATATCACAAGCCTGTGAGTCGTCAGGATTTCCTGCAACAATTCCAGAAGAGCTCAGATAGTAATCTTCATGCAGCAGACGCATCTGGGTCTTCCACCCAGATTTTTGCCAAGCTGTGATTTTATTCCATCTTTCATAATAAACACTTCACTTTGGTGACTTTCTTTCTGTGTAATAAAAAACCACATCACCTTTCTCTCTTCTGCATGTGTGTACCACAACATCACTCCATCAGTGCGTATCACCTAGCATTACACTCTTCCTGCAGCACATCAGGTTAGGAATGCATACTTTTGCACATAAATTATTTTATTTATTTATTATTTTGAAATGAGTGTATTTTTCCTTTTCTATTCTTGCACACACTGGCTTGGTGGGACCCATGCCTTATACTTAGTTGGGGGGAGGGGTTAGTTATTTCACTCATGTTTGTTTTAATACTTCCAAATTAATTCTAGCAAGCGAAAAGGAAAAAAATTTATTTCTTTCTGTCTTTTCATGGTGACCGCCGTTATGTGGGAGCTTATTTGGCACTCAGTGGTTAAGCCATCATGATTTAACAGTTTATTTGAAAGCAAATTAAAGAAATGATCTCTTAATAATGACAGTTTCACGATGTGTTCGGGTGGCAAACCTTAACATGCGCGAATGCATTTATGAAAATCATTCGAAGTAATGCTAACTTGCCTAAAATTAATTACTATCCTATACTTCAGTTTTTCTCAGAAAGAAAAACAAAAATATCTTGTATCTGAAGGGAAGCCGGGCTTTTTTTCAAAATTTTCTGTAGCAACTGAGCATTTTATGCAGAGCTATTTTCTCCATCATTTGCAATGGGCAGAGACCTTCAAAGGCACAAGCCAATGAATCATCAAGTGTTACTTGAGGACTCGGCTACCTATGAGTTGTTTCAACAACGGGGATGGCTGGACTACTACTTAAGCCTTAATGGCTTCGATGAGAAAATTTCTTTTCAATTTATGAATACCTTGAACAATGGGTTTGCAATAGTAAAAGGTCTGAGGGTTGAATTTTTAGAAGATATAGTGGCAGAGGTTACAAAGCTACCACAGGAAGGGGAAAAATGGACAAAGGAAATTGACTTGCGCTCGGCTAGGGAATAATTTACCCTGCATAGTGACCCATAGTTGGAGGTTGATAAGAAGCAGGGTACAGCAAGAATGTCATTTCCTATGGATTTTTTTGCAGCCAGCCACATTTATAATATCTTACTTCACCTGTGAGGGACGCTACAAGTACCTGCACAAACTTCACTTCAAAATTCTGAGCGCCCTCCGCCATGAAAATAGGCTACTTGACTTACCTAGCTTTTTTTTTAATATTTTGAAAAAGAAGGCATCTCTTGTTCAGTCAGGGAAAGCACAGTCCATTTCTCATCACTGTTTAATTAATTTGATTGTAGAAAGAGAGTTAATTAAATAGACAATTGGGACCTAGGAGGAATTCTTGGCTATGGAAGATTTTCCACCTAGGGTCATTGGTTTGAGAGGCCAAGGTGTAGGTAGTAGGGTTAATACGGCAATGGGGGTTTGTAAAGTAATCCATAAAATAGAACCCATTCCTGAAGCATCCTCTTTTAGACCTACCCTAACTAGGAAAAGAGCCTATAAGGACAACACTCATGTTTCTGATAATAAGGAAATAAAAATTAGAAAAGATGCTATCGTCCCTGGCACTTCAATATCTGAAGAAACTAGGTTTACTATTATAAAAGGAAAAGACAAAACCATAGATGCAGAAGAATTGATTCCAGAACAACCGCCAGCTGATAGTGAAAATATGAATCAGATATCTGAGGAACCCTTGCCTTCTTCCAAGGAAGCAACATCATAAGAACCTCTTGTAGCCATTACAAAGGAGGTGTTCTCCACCAGAAAGAAATGCAAGGAACCTATGAGCTCCTCTCAGACCCCTATGGGGAAGAGTCCTAGATTTTCTACTAGTACTAGTAATCAAGCAAAACCCCTAATTCAATTATAAATGTTGAATCCTCTGGGTCAGCAGAAAAATCCTCTTCGGAGGTAAAGACTTCAAGCAAAGCAGATGGTGATACCCTAGCCCACATTATGGATGAGGAAACTCAAGCTGATCCGCAATTTGAATTCATCCTTGTGGAAAGTAATAAGGATTCTATAGAAATAGAGGGATTTTGATATAATTCTAGTCAAGATTCAAATGATAGTTTAGAGATTCTTCCTCCAGATGAATTTCCTGTAGTGAATGAGGATATTTTAGGAGAAGTGTTTGGGTAGTTGAGAAAAGAGGGATTGGATACATTAGCTAAGGTAGCTGAATCATCCCAAGTGAATGATTCGATGAAAACCCTTGTCACTTGTGACAAGGGGAAAGGAGGTACTTTCACTAAAGTGGAGAAAGTAAGAATCCCTCAAGCTGCATCTGAGTGGATTAATGTCCTTCAGCAAGGACCCATGCCACCTTCAGATTTTTCCACACCGTTAGCAGCAGGATTAAGTTTGTACCAAAATATCACCTGGGAAAAATCACAATGGGAAATGGAGACAGAGAAATTAAAGAGGATAATTAAGGAGCAGGCTTGTCAGCTTGAGCAGAAAACAAATTGAATTGCAGTACTGGAGAGGAGAATTGAGCATATTACAGAGTTGATTCCTACAGCAATGGTGTGTAGGTCACCTTCCCCGGTTTATGGATTGTTCCTTAAGGAATAATTTGTTAATTTTCAGTTGACAGGGATTGTTGAGGGATTAAATCCTTCCATTGCTACACCTCATGAATTCTATGATGCTTTCCGGTCAGTACCTATGCCCATTAAGAATCTATTATGCGAGTTATATTTGCACAATCTGGCTGTGCCTGACAACAGAGAATGGAATTCACTCCTTTATGTAGGAGATGTTTAGTTAAGAGCAGTTATGTCCTGGATTCAAAATGAGATCAGCAGAGAGCACCAGGCTCTCTCATATCGAAGCAGTGAGGTTGACACACCCCTTATGCTGAGGCCTAAAGTTCAAAGCTCTAGGAGGACATTCCTTGACTGGATTTCAATCACAATGAATCCTAGTGGATCTCATAAGGTTCTCCCAATCAGAGAATGGGGGTATGCAGATTGGGAAGAACATTCTTCACAAGATGTTGAGGCTGCAATTTTAGGTTGTAAGCAACACTGGATGAGGATGCCCCACAACTTAACAATCAGGGAGCCACATTCTCCACAAAATTTAACCCTTGCTACTTGTCATTTTCCATGGTTTATAATGCTGGGCCGCACACAGCTACATTATTGGATGCCCTTACAATTTCAACCTCCAATCTTCCTGTAGCCGTTGCTGGCAGTTAATGAGAATGCAGAAGAGCATGATATGGTTAAGGAAAGATAGAGGTGGGACAGACTTCAAAAGAGACATGGCTACTTTAATCATGTAGTGGATGAACCAGGGGAGAAGACCGTCGGTGACATAAGGCTTAGAGCTAGGATCCAAAACTTCATGATTGCTAGGGACCAGCAATAGTATAGTTGGGGGGATGATGAGCCTCCCAAAAGGCCATCTTTTCCATGTGTTTACTTTCCTTTATCAGCATTTTGTTTTCAAAGCAGAAGACTTTAAACTTATGGTTTTTTATATATTTCTGTATGAAAGGACATAAGTAGGTAAAATGGATGGTGAAAACATAATGTATTTTTATTAAAGATGATGGATAGAAGATGCAGGATATAAGTAATTGCATGTTGAATAGATAGTCCTTTTTCCCTATGCTATGTTTGTGGGTAGTTTCCTTCTTGTAGCTGAATGTTGTGCAAGAATATTGAATGAAATCTCACACTTCTTTCTTAGTATTAAATGATAAAATATATTTATGCGTTGGAAGTTATGTATACTAACTATTTTGTAGTAGTCGAGTTATGCCACATTCAATAATTCTAGCATGGTGTTGAAAGGGTCAGTGTCAACTGTTACCTCTAGGAGTGCCGACATAAAACAAGGAATTAAGTAAGTGGTTAAAGATCAGCGTGCCACAGAACTCTCACGGAGGAACAAGTCAATTCAGTTCTAGAGAAGACATCGCGCCCAGATCTAGAACCACTGCATGCTATATTCTGGGAAGAACTTGAAGACCTACTATTGCTATTTAAGATTTATGTTATGAGCACAATGTATCCATTAGTGATCCTCAATAATGGAGTGATCCTAGATTTAGGTCGTAGTGTAGTTCCTCCTTAAAATAAGTAGAACTCTGTAGTTCCACAAAGTAGTAGAAAAAAGGAGAGAGTTAACTGATGTAATTTCTGAAATAGAATTTGATATTGTAGCACTGTTTATTTTCCAAACATATTTCCTCCATGAATGAATAGAATGAAGAATTTGAGTTTCAGTCTCTTATCATAATTGCATTTCTATTCACTCATCCAAGGGGGCCTACTTGGTGAGTGAATCATTTTATTAGATTAGAAGTTATTTATTTTCTCATTAAGAAGAAGATAGAACTCTGTTGTTCCTGCAGCCACTAGTAACAGAACTAGTGTATTGTTCCTACAACATAGGCGAGTAGAGTAACCCCTACTCATAATTACTATTTTCTTAGCATAATTTCATTCAATTGAGATAGTGTGGATTCCTGAAGCATAATGTATTTCAATTCTATAGGTTTCGCCATGAGAATCAAGAAAGTTTGAAGCATATACTTTGCGAACACCATTTCAAGTTTACGTCCTTGGTCGATAATTAAATGAGACTAGATAATTTACTTAGCAGCCATTTAGGGTGTCCAATCTTGAAATAGCAGTTCAATGCTATGTGTTTCTGAGATGATTTTTGGCCAAGCATTTAGTGCCTTAGTCTAGGGGATCTCACCTATTAAAAATCTAGGAATGTCTATTAATATTGCTCTTCTCATTTAAAACACCTTTTTTGTAAGGTTCAAAGATCTTTAGACAAAAAGGGAGAAAATAAATTTTTAGAGTTGTTTTCCTAAGTCAAACCCTAGATTAGCATTCCCACATCCACAACATCTATGATTGATGTAACAATAGGTTGTCTTTGGGATGAGAGAGGCTATGTAATAATTAAAATTAGATGATTATAACTTAGGTATGAAACCCTCTCATGGAGTCTCGTATAAAGGAGTCAAAATAATGTTGTTTAGATAAATCCTACAAGTGTTGATTTAATAACATGACAGAAAAATATAATCAACATGAAATTATACTTGAATATAGATAGTTATTTTCTCTTCATTGATGAATTGGAGAATGAGTTCTAGGTTAGAAAATTAGAACCTTTTGAATTGTACAATTTCTTTATATAAAGATCATAATAACTCTTTTATAATATAAAAAAGGCAACATAAAATGGTCAACTACCAAAATTGAGACAAAATTTAAAAATATAAATGCTATCACTTGCACTAGCTATACTTTTGGGATCGATTTTGGTGAGACTATAAAGCTAGTTACCCCAGTCCAACCAAATAGGTCCTCTATAATGGAGTAACAAGTGTCAGGGTGTTGGCAATATGTGTTTTCATTGATGTCAACTTGATGTTTAGCAATAAGAATTGTCACTGAAGAGATGAATATAATATGTGTTCTTTAGTGTTTCCATCAATTGGAATTGTTAATTAGGTATATTTGAGAATAGCTATGCCTCTATAAATTTTATGTCCTAATACTAGCAAGGAAGTTTTTTCTGGAAGTTTTTTCTAGAGTTATAGTAGATGTTTCCATAGATACTTGTATCTTTCTAGATGATGAGTAAGTACATATTCTTTATAAAATTGATGCAATTATTTTTTGGTGGCTACATAATTAGGGAGCTTTTTGGTTTATAAATAACTTTAGTTTCATGTTTGGTTGGTTACAAAAATGACTGTAAGTATTAATCAAAGTATTTTCACAACTATACCTATTAGTAAATTGTTTACATTTCTACCCATTTCATCCTCTTATTGTGAAACTCAAGTTTCATCTTTGTAGGGTGTCTAGAGTCTAAGTATAATATTTTAAGTCTTAATCACATCTAAAAAAATCTTATAGGCTTCTTTATTCTGGGTTATAATTTGACATTTAATTATGTGTGAGATGAATTACTAAGTGCTCCATAGTTACTTCTTTTCTCATGCAATTTTGGGAATACATTCTAGATGGTACAAGTGTTTAGTGATACAAGTTTCAAGTAATTTTTTTCTCTGTATTGTAATATTCTTTAAGATTAAGTGTGGCAATATTTCAAGGTTGTCATGTCTCACTATGCTCAATGGATTATTTATCTCATGAAAAAATTTAATGTTTCGTTCTTTTAGAATATTATTTTAGGATGATTTTAGATAATATTTTATATGTTAGTTTTGATCTATCTAATGTTTTTGATTTCTTTGTGATGGTTTGGAGACAAAAAACCAACCTTTTTTTATATTTGAACTGATAGGATGTCTTCAGCTGCAGTTAAAACTAACCTATTATTTTTCCTTAAAGGATGTTTTAATATGTATTTGAGGTTTTCACTTACGTTGGGTTGAGTTTCAGTCTAATTTTTGGGTTGATCCATAAGTTTGAAGCTAACCTATTCTAGGTCACACATTTTATTTGATATATCATCTTTGGCTGATTTAATTGCCATTTTTTAGATTTTGGAAAGGACATATAAGAAAGGATGGATCACTGTAAAAGTGTTTTTGAAAGGTATTTGAATAGATTTTATGATGTGGTTTTGAAAATATTATAGTGATTATTAAGTTGAGAATTAAGTATGTCATATCTATATGATAAAATACTTGTGCTAAATAAAGGACTACAACTTTTGCATGAGTCAAATACTTCTTCTACAATAGTTCATTGTAATGTTCATGTGTCTTTCTCTAGAGAAGTTATATTTAGAATGTAATTTAATTTTATCTTTCCCTACTGTGTTGTGCCTTAGTTTGCAAGTGTGTTTCGGGAGTAGTGTGCTTCCTTCTAGCAGTGAACCTAAAACATACATTCTAATACCTATTTCATATAGTGTAAGTGGATTCTCACCGTGGTTTTACTATGTCCTTGGGATTTCCACATAAAACTCTTGGTAGTCTTGTGTGGTGTAAATTCTAACTTCTTTCTTCACTTCTCAAATTTTATTCAATGGTTAAAATTTTATTAAATGGTTAAGTTTTAATTAATCTTATTTCACCCTATCTAGGATCTGGGTGTGTCCAACGGATAATTTTTTTTATGTTTGATCTAGTCCTAATTTTTGTATTTCACTATAATCAAATTATAGGATCTTAACAATAAAGATTTAATATACTATAGGTCCCAAACAAACTTAAAATTATCTTTAAAAAAATAACACTAAAGTAGGTACCAAATAGAGTGTGAAATTGTAGAGGGGTGTAGTTTATTACACCTACAATTTCAATCAACTATTTTTCTTTTGTACTGCAATCTATGGAAGAAATTTAGTTAGGGAATATAGGCATGTATATTGTTTAAGAGATCATAGTCAACAAACACTAAGCATTGGTGAGATGTAGTTAGTTATTACAAGTGGTGATCATATGTATGCTTAATGTTATAAATAATGATTTCTATGCTAACTCTATGGTATGATCATGGTACTATTATGTGCATATTTTAATTGTATGTCATACTATATAAATATAAGGTTATCATTCCATTGAGACATCTATATATATTTTATTGTATAGAAGAATAAAATTTTGATGGTAAAAACTCAGTGGTTGTGTTGTAAACTTGAGTAAATATAATTTTTGGACTTGACCGACAATATCACTTTATAGATCATGACTATGTAAATATGACCTATTAAATTAGATGTGTCTTTATTTAATATTTTATATTAAATAGTAATTTCCTTTTAATAGTTTTATTTTTATTTTAAAAAAGGTTTCCTATATAATCCATTACTTGTTTATTCTCTCGTGCTTACTTTAAAGTTTCTTGTTTTAATTGGTTAGGAAATAAAATCATTTTTATCACATAATCTTCAATGTATTCAAATATTTTAGTCTATCAATTGAAGATAGTAGAGAATAATTTCTAAAAACATTCTATTAGAAAAATTTGTCTATGTAGTTGTGATGTTGTTCTGAGTCACTTCCTTGCATGTGGTGTGGGATGAGCCTCATTTGATTTGAAAGCTTGGCATGCAAATATTGTGTAGCTCATGCAGAACTAGTTCCAGTGGGATCCTTTGAAGGATTGTGTACAAAAATATAAATAATGTTTTTTAACGCTTATGGCTGGCATATGAAGGTTAAATATTAAATTTTTAATGGTTGAATTCAAATAAAAAATCTATAATTAATAATCCACTTCATTTTTTATATTCTTTTAATTTGTAGGGGCCCTTGACTAGGACCTGAAGCCAATCTAGAGTTGTCGATGACCACTCCAAGATCATCCATGAGGAAATGGACATGCATGATTAAGTGATAGATAAAAGTCTAGAGGTTTCCATAATCCTTAAATAATTGTAGTAGGTTGATTCAAGTTTGTTACCCTATTTTATTTTGTGTTGGTGTGTCTGTCATTTTGCTAATGCTTTGTTCTTGGGTCTAGTTTGCTTCTTATTTTTTCGTTGAAACCTTTTGTTGTAAAGGGTTTTGGGGTCCTTTCAAAGCTTCTTTTACTTTAATTAAAAATATTATCTTTTAGATTTTACATTAATAAATCTATTAGAATATAATAAAACATTTATTATAGAAGACTATATGACCATTTTATCAATTCAAAACTTGGTTAATAAATTATTTGTAAGATCTTGTTTAAATGTCCAAGGAAAAAAATCAATGGAATAACTTTCTTTATATAACAACAACAAACAACACCAAAAATATGACAAAATGTTGCACTAGCACTGCAATATGCACAAAAGTGACAATATAGATTTATATTAAAAAAAAACAAAAACAAAAAAAAAAAAAACAAACAACAAAAAAAAACATGAAGATCAAGACAAACAACCTCACAATTGCATAGACAAGGTGGCACTAACACAATACTAACAATTGTAGGACAATTTAACTACAATGAACTAGCAAGAGAAAGAGAACAACATCCAAATGATGATCAGTTACAAACCTACAACTATATTCTCTCACAAAATCACAAAAGGGTACCGGAAAAGGGAATACTTAATCTCCAATCCACACTAAGACACATTTCACAACACACTCAGGACATCAAGACAAGTGAAGGATATCTAGGAGCCAACATTGCTCAAACAAACAATACTATAATTTTCCGAGACAAGCATTAGGATAGGGACATATAATCACCTCCAATCCACTAAACAATTCTAAAGATGAACCTCAAACACAAAGTCCAACCTAAACAAATCAAAGAAGCTAGAATAATAACTCCTAATTTAATATAAAGTAAAATGTTTGAAAAGAACCTTTTCCAAAACATCAAATATTTGAATAGACTTATATGATCTTGAAAATAATCATTCAACAATGTAATTCTTCATATTCATTATAAATAACTAAACAACAGTCCATGTTCATATGAGAAATTCAAACATACAACAATAAACTATTTGATCACATTTTCTGACAGTAGCATATATCTAACATCCTTTAATGTCATCATTAAAATGGGATTTGGTCTTTGGTCAAGATTGCACCCACTCTCTTCTCTGCTTCAATAAATTTCATGCACAAAATCAGTCTACCTACATTTTAGCCTCATGCGTGTAAGTATTTTCAGATATCATATCTTGGCTTAATGGAAAAAGTATGGAAATGGTATAATCATTAATGATGGCGTAGTCATTATTTTATCCCAGTATGAAAAATGTTATGAAACGGCACGACTACTTTCACGTTATTTTGATCAACCAAGATCAGTGCCATCACATCTGTAACCTTTTCACAAAAGATATTAACCATCTTATCTTACCTTCTATGAAAGGACATTATTCGAATCTGTTAAGGTGGAACAATAGAAGTAGGACGAAAAATGGATCCAATATAATTTTTTAAACAATAGAATAAACCACTTTTAGACCTAATAAGTTCAGTCATTGACTTCTGTTGTGTTTTTCTCATTTTCTATCTATTAATTCAACGTGTTCAATTTCTTACAGTTATTTGCAGGTTACAACTGATGCAGAAATTTGGATCTGCGCTGCACTATTTATATATTCGGTTGAATACTGGGAGCCGCCATGGAGGAAATCTCAAAACATTATGCACTGCTCATTTCTAGTAACGCGAGAAATTTTGCTTTTGTAAATCATTTTTTTTGGATGATTAATCAATATTACCTACAAAGTCTTTAACTTCCGGTAAAAGAATATTTGTTCTATCTTCATCGATTTATGTCGCTTCTATAATAGTGTCCAAAATTTATTTTATTGCACATGATGGAGTGAGGGATTGGTACATATCAATAATTGTAATTAGGAGCAACACATTAATACATGTGTTTTTTCGGGTGGTTTTTTCTATAGCTAAAAGCGACAATGTAATTGTGATTGTCTGATCATTTTGTAATTGTTGAGTCAGGGTTGTAATATATATATATATATATATAATTTAGTGGTACAAATTACCACTTTTACCACAAAAAAATACTAATACATTTGTAATTTCAATATTATACTAAAATAATCATTAAAATTTATAACTTTTTGAAATATTCATAATTTTATAAAAATGACAATTAAATGCAAGGAATTATTATTGATATTATTGCAATCTAATTATTTTAGAATCGTATATATATA
>MU224664.1:510865-523386 GCA_018584345.1 Thuja plicata
ATTAATTATTAAAACAATTAAATTGCTTTTTAATAATTAAGGGACTATAGCCATTTTAATTAAATTAATAGGCTAGGGGAAAGGGTTGGATTGCAAGTGATGTATTTGATTTAGAGACTATTTAATTCCTTTATAATTAAATACTATAGCCATGTTTTTATTTTGGTTTGATCTGATTGGTCAAAATTGATTTGAATTGTATGGCTATAATAGATAATATAAATCAGTGATAAAAATCACCTAGGACATTAAATTGATTAAAAGAATTATGCCAAGCAGTAACAGGGTCGTTTGGACATAAATCGAGTATATGATCACACTTAGGGCAAATAGGGTCTATAGTTGCGACAGACCGAAATCAGGTGGTTACACTAAGAGTATACATTGTTTATATGTGATATCCCCCAATGCCAATGTGTATTTTTATTGAAGCATGTATACTTCTATACAATAGAGCTCTTGATCTTAATTCATATATTTTTAACATATTAGTGATATTAGAAATAATTCTTAAAGCCTAAAGTGCAAGAACAACTCCTAAGACTTGGGTATTTAAAATTATGATGAAGTATAGAGTTATGATTATGAATAGGATGGTTAAGGACTAAACCTTAATACAATGTAAAAATTAATCCTTTTGGCTATGCTAATTTGAAGAGGTTGGATCTAAGTTTATAATATTATAATAATCAAATCTAGAAATAAGATGAGCAGAACCAAACTTGAGACAAATTAACATTCATGCATAGCAAGCATCCAATTATATCGTTGCTTTCCTCTAAAGTTGCCCCTACTTGATCTTGAAAATAATTCCATTTGGGTTATCCCTCTTCCCAATTGATATAACCATGAATGGACTCACCATTAATTTTGGTGAGGAGTTCTTTAAGATGGTTGAAGTTTTGATCAAATATCAAAGGGGGGTCTTCCTTCAAGGATACATTCTAGAAATCAATTATTTTTCCACTCATTATCATCCATTAGATTCCTTGTCTAAGGAAAGTACCAATATTAAGGATATTATTCCACATATTAGTTCGATGAAGGAGATCCAATTTTGAGATGAGGTATCTTTAATTACAATTTTATATGTACATTTAGATTTGATAAATTTTCCATAGACTTAATTATTCCCATGCAGGTTCCACCTTATCTTGGCAAGTAGGCCTTTATTGAAGAATTAAATTTTCATTATTCCTATACCTCCAACCCATTTGGGGGGGGGGGGGCATTTTGTTTTCCAAATAACTAGAGTAATCCTAGAGTGTTCTTCACTGTCTGTCTAAAGAATTTCTCTCTTGATTTTTTTCAATCTAAGTATTAGAGATGAAACATAAAATATTGAACAACAAGATAATAAAAACCCATAATTTACAGGGAGACCTTGAGGAGCATCACCTCGCCCACTTGACTCAGAATTTATCCTTTCAATGTATCAAGTTTCCTATGAAATATTTCATAAATTATTATCTAGATGGAATTAGGCAGGCCCTAGTTATCAAAGGTAGGCCAAGATAGGTGTCAAAAAAATCATCTTGTTAGCATTGTAATATCCTAACAATTTTTCAATTACAAGGTTCTTGGTATTGTATGTTGTAGTTCATGTATTGCTGAGAGAGTAGTTTTCTACTGCCTAGGTTCTGACATAGAAGTGTTTCCAAAAAGGATAGTATCATCCACATATCTTTATGGGTAGAAGGGGAAGGGACAAAGAATATCGACACCTTTGGTAAGCCTAGAATTGAGCTATTTTTTGAAAATTCATTCCCAAGACCTCAAAAATAAAATAAAGAGGTAAGGTTACAAAGGGTTACCTTGTCTTGGGCCTCTTCCATAGGATAAGTAAACTCTTGGGACTTTGTTCATCAAGATAGATAATTTAACCTTAGAGACAAAATCTTTTGTGAAGTTGCGGATATCACCTCTAAAACCAATTTCTAAAGAATGCAAAAAAAGAAAGTCCAAGAAGCCTTATCATACACCATAGAAACAAATAATTTTAAGGTCATTCCAAGTTTTCTATATAATCCATAGAGTGAAAGACCTAATGAGTTGTTAGTGCAACATCTAGGATCTAGCATCCTTTAATAAACCCCTTCTAGTTAGGGGAGATGATAATATTTTGAATATTTTTTAGTCTATCAAATAAGACCTTAGAAAATATATTATAGGTGGTATTATATGTACTATAGGTATGTATTTTTTTAAAGATGAAGCACCATCCTTTTTAAAATTTATGACTATAAAGGTAAAATTTAACTTTTTGGTTGGCCTTCCAAAATGGAAGAAATTTCTGATAGCATTGAGAACACCAATAGTAATGATTTTGAAAAATTATAATAATAATGTTGAGGAAACACATCTGGTCTTGGAGAATTGAAGAAAAAAAAGGAGAAAATAACTTTTGTAACCTCCTCCAAGGAAACAATTTTTTTGCAATTGCTTAATCTTAATGTCATCCAGCTCATTTGGAATATCTTCTAGAAGACTATCCAAACTAGAGAGATTTTAAAGTCAACCAAAATTTTCTTGAAAAAGGAAACCACACAGACTGAGTAATATCATCCTCCCTTGTAATTACATCATAATGTTGGATGAAATCATACTAAACAATAGGAAAAGGGCATAAATGCTATAGGGGATGATTACTCCTCCTTTTCAAAATTTCACATTGAGAAGGGAGATGTGTTATCAAGAGGAACTATATAGATACTTATATGTTGTAATTTATGGTACTAAACACTAATTCTACATGTTCATTGTAGTAGGAGATCAAAGTGGAAGTCAGATGAGGATTTGGCTAAGTATGGAAATGAAGAACTGAGTATTCTACTAGTGTACACTAAAATGTCTAGTAACCCTTCCCAGGTTAAAATATTTAGTCACAGATGTAAGGTAAGTATTTTGGATGTATATAGATGCTTATTCTAGAATTTGAAGATACAGTGATACAAGGTATGAGAGTTAGAAAGATATCAACAACTTTATTTTTTGTTTGATAGTTCAAACGACCAACATGGTGGAAAAATCTTGTTGTGGACAAGGTAAATTATTTTTGGCACTTAAATCATATTTTAAATGGTAGAGCCAACATGTTTATGGATATGTGTATTCTTATTTTGTTCAGAAGTGAATTTGAATGGCATATTTGACAAATTTGGTCAACATGTTTTACATATCCCTAAAATATTTTTGGAGTCAACATCGAGAGATAAAAGTTTTGGTTGAAGACATATAAGATTGATTTATTAGGGTTTGAAAATGAGTATGGGTGATCATAGAACTATTTTAATGCATGAGATCAGTGTACATGATATGAAGTGAAGAATTTCATGAAGGTTTTTTAGATCTGATAATCAGATTAGCGAAGGGTAGAAAAACATGGCAAACAGAGATAAAGTGTATCAGATCATTTCTATGTGATAATTTGGAGCTGTAATTAGGCATTAGTAGATACTATTCTAGAAGTTCAAAAGTTTTTGTGATCTTCTAAGGTAGTGATCCTTCTTGTAGAGGGTTGTAACCCTAAGTATAATTGAGTAGTGAGCTTTAGGAAGTGTGTCTGAATACAAGTGCATTCCTAATTATTGTAAGATAATATTCTACAGAGTTTTATCTTGTGGGTCACATTCCCATGAGTTTTTTCCTCCTAACAAGGTTTCCACAATAAAAATCCATGTGTTATGGTGCAATTCTTATTTTCTTTATGTTCTTGCATGCTACATTTCAGTTTATGTGATTATCTATTTATTTATCAAATTTGAATCATTTCATTAAAGTTAAAATTTGTTGAACTTTGATTCCCCCCCCCCTCCCCTCTCGATGTTCCCTCCTAGAAACTGGAATCAAATCTTTGGTCCCTTGAAGGAAGCCTAACCACTTGAGATTGATTCAGGAAAGAAGGATGAATTTAGGATTGCAAGGACAAATCTTACTTGCATTGGATGACCTAAAACATTCTAAAGTTGAAGGTATGGAGTTCTAAAGGAATCTTAGAGAACCTGAAATCTTCAGAAATTAATTGAAATCATATTTGAAGAAAGCCAAAGTGAAGAGAAGGGAACTTTGCAATAAGGTTAAAAAAAAAGGATAATGAGAGCTCGGATGATGAACAGTCAAGTCAAGACATGCAAGAAAATATTGAAGAATGTGAAAAGTTGAAAAGAGAGCATGCATTCATTAAGACTTAGATGGAATTTATAGTGATTAGGATGACCAAGGAGATTGAGGATATTAAGGATAATTTAGATAACGTAAACTAGTCCTTAAAGGAAAGATCTGATGAATGCAATAGACTTGTTGCTAATGTGTAGGGAGACAATGATATTGAGGAAGAACTTAGAGATGAACTTATAATTTCAAATAATTATAAGGAAAAGTTCATGATCAGTTTATCCAAGCTGGATTCATTACTTAAAAGTCAAAGGACCCTAGATGGAAAGCATTGTCTTGGATATAAGGTAGGATAAAGCTCCAAATCTAGATCTTCTCAAGGAAACCCTAGATTTGATAAGAAGAAGAATAAGAAGAAATAAAAAAGAAAACCTAATGATCAAAGGACTAGTGGTAAGTGTTTTATCTGCAATAGATTTGGTCATAAATCTATGGATTGTAGCAATAGTATAAATTATAATAATTTGAATAGTTTTTTGGTCAATCTTTCAAGTGCAAAAAGCATGGTCGTGAGTCTAGTGAGTGCAGAAGTGTTGTGAACAATCCTTCCAACATCAAAAGAAACATTAAGTGATATGCATGTGTTGGTTAACAGATTTGTGCTAAAAAATAACACATATATACCTGACTATATAACCCCTTCAAAGGACCAAATCAATAACTAGTAGTTGGGAAGACTAAAATTAGTTACCCTTGGAATTGAGGTACAACTCCCTTTCAATGTTATTCATTGAATTACTTCTACTGAAATGAAATTGAAATTATACTTTTGACATGAAAGTGCTAAAGGGAAACTACCGTTTACTCATAAACATGATTTGAATGTGAATTAATGTAAATCATTTCAAAAGAAGAAGAGTGCATAGACTCTATCTTGTTTCCATTCCACTTAATCGAGTTGAAATTACAAACTAGTTGTACTTATCATGACATATGACAAATTATCAAAGATAAATAACTATCACATTGAAAATAAATTCACATGGAAATTTAATTCCATTAACTCAAACACACATATCTGAGTATGGAAAAATCGTTCATCAACTAATATTCAAAAATAAAAGCCTTTTCATAATTCTCATATATAAAAATAATATTCAATCTATAAGTCCCAAAAACTCTCGGACCTTTTTTATGTATTTTTTAGTCTTACTTAAAAAATGATTACAAAACTAGAGTAATATCAACTCTAACCTAGAGTAAAATTCTATTTTTCAAATGTTTGTACGATAAAACTAAAAGATCTGTCTTCTAAAATTAAGAATAAAAATAGGATGGTGACGATGTGATAAAGGTTGAGCTAGCATGGTGGAATCTCTAGATTTGCCCTATCTTGTGAAAGAGACAAGTGGCAACTTCCATTCTTTGTATGCAGTAGCAAAATCTTGAATTATTGGGAAGTTACATAGGCCAATAAGAGTAACCCTCTATTTCCACACTTATTTCTCCCTTTGTACATATTCCACAACATACACATATTGTGGAAGTTGATAAGGATATAGTTATAATAGCAACTCAATATTCACTACATTGGAGAATTTTTCCATTACTATGGTTTTGGTTTCTTTCACAAACCTTGCCTTTTCTTTGAAGGATTGAATTATATCATTTATATCCTTCGTGATTTTTCCATCTTCATTCACATAATTTTTGTTTATACATTTCAGATTAGTTTGCAAGTGTAGTACATAAAATACCTACATGGGACATTATATCAAATAATATCAAGTTAGTGCTAAAGATCTATACTAATTAATGAATCAAATTTGAAAACCTTGAAATCATCTCATGGTTCCCTATCGAAGAAGACTATAAGAATGATCTTGGCTACAAATGAGAAATCCTAAAGTGACAATCCTTAAAATGAGAGTGAAAATGATGTGCAATTATATTAAATGATGAATTGAATACTAATTATGTTAATATAATGTTAAATTGAATTCAAATTACTCTAAACATATACGCATATTTGACTATAATGATGATGCAAATGATAGTGGATGTTAAGTGGTGATTAGCATTGAGAAATGCATGCTATTTATAATATTTTCCTAAGGGTAGGGGGTAGAGTGATTTAACCATGATTAGATGAGAGAGTTTGAGTTTTGTTTTTAATAGGGGGACAAGATGACAAAATGAGTGGTGAGGATAGAAAAGGGTAAATGAGTGGCTAAGATAGCAAAGCCTTGGAGAAATCCATGTTCTTCCAATCCTCTCATCTCATTAGCTAATTGATTTTTGCCCCTTTGAAATAAATTAGGAATTAATTAATTCACACAGTTAATTAAATTAGCCATGTAGGGGAATTAGATGGGTTGGATTTGATTTATTTAATTGAACTATATAACTAATTATTTAAATTAATTACATAGTTTAATTAATCCCTCTTGGATTGAATTTAATT
The DNA here is from genome assembly GCA_018584345.1 of Thuja plicata. Lineage (NCBI taxonomy): Eukaryota > Viridiplantae > Streptophyta > Pinopsida > Cupressales > Cupressaceae > Thuja > Thuja plicata. The sequence continues at coordinate 517,443 of MU224664.1, forward strand.
AATTAATGGCTTTGTTTTTTATTACAAAAAGTAGCCAACACAAGGGGGCTGACCCGAATAGACATATCTAGCGCGAGAAGTGAAAACTACCACCAGACAACTAGTATAGCATAGGGGTCAAAACACCCTCACCCAATACCCTTTTTCAGCATCAAAAACCAAAAAATAAAACTAACATGCCCCAACTCCATCATGGAGCTAGTGACCAGCATGCACTCCCTAACAGACCCCAGCATCACCTTGGAGCTAGTAACTAGTCTGTGAAAATAAGTATCTAAGAACTTGATATTAAAGTAGGAATTACAAGTAATAGTACAGCAGGAATTAAAACTAAACTAGTAGTAAGAGTAATCCCTAATAGACCCCAGCTTCACCTTGAAGTTGGTAACCAGTCTATGATAGTAAGTTTCAAAGTAATTAACATAAAAGCAGAAATTACTTTTAGTAGCAAGGGAATTAAGTGTAAACCCATCGTAAGAGTTCATCAGAATCACAGTAATGCCCTCAATGGCCAGCCAACAAAAATCAAAGACAAAGAAAAGCATGGAAAAAGAGGAGGTTAATTGGGGATTTTACCCCCATTATCCAGCAACAGCTTGAGCCAATCCTCTGCAAGGAATTGGAACAACTTCTTGTTCTTGTGTTCTTCCTCCTAGGAAGATTCCTTCGCCATTTGCAGGAGCTGGAGAGTGGTAGCCATAGAGTGCATAACCTTCACCGCAAACCCAGCAACTTTGTTAAAGCTTTCATTCAGGTTTTTAATTTCCTCCTTAACCACCACCAGATCCATTTTAGAAACTGAGTCCAGGGAGGAAGCCTGAAGAGTTTTAACCTCCTTCTAGATATGGGCAATTTCATTCTCCATGGCCCAAAGGCTCTCATTCATCCTATCCTTAACCTTCTGGGATCCAATTTTGGTTTCCACCTCTCTCTTGGGATCCTCTGTCGCCACCTAAGGGTTCGCAGATAGCGGAGAAATGCTCTGTGAGTCTACATTCTTATCTTTGGAAAGCTTTCCCTTGGATAGGTCCATGATAGGAATAGTAAATTTGGCCGAGACTTGGGGAGAGTCGAGGCTTTTCTTTTCCCCACCCAGATCTTGAGGGACTTTGCCTTTTTCTTTCTCCTTGATTTTGATTTTTTTCCCTTTTTTATTATTTCCACTGGTGCTGCTTTTTTTAACCTCCTTCTCTGAATCTTTTTTTTCCTCCTCCTCTTCAATGTACCATTTCCTAACAGCTTTCTACTTGAAATAGGTTTTGGCAATTCTGTGGGACCTTCATCTTTTCTCAGTATCTTCCTCATCCTCCTCAGACTCAATGGTGATTTGGGTACCACCTGTGGACCCAACATTAATCTTTTTATCTAGGGTTTTGGATGAAGATGAGGGGTTAGAAGCATCTGTCACCTCCATAGTGCCCTTTGGCATGGTAAAACCCTGTGGAGACATAATTCTGGGGGGACAAAGGGCAAGGTGGAAATTATAGAGGTGGAGGATAAGCCCTTGGTGGAGGATACAATAATTTTTCTTGGATTTTAACTTTTCTCTTACATCTAAAACTGAGGTTTCAAGAGAGTGAAGAAGGTAAAATGGGAAGGATATAGTATCATTGTACCTGAATCGATTAAGTAGGGGAAAGTCATAGTTGTAGAAAGTGCTGAAGCGACCTTCCAGGGTAATGTACTTCATGAGAATGAGGCAAAGATCATTCCATGGGCTAGGCAACTCCTCCCTTTTAAATCCTCGATGGATTGGAATCAAAATCTCCATTTTCTTGAAGAATCTCACCTTACCAGTGCCGTCGTGACTCTTTGTAATCTTTTTCCACTTTTCCCCCTCTGTGGAGAGCCCCGTAGCCTGAGCTATAACTTCTTCATTAAGCTCGAAGGTAATTGCATTTATAGTAACTTTGTGCTCCATCCAAGTTTTATCCAGCTGCATGGATATTATTTCATCACACCCTCCCATAGCTTCCATGTAGGGGTAAAACCCACCTTCCTTCAGATAGGTTATCGCGCACTGGTTTTTGAGAAACTCGGCCTCAATCCTAGGGGGTTCCACCCTCACCATATCACTACCCATATCAGAGCTATACTCAAGATTAATCTCAATATGTATCTCCACCGACATAACACCTTTCACACCACCACCAAACACTCTCTAGACCAGAGTCATGCAGATGAGCTACCAACCCAAAACTAGAGGACAGAATTACAGAGGATGGAAAACCAGTAGGGAATAAAATCTAGCTTTTTGAAATGACAAGTACCAGTCACAAGATTAGCCACAGTAATTATATATTTTTCACGTATCTTGTAATGATTACTTTCCTCATAATTAATGTACCACCCAGCCCTATCCGTCATGTCCAATGCATCTTGCCTCGTGTTATTCTCCACGTCAGTTTGAAATTTTAAAAGGCCCATACTTTTCCCTACATTATAGTTAATAGCCCATCTTTTCAGACTTCTAAAAATATTAAAAGCCTTTCCCATCATGTTTTGAAAATTTGAATTTCATCCAATCCTCATGATTCTATCTGCCGCCTCATCTGTCCAATCATAGTCGAGCTTGTACTTCATAGGTTAAGTATTTTATTTTTTGACAAGCAAGGTAGTTTGCTTGGAAAGGGAGCCCAGGTTTCTCTAGCATCTGAGACCATGTTGATTGAGCCCCATGGCTACCAGCTTGTCAGCCACCACATTTCCCTCCCAGAAAATGTGTTGTAATTTAAACTCATTGAATCTGGGGAGAAGTGACCAGATGTCTTGCAGCAGATAGGATAGTTTCTAGCCAGCTTTAAATTTTCCTTTAACCATATCAATAATGATTTTGGAGTTCCCCTCTATAACTAGTCTTTTAACTCCCAAGGTAACCGCCACCTTTAGGCCCCATAAGAGGGCAAATATTTTTTCCATGTTATTTGACCCCACGCCAAGGTTTATCGCATAGGCAATGATCATCTTGCCATTATTGTCACGGAGGATACCCCCACCCACAGCAGATCCATCAGATGCAACTCCGTCAAAGTTTAGTTTGGTGAAATTTTCCTCTAGGGGGGACCATTTGGTATTTCGTCTAGCCACAACCTTGGAGCAGTCAAACTTATAGAAGGAGGGAGGTAGTTGCCAATCCTTAGCAATCAAACAGTCAAGACTCCTGGGGGGGAGGTGGGAGGTTTCTAGTGGCAGGTAGAAAGGTTGTCCTTTAGCAGATTCATAGTCAGACATGTTGTCCCCTCAGCATCATTTTCCTCCCCTCTGAAAATCTAGTTATTCCTTTCCTTCCAAAGGTTCCAACAGATATGCGGTGGTAACACCCTCCAAAGGGTGTTAATAAGTGAGTGCTTCCCAAGGTTTCCCCAGTTGCAAAAAAATTGGTCCAATTCCTCCATGAAGACCCAATTCAGTCTCATAATACTTAGAATTTTTTTCCAGACCAGGGTCACATAAGGATAGTGTATGAGAATTTGGTTGATAGATTTCGAGTGAGTTTTGCAAAGAGCACATCTGCTGACTAAATGTATCCCCCTTTTCTAGAGATTAGCTAGTGTAAGAATTTTACCATGAAGGGCAGTCCACCAGAAAAAATTTATTTTGGGGATTAATTGGGGAGCCCAGACTTTCCCCCAGCTCTTTTCATCTGCCATAGTCCTTAGATTGGTTAGATAAGAAGACTTCATTGTTATTTCCCCAGAATTGTTATGACACCAAATGGCTTTGTCTTCGGTCTGGGAAATAGGAATTCTGACACCTTCAATAAGCTTCTGGATTTCTTCTATATAAGGTGGGACTTGTGTCTGGTCCTAGAAAGCATCAGTGAGAGCTTTCCAATTCTTACCTTGAGAGATGTAATTGCTAACTTTACCTGCAAATTGGGAGATCAGTCTATCCTTGAGAGTACCAAAATTTGTCTGTCCCAGGGGTTTTTCCCCCACCCACCAATCATCCCATAAATTGACGTGAGTGCCATTACCGACCAGCCATTTTATACCTTTAAGGAGACTTCCTTTGCTTTTATAGATGAAATTCCATATTTTTGAGCCAGAGGGAAGATTTTTCCCACAGGAAAATCGGTCGTTGTAGAAATATTTGGCCTTCATAATCCTACACCATCTAGCGATTCCTCTAAAGAGCTTCCATCCCAATCTAGAGATGAGAGCTTTATTCAGGTCCTTTATTTTTCTCACTCCTAGCCCTTCGAGCAGCTTTGGCTGGCAGACAGTGTCCCAGTTGACCAGGTTCATTCTAGCCTTTTCCTCTGTCCCAGACCAAAGAAAATTTCTCTACATTTTTTCTACCTTCTTCGTATTCTTTTCATCAATTTTGAATAGGGACAAGAAATAAACTGGAATACCTTGGAGTGCAGCAGAAAGAAGTTGGAGTTTCCCAGCGTTGCTGAGAACCTTGCCTTTCCAACCCGCCAATTTTTTCTGCATTTTCTCCAGAATGGAGTTCCAGAACTCATCAGCAACTTCCTTCACCATGAACGGGAGACCAAGATAGGTATCCAAGAGTGAAGCTCCCTTACAGCCCAGGAAATTCACAATTAGACTCTGCATTCTCAATTTAGTGTTGAAGAAGTAAATTTTGCTTTTGTTGTAATTGATCACTTGGCCCGACGCCAAAGAATATTTGTTCAGTAGGTGTTTCCACTCTCTAGCTTCACAAATTCAAGCTTTTCCAAAGGGGAACGTATCATCTACAAACTATTGCAGAACCTCTAGGTTAAGGGTGGATGCCAGTTTAAAACCAGCAATAGATCCAGTATTCTCCAATTTTAGTAAGGTCCAAGCCAGAACTTCAGACACCAGGAGGAAAAGGTAAGGGGAAAGAGGGTTCCCATGATGTAAGCCCCTTTCAGGAGTAAAGGATCCCTAGGGTGTTCCATTGACCAGCACAGCAAAGTTAATCGTTTCCACCGCCACCTTTATAATATTGATGAAATTTTCATGAAACCCAAATTTCCTGAGAACCTCATACAGAAAATTTCAAAGAACCTTGTCATAAGCCTTGGAGATGTCCATTTTCAAATTGATACCATCATTCTTACCTTTCTCCATGGAGTGAATGATTTCATGGGTGGTGATAACAGCATCAAAAACTTGTGTTCCTGAGACAAACCCCTTCTAGTTGGGGTTGATGATTTTTCTAAGGAGGGGTTTGAGCCTGTTGGTAATGATTTTGGATAGGATTTTATAGGTATTTTTTCAAAGACTTATAGGTCAGAAGTCACTCAAGCATTTAGGGTCTGGCACTTTAGGTACCAGGACAATGTAAGTTTTGTTGAGTCTTTTCAGGATACTACCAGTTCTGACAAAGTCGCGGGCCGCATGGATGAGGTCATACTTAACAACCTCCCAAAAGTGTTGAAAGAAGGCCAGGGGAAACCCAACCAGACCCAAGGATTTATAGGCTCCCATGGAGAATATTGCCAGTTTAACTTCTTGATCAGAGACCTGAGATAAAAGGGTCTCATTGTCTCCATCAGAAACAATATTGGGGATAACTTCCATAAGGGAGTCAAAATCAGCATCCATCCTAAGCTGAGCCGGTATTCGGAAGATTCCTTGGAAGAAATCAGCAGCATGATTACCAATGTCATCCCCCTCTGAGAGAAGGTTCCCCTCAGCTTCTAGGGATTTAATAGTATTTCTCCTTTTATGAATGGAGGTGGATCTGTGGAAAAAGGGAGAGTTATGGTCACCTTCCTTCAGCCATTGAACCCGTGACCTTTGCTTCTAGAAAATTTCCTCCCTCTTGAGGTTTTGTTTCCATTTGTTTCTCCATTATTCCTCCTCCTAGTGCTCCTCCTAGGTGTATGCACCCTAAAATGGTCGCCTAGACTTTGGGCCCCATTTATTATTTTATCATTTTATCAAATTTCTGAATCAATGCTTTGGAACATTTTCAATTCAAATCAATTTTCTTGATCAAATTGTAA
>MU224664.1:546069-559318 GCA_018584345.1 Thuja plicata
CCATTTAATTAAATAAAATTCTTCTAATTTATTTAATTGAAAGAAAACCTCTCTTTTAATTAAATAAATAAAAATCCCCACTTAAAGCACTTTATTTGTTGAAAAAGGAAATAAATTAAATGAAAATGTAAATAAAATCCCTTTTTCTTCACATCTTTCTAAGTGGTGGGGTTTTTGCTCTTAATCATAGCCTTTGATTTTTGCCTCTTAATCTCAATCGTTCACTTTTCTTTAAAAGGAGACCTCTCCTTCTAATTTTCATATTAGGTTTTTTTTAGTATTGTTATGTTGCAGGTTTGGAGAGCAATTTTGGAGGAGCATTTGAGCATTTAAGCTTGGATATTGCAACTTCTCTCTTCTTGTCTCATTCTTCTTGCATTCATGGCAAATCATATAGATTAGAATCATGTTTATTTCCATAGATTAATCTTGCATTTGTATTTCCTTTCATAGAAAAATATGCATTGTTATCATATAGATTAGATTTCATTTTCATGTATTTGAATCTCTCGTTTCATGGTGTATTTGCAATAGACACAACTAGGTCAATCTGAGGGCCTTCATTTTACATTTTTACACATCCATGACTAGAGAGCTATGGATCAATATTTGAGGCCTCATTCTTGAGCAACCTTGAATGGAATGACTCGTAGAAGTGTGACAACATTTATGCACACACTAGGTTTCCTCCCCCATAGCCATGTCCTTATGGAGGAGGGTCAGCTTCTCCTCAAGATCTTTTTTGCATTGGAAGATGTCACCATAGTTGGTTTTGCTCCACCTTTGGGCCTCCCTTTTGATGATTTTCAACTTTTTGGAAATTATGAACATAGTTGTTCCCTTCACTGGGTTATTCCACCATTTCTTAATACATTATTCAAACTCATTATTTGAGTGCCACATGATTTCATAACGAAAGGGATGTGGTCCATTTCATTTCCTCTCTTTCCAATCAAGGATCAAAGGGGAGTGGACAGAGACTATTCTTGCAAGGTGTGATAGGCTGAGAAGAGGAACAATATCCCAACCCCCGAAACCAACCATCTATCTAGTCTAACTTGAATGAGGTGTCTTCCTTTTCTATTGTTGGACCAGGTAAATTCGAATCCCTGCAGGTCCAGATTAGCCAGGTCATTATGTCTTATAAAATCAACTAGCTCCTGCATACTTTTCAAGAATTCTTGAGTGCCCCCACTTTTCTCAAATGGGAATAAGGGAGTATTAAAATATCCTGCACACATAGTGGGGTGACATTGATTATTATTTATGAGTTTGGATATTTCCCCCCAAATTCTACTATGTTCTCCTCTAGTATTAGGAGCATAGATATTATACAAGTACCAAGAACTATTATTCCAAGTAAAAAAAATAGCAAGGAAGTTATGAGAAAAAGCCACAGCATTACCGGATAACTTACAAGGGTTCCAAAGAGTGGCCACACCACTAGAGGTGCCATCTACTTCACTATACAAAAAGGTCACACCTGGCCAAATATTGTCCACCAGCAGAGTGAAATTTTGATACTTCATTTTCACCTCCTGAATAAGAACCACATCAAACTTGAACTCAAGAATATACTTCTTCAGAGTGAACTATTTTTTGTCGGTTGTTCATGCCCCTTATGTTCCATGAGAGGAACTTCATCTTATGTGTTTTTGGGAGTCTTTTAGGGTTAATTGCCTTCCATTGAAAATGGCCCTTGCTACTTCTTTAGCTCTAACCACTTTCGTGGATGGTCGGCCCAGTTTGGTTTCATTCCCCACATCTGCTTTCTTTTTGGTATCCACACTCTCATCCCCCTTCTTACTCCTAGTTTTCCTTTTCATTTATGACCAGTCCAAGAGGCTGGTCGATGGCGGTGAGTGGGACACTATTGGTATTTCCATCACCAATCCTTCCCTAAGATGGGTTGGGGAGGGAAATCCTTCCCCATCCCTTAAACTACTCAAATCAGTAGTTGTATCAGTAAAAATGCTTTTTGTGACCAGTGCCTTCTACCCAATGTTGGTTTCTTTATTTTCTATCCATTTTGGGCTTTCTCTGTGAGAGTTAGGGGCCACTTGTAGGTCATAAACCAACTCTCCTTCCTCAAGATCTACCTTTTCTGCCTCTTTAGCCTTTTCATTCCCCTTAACCCCCAGCCCAGGAGCAAGTTCATGGACCTCAACAACGGGGGGAGAGGCTTCTGAGGTTCTTGTGGAACCATCAGCCTGGTCCCTAACCTCGTCTTCCACATTCAAGGCTACTGAAGCAAGCTCTTGAGAGTCTTGCTCAACAATCTTAGTCTCTGCCTTGCGTTCAGTGACCACATGCCCATTTTTACCACACTTTTGGCAGTGTAGAGTAGCATTTTCATACACAATGGCCTAGTTCCAATTCCCCCATTTGGATTTAAGCATCAGAAAGTTGGGTAGGGTGCTATTCATAGTCACATTCACACAAAATCTTGTGAAAACTAGCCTAGTTTTATTAGTGGTAACCGTTTTCGCTACCACATAGCTTCCAAATGAGTTCCCAATCCACTGAAGCACCTTCTCATCCTAAAATTCAAGGGGTATCCCAGGTAGTCGAACCCACACTGGCACTACTTTCTATAGTTCCACCTCTAGATTGAAGCCTGGCTTCCATTTAGCCATTAGCAGAGCATGTTTGCCATAGCACCAGCTTCCTGTCGAGACAAGAGTCTAGTCCTCCGTAGCGTTAAATCAAAAGAGGAACATCCCCCCTGGCATGGCCATGACAGAGATAGTTCCCTTGATCTTCCATCTAGCCATACACCACCTCCGGACCATATCTATTGTGGGTCAAAAAGTGACAAATCTCCCCACCATGGCAAGTTGTAGCGAAGCAGAAATGCCTTCAACTACACCATCTTGGACAGCAATCTCAGGGCCAAATTCCCCTACCAAGAAAATAGGAGGTGTAGAGGTGTCAAGAGACTCTTTCCCCAACACCGCCAACTTCCAGCCCCCCAACTAGCCCTCTTTGACTTCCACCACAATCTTGGGGCAAGAATCCCCACCTTCTGGACACTGCGAATGAGCAGACCCCCCAAAGGCAGAAAAGGAAGGATCCACAGCTTTGGGGGCTGCACAGCAGTCGCTTCCATCCCTACAAGAAAGAACAAGGAACAGGTCTGGGAAAAGAACCTCCATGCTCCCTGGGATCCCCGAGGGAGTAGAGGTCAAAACTAGCATTCAAAGAAAAACAAGTGGGAAAGTAGCAGAAGTTGCAGAGCGCTTGCAGTTTTCTTTTGTTTTAAAAATTAATGGCTTTGTTAATTAATCCATGATGTTGACTTTATTTGACCACTTTTAATTTGGTTGACAAATTTAGGTTGTATACAAATCCCCTCTTTGAAGCAATGTGAAAAGCACATTCTTTCAAAGAATACTCGATGTTTGATGTCTTGGTGTTCGATCTGATATCCAATTTTGATGTAGATATTAATACTTAATTCAATGTATGATACTATTTGATCTTTGATTCATATTTGATTTATGTTGATGTTTGAGGAAGATTTGATGTCTCATACTGATTTGATTGATGGTAATATTTGATGCAGATTTGATTGATTTCACCTCAACATGAATTCCTGATGAAAAATTTAGCTTGATTTTGATGCCCCACTGATGATTTTGAAAATTTATCATTCAATGCTCCCAATTTCAAAAAATTATTTGGTTTAGATTATTTTTTATTTTAATGATTGATGACCCCTCAGGCAAAGGATCAAAATTGTGGTTTGTTAAATTTGGTTGAATATTAAAGATCAGTTGTTGTTTTGTCATTGATATCAAGCAATTGATTAATTGATTTTTATAATATTTTTGATTAAGTAAAATAGGTTGTCTAGGGTTCCTAAAACCTGAAACATATTTAAAATAAAACCATTAAGCCCAGTCTAAAACTAGAAAAAGGAAAAAGATAGAACAGACCAATAGAGGCCACAGCAAAAAAGCAGACAGCTTCTACAAAAGCAAATATAACAGTGTCAGTAGAAAAGACCAGGGACCCTCAAGATAAATCCACCATTAGTGTGGCCACCTTGGCCTTGAGCAACTCCATGTTAGCAGTAGACTCCTTGATCTTTTGGAGATCAAATTCCATGTCCTTGTCCTTAATCCTTTTAGTTCTGGCTCTACTTCTCTTATCAGGACCCTGTTCACTATTCTATTTAGTCTCCACTTCCAAGTTGGTCGCGTTCATCCCATCTAATTTTTCATCTAGCTTCTTGATGATCATATTGGTGTGCTCTTTGGATTCTTTAAGGATAGTATAGATTTTCTCCGCTATGATCTTTAGGGTAGCTTCTACCCTAGTCATATTATCCTCCATTGTTTGCACTCTACTACTCTTATTCTCTTGTTCCTCTGTATTGTTGTCATTTTTAGCCTTTTCATTGCCATTAACCCTTTTTTTAAGATCCTCTACTTTGTGGAATAGCCATTTGATGGTTCTGTAGCTATCTAACATGCTATTATGGGAATTGTTGAGAAGGTCCATCTCAAACTCCTTGGTATTATCACTAAGCACCATAATAGATGGGTCAATAAGCTCATCCAACTTAATACGACCTCCCTCACCTTCAATGACCTTGAGGTTTATAATTTCTATGGTAGTCCCCATCTTTTCTATTTTTATACTGAAGTTGCACCATCCAATTATCCTCCCATGTTCTGCCATATAACAACAAAACTTGCTATCATGCCTATCATCCTTCCCCGTATTATGGGGTTGAGAGTTCTGATGGGAAGGGATATCTTGATTGGTCTCTTTGTAATCTCCCTGGAGCTTCATCTTCAGATTGTGGTCTGAAATAGGGGAGACACGGCGAGTCTTGCCCTCTGGATATTTTCGATCTGCTCTCAAATCCTTGTTCTTATCCTTTTTATTTTGGTTTTTACCCATCGTAGGTTGTTTTATCTTTCTACTTTTGTCGTTAGAAATAACCTCCTCACCATCTATGTCCATAGCTTCCTCTTTATCATTGTTATCGTCCTCAGAAGAAATAACCATGGTGTTCTATTTTTTAAGGGTAACCATTTTCTCTTTTTTAATGGTTTGCAGACTGACTCTACACTTTTTGGAAGACGAACCCTAATTGTTTTTTTTGTTTTATACTCATCATTATCCTCAAAATGCAGACCATAACTATCTTCTATCTTCGAAGGAATGTAGTCTGAACTAGAGGCCTCCATCTCATCTTTCTGAGCCACCTCCTTCCCAAGTATTCAGGCCTTAAAATATTCATAGATTAAAGAAAAAGGCCTTCATGCAGGGAAGTGTTAGCTATGGCCTTCTCTCTATACCCATTAATGTTATAATTTATAGAAGCATACAAATAAAAGGGTATAAACACCTGCATTCCATGATGAAAATGATTCAAGAGGACAAAATGGTAGGTTCAGATTCTGTCAAACCTAGTGTCCAGTGTAATGTAGTAGATGATAGCTCTTAACACAAACCTCCACAATATTTTAGCCCTTCAGGAAGGTAGTGGGTGCCAACCTTGATGAGCTCTTTCTTTTCTTCCCCATTTCTGACAAAGTCGCTAATCGCCAAATCCAAAAAAAATTGGTCTTTGTAGAATTTCTTTCCAACTATAGGGATACCCATGATAGCAGAGATTACCTCCTCTTTCACCATAAAATTTCTTCCCTCAATGTCAATACTACCTTCATTCCATCATTTGATGAACATTTTCATCACAGTCGGCTTCCCACCATGAAGCCTCTTGATGAAGGTTGAAATACCACCAACTTTAAAGGTAGTTCCAAATCTTGGTACGCCACCTCCATTTTTCATAATCTTTTGCAGGCTCCCTCCTATGCATTTTCTCTCCCATTACAAGAAACAGAGATGTAGACAGAAAAGAAGATAAACAAAAGCACATACCTTTTTCCTTTGAATTATTCTAGATAGTTTTGTTTCTTTGCCTTGAATGGTAAGTTTTGCCAAAGCATCTGGGCACCCAGTAAGTGTGTAGGTACGATTTGTAATGATTTCCTTTCTAGCCTATCTCATACTTTCGATTAATGGAAAAGACATTAGCATTCAATGCATTAACAATAATGATTAATATTAATTAATCCCTACTTCCCATGGATTTGGTAATAAGAAATGAAATCCAACACTTAATGTGGGAGGTCTCCTCCATTAAGCTAGTGAGTCTTCTTGTCACTTCTCACTGCCCAGTTGGAAAACCAGTCAGCTACTTGGTCCCCTTCTCTAAACACATGGGATAAATGAACCTTATTAAAGGTGTTCAAAAGGGAGCCGGTTTCCTCAATTATATTAGCTATAGTCCACGACGGTAGATGCCTCATGTTAAGATAGTTGATTATGTTGCATGAATCACCTTCTAATAAAAAAAATTTGATTCCCAAGTCATGATCTAATTTAGTTACTTGGAGGGATGCATTAGCTTCCACATAGTGATTGGTTTTTGTTCCTAATGGAAGGCTGACAATAGCAATTTCCTAGCTGAAGCAATTTTGAATCACACCACCACTTCCCTCCTTTCCAGGGTTACCCTTGGCCACAACATTGAAGTTGGACTTAGCACATCCTTCTGAAGGATAGCTCCAGGTACAGTGATGTCTTTCATCTATGGTCCTCAAGGGATTAACAGAGTCATCTATACCTACAAAAGGATTAGTATCACCACAGGTAACAAAATTCTCCAAAAGAGCATGGTGTATCTTCTCGTATAAAATTTTGGGATTGGCATTAAGAGTCCCTAAATATGTGGTTATTGCGCTCTTTCCAAACTCCCCAGCAGAGGTGAGGAAGCACCCATGACCAAATTTTTTGAAAGGCGGTGTTTTTTAAGGGTAATTTCCAATGGGCGAAGAGGTCCTTGACAAAGGAAGGGAAGTACCAATGCAAGACAAAAAGAGACATGATATACTACCAGACAGACCTAACAAAGGTACAATGGATAAAGAGGCAGTCTATAGACTTAGCTTGGCTCTGACACATAACACACCTATTGGGGATAGGGAAGCCACGCTTGATAAGATTATCAATAGTGAGAATGTGATTTTGAAGTAAAACCCAATAAAAAATAATGATTTTAGGGATAAGGCCGGGTAACTAGGATTTAGACCAAAAAGGAGTAGCCTCTAGATGCAACTAAATAGAGTAGGTAGAGGCCATAGTGAAAGAGCCTTTAGGGGATCCTTCCCATATCAAAGGATCCTGATTCTGAGAGAGGGAAATACCATTTAGAGTAGTGAGTAATGGAGAAAGCTTCTAGAAAATAGAGGATAGATCCACCCAAGAATTACCCATTCTATAATTACAAACTCTATCCCCAAAAAGAAAGGTTCATTCCTCCTTCCAAGAATTAAATCAATCTATATATTTTAGGGGGCCCGAAAGAATCCAATTTTCATTCCAAAATCTAATACTGTGACCATTTCACTTTTGAGTTGGCCAGGTCTTTGGCATTGAGAATGCCATTCTAGATACAAGAACCATTTGGGATATCATCACTTTCAAAGAAATAATTCAAAGAATAACTGGACAAGTATTTTTCCTCGATGAAATCCCTCGATTCCCCTTTACCATGGAAAATCCTCCAAATTTGTTTGGCTTGAAGCACCTTATTGAAATGCCTAATCGTCCTGATTCCAAGACCACCATCCTTTTTGGAGAGATAAACTTTGTCCCAAGAAATCAAAGGGAAATGTATTTTGTCTTCCGGCCCAGACCAAAGAATTCTTCTTTGGATTTTTCCCAAAGCTTCAGCCACTTTATCTAGGATAGAAAATAGGCTAAGGGAATAAGTGGGAAGGTTTTGAAGAGTGGACTTGACCAACTGAATCTTTCCAGCTTGACTGAGATGAATTCCCTTCCACCTTGCCAATTTTCTATTTAATTTGTCAATGAGTCTATTGTAGAAATCTTTCAGGGGTTTAGCTCCAAGAGGAAGGCCCGAGTAGGTGGAGGGGAGAGATCCAATACTACATCCTAAAATATCCATCATTATCCTTTGTCTGGCCTCAAGCATATTAATAAAAAAAGGGAGCTCTTGCACTAGTTGATTGATTGGCCAGTGGCCCTGGTATAGGAATCCAATAAGTGTTTAACAACTCTAGCCTCATTAACCAAGGCTTCTCCTCCTAAAATGGTGTCCTCAACAAATTGTTGATGAGAGAAAATGGACAAACTAGAGAATGGCTTGATTCCTTTTAGCTCCCCTAAAAACTTATGAACCAAAAACGATCTTCCCAAACACTCAACCAAGATGATGAAAAGGATAGGAGATAGGGGATCCCCTTGTCTTAGGCCCTGATAAGCTTTAAAGAATGTTGAAGGAGACCCATTAACCAAGATTGAAAATGAAGGTGAAGAAATGAGCTGATGGATGATAAGGTAGAATTTACTATTAAATCCAAAAGCACCCAACACTTTGAACAAGAAAGACCAGTCCACCCGGTTATAGGCTTTAGACAAATCAAGCTTAAGAAGAAAACCTTCCCTCTTTCCTACTTCTAAAGAATGAATCACTTCATGTACTTCCATTAAGGAATCCAGGATCTATCAACCAGGGACAAAACTCGACTGTTGGTGAGTGATAATGAAGGGGAGCACATGAATATTTCTGATTGTAATGACTTTGGAAATAATCTTGTAAAACAAATTACATAAGCTATTAGGTCTGAAAAGATCCATTGCATCTGCCCCTATGAATTTTGGAATAAGAACCATAAAAGTAGCGTTGAGTTCTTTGAGAAGATTCTTGGACCCAAATAATTCCTGCATAGCTTTGACCACATCAAATTCATCAATTTTTGAGTACTTATGGAAGAAAAACATGGGAAAGCCATCGGGACCTGGGGCCTTGTCTCCTGAAAGAGAGTCCAGGGATTTTTTCACTTCATCAATATTAGGGATAGTAGTCAGAGCTTTTTTCTAGAGATCCATGATGACAGTGGAGATATTTCTCAAGAGGTCCTCCTGATCCTGATCCTAGAGGTGAATATCTTTAGAAAGAAGAGATTTAAAGAAATGCATATTAGCTAAAGAGATGCCTTTATCATCCTGCAAGTTTTGGTTCCCCCTTCTAATGCTACTAATTCTTTTGGATTCCCTGTGTTTCATGGTGGATAAGTGAAAGAAGCGGGTATTTTGGTCTCCTTCCCTCAGCCATATGGATCTGGGTCTCTGCTTACAGTAAATCTCCTCCTTACCAATCACATTATGATACTCTTAGAGAAGAATTTTTTCTTGATTCAGGTTGATCTCATCATACCCATCTCTTTTTATTTCCTCTTAGATAAGACCAAGGTCAGAATTCCCTCTTATTCAAGATCTTAATGTTTATCTTTACATTTCTAATTTTTTTGGCTACTCTAAACATAGTTGATCCTTTAACATCAATATTCCACCATTCTATGATCTTTTTGTTTATGTTAGGATTTGTGGTCCACATCTTCTCAAATCTCAAGGGAAAGTTTCTTTGCTTAATAATTGGGTCAAGAATAAGAGACAGGTGGAATGATCCACCCAATTCACACTAGAGAAGAGAGATTACAATTGTAGGAATTCATCCAATTGACTATGATCAAAGTTCTATCCAGTCTGACTTGGATACACTCTTTCCCCATTCTCCTATTTCTATAGGTGAAATTCTCCCTTTGAAGATCCACATCTAAGATGCCTTGATCATTAATAAAATCCATGAGATCCTTCCTTGTTTCCAGATTGGGGATAATCCCTCCCAGTTCCTCCCCTTCTTTTAGAGAGGTGTTAAAATCCCCCATGATAATACATTTTGAAAGATTAAGCATGGAAAAAATATATCTAAGTTTATCCCAAAAAGACCTTCGCCCTTTTTTAGACTTAGGAGCATAGATATTCATGATATACCAGATATCCTTATTCTTAATATTAGTGAGATTTAGAAGCAACACATTACCTTGTTCGTTGGCAATGCCGACAGTCATGAGAGAAGAGTTCCAAGGATTCAAAAATCCACCAGAAGCACCTTCCGAACTTGTAGAAACCCTTTCCATAGAGTTACAAAAATTTATGCATTCCAATTTGTCCTTTTCATCTTAGTTTCCTGTATTAGCATGACATCGGGTCTGTGATCCCTTATCATATTCCTAATAACATCTTGCTTATGTGGCCCATTTAGACCATGAACATTCTAGGAGATTAGCTTCATTTTATAACTAGAGGTACAGGCTGCCTGGATGGTCTTTTGGATTCCATCCGCAATGTTCTTGCAGGCTTCATCTTGCCGGATCTAGCTCAATTTTTTCCGCCCTGGGGTTTTAGTTTTGACACCCAGATCAGCTTTGTTCTTGCTCCTGGTTGCTGCTGGAGAAACTGGGGAGGGGTCTCTACTTCTCTTTTTATCTTTTACTATATTCCAATGAACCTCCTTCCCTTCCTTGCATTTAGAAAAGAGTTCTTCCATTCTTGTGAACTTCCCAGGAGTAACCGAATTTAAAAAAGCTTCTATTTTGAAAACCTGCTCTTGAAATTTCAGCTCGAGAATAGGTGACACGTCAGTATTTTGAATGGGTGACACAAGAGTGTTCTCACCCGCTGGGATGTTATGCATTGGCAAGAAAACTTTGATCTCCTAGGAAGGTTGAGGGGATCTCGAGGCCAGCGAAGAGAGGGATGATGGAGACCCTTCAACACAGTCCTGATCATCCAAGGTTTTAAAGTTGATTCCTTCTAAAATAGGTGTGGCTACCTCAAATGGAAATAGCTCCAAGCTCTACGTAACAATGATAGAGCATTGAAAGGGTTCCTCTATGTGAGCATTGGTGGGTACTACTACTTCTCCCTATTTGTGCAAAATAGGGATCTCGGGTGATAGTTCCTTTTTCCTCCAAACAAGAGAAAAAAGTTACCATATCTTAAGAGGAGAAGTTAAATGGGTGAAAAATAAAGACCAAAAAATGATGAAGTAATGATGATATAGTTGTTTTCTACTATACATTTGATGTTATCAAATTGGCACATTTCATTGATTAAGTTGGGAACTACAATGAATTAAGTTATGATTGAAATAGATACTTTACCGAGCTAGACTGAGTTAGTAGGTAGAATTTTATGTGAGTCATTTAAATTTACTGAGCTCTAAGTGAAATTCAAGAACTAAGCACCGAAGATGAGTTAGACACGGAGAAGTGAATGAGTCAGTTACCGAGTTGCAAAGAAAGTTTTACCGAGTACAATATACTGATATTAAATGACATTAATGCTGATAAAATCAAATTTAATGTGAAGTGATGATGAGATGGATGAAGAAATGAATTAAATGAATTTTTTTACAAGATATACAAATGGGAAAATTCAATGTGAAGATCTAAGGTGAAGATCAAGCGGTTAAACAGAATTATGAAAGTTCCAAGAAAAGTTACAAGTGCTGAGGTAAAATTGAAATGGTTTACCAAGTTGAGAAATATGAAGAAGATTGTTGAACGGTTGAGCGCAAAGGTAGGAAATTCAAATTAAGGATATTTAGAGGAAAAAGTATGTCTATATAAGGAATGAGTATTACACTCAGTATAATTATTTTGGCGAATTGAACATAGAAGGAAAGAAGCTGAAGAACAAATTTTACCAAGTAGAATAGAGAAAGACAGATTGAAGAGTCTATAGTCTGAGAAAGAGATAAATGGATTATGTGATGTCGGTATTCAATTGAGAATAACGGATCTAATATAAGCATGGTGAGTTTCTATATTTATAGATCAAAGTTTACTGTTGCTTATTAATATTTGTAACAGAGAAATTTCTTAACTGAGTGGATTTAACCATCCTATTTGTAAAAGACATTCCAAAAGTATGTTTAAAGACCTCTAACAAGGTCACTCCTAAAAGGGTGAAGATCTTAATAGATCTGAGTTAAATCCCCTAACAGGGTCACATTTAGCAAATGTGTTTGTAATCTTTAACAGGATAAGTTCTTAACCGAGCATATTTCAGAAGGGTACATTTTTATTGTGGGTTACAATTCCCACAGAGGATTTTCCCATGTTGGGTTTCCTTATTAAATCCTGTGTCAATGAGTTGTATCTTATGTTTACATGGTTAATGTGATGTTGCTAAGTTTGAATCATTGATTTCTTTTTATGTTATTGAGTTATTTGGTGAATTTGATATTTATTGTATTCAGTATTTACCAAGTGAATCACTGAGTTCAATTTTAAGATTTTAAGTTTTTATTTGTCTGATTCACCCCCCCACCCCCTCTGAGTGGGACCAATAATTGGTGTCAAAGCATTGTTACTCTGAAGTGATAAGTTTATAGGACTTTAGTTAAGATCTAAAGATGTATACGAGGGAATCACCAAAGATAAATAGGGATCATTTCTCTACATGGAAAAGTAGATAGAGGTTGCATGTGTCTAGAGTTGGAGAGTATGCACTTTACTATCTTGAGAATGAATATGTAGCACCAACTACTACACCTTTGACAATCAGTTAGAAAACACAGAAACATGAACACACATAAGTTATGATTGACATTTCGTCTACACTTACTGACCTGGAATATGATGAGCTTGATGGTTGTACTACTGCAAAATAGATGTAAGATAGGATTTTTTTTACTATGGTGGAGATCATCATGTTCACGAGACTAAAGAAGAAAGTTTGAGAGGAAAATTTGACTTGATGAGGATGAAGGAAGGAGAGAACATAACACAATATAGTATAATACTTAAGGAGATTGTTAATTCTATTAGAGGAGTTGGTGGTATCATAACAAAGGATTATGTTAGAAGAAAAATGTTAAGAACCCTGCTACCAAGTTATGTTATTCATGTATCTACTATACAAGAGCTGAGATCTATACCCTAGATGAATGTTTCACTGGATGCTACTATTGGTAAGTCAACTACATTTCAGCTAAATGATTTTGACAATAGTATGTCTTATACTTCTAAGATTGAATTTGCATTTAATTCTACTTTAAAAATTCAAAATGCTAGGGAATTTGTTGCTAGAGATGGATATTTGAGCAGTGCTAGTGAGAAATTGTATAGTTGCATTGAAGGACTTGAAGAGATATTTATTGAATGTGATGAGAATGAAAGAGAATTTGAAGCTTTGTGTATGTGTTAATTTTGGCCTTCTCAATCAACCACACACTTCAACATAGTCCTTCTTCACCAAGAACAAACAAGACTGAATATGAGTTATTCATCCTGCCTGCCTGTGTGATTCGATCTGTTGCCTTCTATCTAGATGGGGGTTTTGAAATTTGCTCTCA
>MU224664.1:643413-661294 GCA_018584345.1 Thuja plicata
CCTCGGTTTTCTATAAATTGGACCTCCTTTTTCATTGTAGAGGATCCTTTGTTTTGAGCATCATTACTATAGGCAAATTTAGTGTTGATTTCATGCTTTTAGCTTACTTTCTTAATTAGCATAATTTCATTTGGAATTGAACATTGTTTAGCTTTGATTCATGATCTATTTGTAGGAGCTAACAATTTAATTTATGCTTTAAAAGCTTTCTATATTGGTTTACTAACCAAATGCTAGCTTAGAAAGCATTTCATTTCTAGATTTCAAGTATTTTACTTTCTAGATTAGAGGCATTCAATTTCTTAGCTTAATTGCACTTTTACATCCATAGCTTAATTGCATTTCATTTCTAGACTAGTTGCACTTCAGTTTCATAGCTTAATCATGTCTTAATTCATAGAATAACAACAATTTCTCATGAACTAGTTGCATATATTCTCATAAATAATGGATTTTCTTCATCTACTTGCACTATAAAATCCTCCGTATTAGCAATGATCAGGTTGTTGGCTCTCATTCTAAGGGTAAACTGCAACAATCACACCTAATTAGGAGGCAACAGGTCGCTTCAATCACATTTGCAGAGCAAACAATCCATGTTTGTCTTTGTAAATTCATTGATTGTGTAAGGACTATGTTGCGTTTGTGTTGAATTAAGAGGTCCACATTCAGCATAAGACAACAACTAGCTCCCTCTGAATAGCATTCCATCCTAAATGATGAAGTCTAGCCACTTCATTCTGTCTAGAGTAATAGGTTTTGTACAAGCTTTCCAAGCTTCACCAAAATTAGGATCCTCTGGATATAAACTCTTGAGTTCCTTGAACCCAACCACCTCGATCTACATCTCTGTTAGAAAAATTTGCCTTCTACTAAGAGCATCTGCAACTCTGTTAGACTTTCCACTCCTGTGTTTCAAAATAAATGTGTACCTCAGCAAAAATTCAACCCATTTCAAATATCTTTGATTCAACTTTCCTTGACTATTCAAATATTGCAAAGCTTGATGATCAGTATACAAAACAAACTCCTTAGGAAGTAGATAGTGTCTCCACTTCTTCAATTCTTGAATTATAGCATAAAATTCATGATCATAAACATAATATTTTCTCTTGGCATCATTTAACTTCTCATTGAAATATGCAATAGGTTTACCTTCTTAGCTCAAAACAGCTCCTATTCCAGTACCACTAGCATCACAGTCTACTTGAAACACCTTATTAAAATTAGAAAGTACTAAAACAGGTTGTTCTATAACTTTTTATTTTAACAGTTCAAAACTCTTCTCAGCCCCTTTAGTCCACTTATACTCTTTCCTATCCCATCTCATTGTTTCATTCAAGGGACCACAAATACTGTTAAAATTTCTGATAAACTTTCTATAAAAGCTAGCCAAACCATGAGATCTTACCTCAGTAGCACTCCTTGGAGTAGGCCATTTTAGGATAGCTTGCATTTTCCCTGGCTCCATTTTCATTCCTTCTGCTGAAACTACAAATCCCCGATACACTAACTCCTTCACAAAACTACACTTCTTCAAATTAATCAACAATTTTTCTTCCCTCAACTTCTCCAAAACCCTACAAATATGCATTAGATGCTCCTCCAATGTCTTACTAAAGATCAGAATATCATCTAGGTAAACAATGACAAACTTACCCATAAATTCTTTCAAGACCTCATTCATGAGCCGCATGAAAGTTCTTGGTGCATTGGTTAGCCCAAAGGGCATGACCAACCACTCAAAAATTCCCTCTATTTTGAAGGCAGTCTTCCATTCATCACCTTCTCTAATCTGAATCTGGTGATATCCACTATTCAGATCTATCTTCGAGAAGCACACGGCTCCACTCAAACAGTCCATAATATCATCCATCTGCAGAAATGGAAATTTGTACTTGATTGTGATCTTGTTGATAGCCCTAGAATCTATGCACATCCTCCATTCTCCATTCTTCTTTAGTGCTAATACTACTGGTACAGCACATGGACTGAAGCTCTCATGAATCAAACCCTTCTACAACAACTCTTGCACTTGTCTGTTCAATTCTTAACTTTTTGCTAGTGTCATTATGTGTGCTTCCTTATTTGGCAAACTGGCTCCTGGGATCAAGTCCATCTGATGACTGATCTTTCTTACTGGTGATAATCCATTAGGCACATTATCGGATAAAATATCCTGAAACTCTTTCAATAGATCTACAACTTCTATAGGCACATCTTCTACTTCCTCTTTACTAGCTTTTTGAATTAAGGCAAAACACATATTCTCATGCTTCATACACTCTAAGAATTTTCTTCCATTAACAGAAGTTATTCTTGCATTACTACATACCTTTTATTTTGTATTGTTCAATGGTTTTAGCTGATGTCGCACTCCATCCTTTGTCATGGAATATGTATTTGCATGGCCATCATGTACAACATGCCTATCAAACTGCCATGGCCTTCCTAGCAACATATGACAAGCATCCATAGGTATGATATCACACAATACCTCATCATAGTACCTTCCAATCTTGAACTTTACTAGGCACTGTTCATTAACCATGACCTTGTGGTCATCCTACACCCAGGCGATCTGGTATATATGTGGGTGTTTCTGCCTCTTGAGCTTCAACTTTGTGACCATCTCTTCTGACACTATATTTCTAGTACTTTCGCTATCCATAATCGCATAACAACACTTATTCTCACACTTGCACCTAGTGTGAAACAAGCTCCTCCTTTGCTCAGGTTTATTTTCACCACTCAACAGGTGTCTTCTGTTAACTAGTACTTCTCCTCCTTCACCATCTTCAAAGTGAGATGATTTTGCATATTCATCCACATGTGCGACTCTAGCCTGGCCATCATTTCTTCTATCTACCCTTCCTTGGCATTGAGGACATTCATATGCCCTATGACCTTCTTCTCCACAGTGAAAACATGTTCCATGGAAGCCTCCTCTTCCTGATCCTTGTCCTCATCCTCTTCCTCTTTGATCTCTATTATTTTGATTAAAATTATTTCCCCTCTGACCTTGACTACTACTGGCCTCATCCTTATTTTTCTAATCTTCATTTCAGCCTCCATAAGATCGTCCACCAGATCTTCCACCACGACCTCTTCTTCTTTGCCTGCTTTCAAACTTCTTGTTCAACTTTTCCTCTACCTTTAAGGTAAACTGGTAGGCCTCTTCAATACTGTTCATTCAGATCAGGTTCAACTCCTCCTGAATGCTCAGCCTCAACCCATTAAGGTAACGGGCAACTTTTTCCTTGTCAGCTTCTGCATGGCCTGTTCTGATGAGGATTCGATAGAACTCCTCCGTATACTCCTGTACATATTTCCCTACATGCTTCAAACCTTGCGTTTTCTTCAGTAGATTGAGCTCATAATCAACAAGAATGAACTATCGCTTCAATTTATCCACCATCTGATCCCATCTTGTGATTTTCTCCTTTCCTCTTCTAATTCTCTCCAACTGAATCTCCTACCACCAGATCTTCACATGACCCTTCAGTCGAGCCTTCACAAATTTGACCCTATCAGGATCCTTGATATCTTCATACTCAAAATATTCTTCTATTTCATTGATCCAATTGATCAACTCTTCTGGGTTAAGATTTCCCAAAAATGTGGGAACATCAAGCTTAGGTCTTTTCTTGATTTTGGAAATGGCCCAGAAAAGCCTTTCCTCCTCTTGGTTCAGAATTTTTCCTTCCTGATCAAAATCTCCTTCTACTTCAGCTTCATCCTCACTTTCCTCTTTTACGGCAAGATTCATGCCTCTGTGAATCTCTTCCTGCAATGCTTGCACTTGTTTTTGGAGGGCTCTCACCTCAGGTTGCACACCTCTGGCTCTTCCACCATGCTCCCTTTGTGGAGGCATTTTTGTACTTATCGCTGAAACCCTAACCACGGTCTTGGTGCAAACTGCCTCACAGTCGGCGATCTTTCTACACACTCAGAAACTTCTCACTCTGATACCACTTGATGAAGGGGACTCCCCTTAATACCACAAATACACAATAGAAACAGAGAGAAACAACAGAAATTTGCAAGAATAGAAAATTGGCTTCTTATTGGCTCCACAAATGTGGAATTACAAACTTCAAAATTACAATATCAAAAGCCACATGGGCATCCCTTACAATAATCTATAGGACAAAGCCTCTAATAACCACCCCCGAACTGCCCCAAAAAAGATTACGGGCCTTCCTTAAATAGGCAATTTTTCACCGCCCGAGAAGGTTCCATAAATCTAGTCATTAAGGCCGACTACCCTTGGCATTTAATTATTTTTCACTTTTATTACAAAAGGGTCAGCTTTAAATATTTACAAAATATGAGATTAGGTAGCCCAACTTCCGGAAGCCATAACTTTTGAACCATAGCTCCGATTGGCTATTATCACCATTTTTCGGAAAGGGGAGATTGCGATCTACAGTGGACAACATGCAAAGCATCAATTAGTTGGGGGTTCAACCTTGATCTGGAGCCTCTAAGGTCCTAAAAATTAAGCTCAAAGGTTTTGCACCCTAAAATCTTAATAGTAAATCCTTAATAACTTTGCCAATACAAATGCTATGGAAATGAAAGTCAACTAGCATGCTTATATGACTAAGATGATCCTTCACCTAAAAATTAGAACATTCCAAGTTCAAATGGCCAACTTACTAAAACTAGCAAGTTTCCAAAAATAGCATCTTTGTACAAAATAGCCCTTATTGAATAGAAAACATATATTTTTTGGGTGATGCAAGATTGCCCTTACACCCAGGATGCTCCTGCATCATCAACACAGGGGACACATTCCAAAATACTATGGATATTACGTTTGAGGGCCTTTGTAACCAGTGTTTAATCATCTACATGGATGATTTGACCATCTTTTCCCAGGACAGGTGTGATCATTCCGTCCACCTCGCCCAAATTTGTGAGAGATGTCGCTGGTATGGAATATCTCTCAACCCTAAGAAATATATATTCAGGGTCACTAAAGGGAAGCTTCTTAGGCATATTGTCTCTGAGAAGGGTATATCCATTGACCCTAAGAAAGTTGAAGCACTATTAAACCTACAAATGCCCAGCAACAAGAAGGAAATGAGATCTTTCATTGGGAAGATCAACTTTGTCTGGCGGTTCATCACCAGATTCACTGAGATCATAAAGCCACTCAACAAAATGATGAAGAAAGACACTAAGATTGAGTGGAGTCCAGAGGCAAAGCAGGCATTCATCCAGATTAAGTAAATGATCGTGGAGGCACCATTCTTAGCTAGTCTGGATAATTCCCTCCCATTTTACATATATTCCTTTGCCTTGCCACATTCTGTTGTGGTAGTATTGACCCAGAAAGTTGAAGGGGAAGAATGACCGATAGGTTTCATGAGCTCCCCATTTAAGAACGCCAAAGTCTAGTATTCACCTTTGGAAAAGCAGGCCTTTGCTCTTGTTCGTGTCATGAAGAAATTTTGGCATTATATGCTCCGAAGCAAAGTGCATGCTATTATCCCGGACCAGGTAGTAAAATCCCTGCTGATACAGATTGAATTGGGTGAGAGATGGGGGAAATGGATGGCCATCCTCTAGGAGTACAATTTGGAAATGCAACCCATGAATATAGTCTGAGGCCAGGGACTATGTAGAGCGATGACAGAAGGAAATCCTAAGATTGAATGTAAAACTTATATATTGGACTCCATCACTCAGGATCCATGGTACAATGACCTGGTGTACTTGTTGTTGAATAATAGATGTCTGGAGGGATTGCCTCCAAACAAACATTGCACCTTGTGATTGAAAAGTGCACACTTCATAATCAAGAATGCCATGTTTTTTCAGAGAAATTATGAGGGAGTGTACCTCCGGTGCATCGATAGGGTTCAAGCTGCAAAGATAATTGAAAAATTTTACATTTAGTTTGGAACCAGGCATGGCTCAGCTGATGCCACTGCTCATCAGATCCTCTGAGCCGAATACTATTGGCCCTGTATCTTTAAGAATGTCTACACTCATGTCAGGAAGTGTCATACTTGCCAGACCATGGCACATTGTGAGCGCAACCCGGCTATGCCTTTGCAACCGGTCTTCGAAGCTATGCCTTTCGCCCAATGGGCATTTGAATTTATCAGGGAAATCAACCCCAACTCATCTACCAACCACCAGTACATTCTAACTACCACAAATTATTGCACCCGATGGTCTGAAGCGATCCCTTGCAAAAACAACATGGAAGATGTAGTCATAAAATTTCTAAAATAAAACATCATCACATGATTCAGAATGCCCTTTGCTATAGTATGTGACAATGGTCTGGTATTTTCTTCAGCGTGATTACTTGAATGGACCTATGATGGAAGGATCACTCTGAAGTTCTCCAGCAAATATTATCCTCAGGGGAATGGTGTTGCTGAATCGACCAACAAAAATTTACTTGAAGTGATCAAACATCTATTAGATCAGAACCCCCGGGACTGGCACCAAAAGTTGAGATTCGCTCTCTGGGAAGATCATATTTGAATTAAGGCAGCCCTAGGGACATCCCTATTCCATCTGGTTTATGGCCAGAACCTAGTATTCCCCATTAACTTGCAGATCCCAGTTTTACAATTTATGCTAGAATTCAACAACTGGGACAATATCATGGAGGTTTGGCTCCTAAATCTGGTGTGAATGGAAGAATAAAAAGAGGCAGCCATTGAACATTTTGCACATCATCAAGCATTAGTGAAATGATGGTTTGACCAAAGAGCCCAGTATAAGGCCTTTCAGATCTTGGACTTGGTCCTTTTGTGGGACAAAGCCCGGAAAAGGAAAGGAAAGCACACCAAATTCCAACGGCTCTAGCTTGGACCATACTTGATATCAGAGTTTTGCGGGGAAAATACTTATCACCTTAGTACCATGACTGAAGAAGTCATTCCATTGCCCGTCAATGGATAGTTTCTCAAGCACTATTTTGAATGAGGTGAGTTTGTCCAGAATTGTATTTTATGTAAAGTCCTACTTGTAAATATCCTTCCCGGTGCTCTGCTTTGGGTGCCTTGTCTTGTAAATAGTCTTGTTGGTTGTCCTCTGAGACCGCCCCT
This sequence comes from Thuja plicata, assembly GCA_018584345.1. Classification (NCBI taxonomy): domain Eukaryota; kingdom Viridiplantae; phylum Streptophyta; class Pinopsida; order Cupressales; family Cupressaceae; genus Thuja; species Thuja plicata. The sequence continues at coordinate 650,490 of MU224664.1, forward strand.
TTTTTTTCATTTTTTTTTGGCTTTGTTCTTTCTTTTTCGGGTTCCCAATGTTTTACCCACCCTTTTTGTAGACCGGTATGCTTCGCATAACATCTAGTCTCCGGAATGGTACCTTTTGCTTTCTTGGTGAACTCAGAATCTATTGTTAGCATGGTGGAATTGGTTCACACTCCAGAGTTATTTTGTGAGTTTGGTAATAAGCTATGAGTAATCTTCATCGTATTCATCTCCCGGAAGTCCAGAAATCAGTTAGATCAAAATCAAAGGAACAAGTAATCAGACACACCGAGAGTAGATCGGTCGCACTAGTTTGTTGGCCCAAGTCTGAAAACATTTAAATTCTTTTTGGGCCCAGAGTTTTCTTCCCTTTTTGGAAATTTGAAGTGGATGGAAAAGTGAAAAAAGTACCACCTTGGAAATTGACTAAGCTTGAGGTCCGAGGTGAAAGAAGTACCGCCTTCCCATTCAGAAAAGAGAAAAGAAAGGAAAGGACTAAAGGGTGGAGAAATTCTAGTATCCAAAGGAAATGAGCAGATTTGATAACTTTGGTTTGATATGTTTAGTGCCTCTTTTCTGCTTCTCCTAGAGATCATTGTCTTGATGTTCTTTCAAAGCACACACTTCATAACTTATGAAAGACTAAGCATTGAATCATGTATGGGCAAGATTTTCTCAGATGCTTCACACCTTGCAAGAAGGATGCTCCAAGTAATGATTGATTCTGATTTTGCTAACTAAATATTCTACAGTTCTCAAATGTGCTAAGGCATTCATCCCAGATAGTCACCATTTTTTATACCTTGCATACTCGTCCCTACATTTTAGGTACAAAATGTTGGGTCCCCCTCTTTGCTTTTTTCTCTTGCCTTGTTTCTTTCCTTTTTCTTTGTTTTCCCTCTGGGCTTTTCTTCCTTGAGGTTTGTTTTTCTTTCTATTTTTGTTTTCTTGTGTCTCTGGGACTCGGTCCCAGAGTTTTTTCTCTCCAGAGCCAGATTACAAAGTCTGGGATTCTCCTCAACTATGTCTCCTTTCACAAGAAGGCATAGTTGCGTGGAATCCCCAGGCCTAGAGTCCAGAGATCTGCTTGCTCTAGAGTTTTGTGGGGAAGAGTGTAACTTGTTATTACCCTAAGTATAAATAGGAATTACCTATCATTTTCAGATTTATCACAATAAAAAACCTAAGATGATTTACCAGAGCAATTGAAGCAAATTTGAAGTGATTAAGTGTTGATTATCCTGGTGATTAGCAGTGATTACCAACATTTAGCAGGTGGTTTGCGGTGTTTATCTATAGTGTTTAAAGGATAGCTTGTTGTAGGACTTCAGCGTTTGTCCTACCCACATCTCTTGCACTCTAGGTAAGCCTTTGGCATTCGTTCCCTAGTTTCTAGTTTTCTGGTTTTGGTTTGTTTTTGGTTTTGTTTTATTTCTATTTTGCATTTGCTTCTGGTTTTGTTTGGGTTTTTCATTTCTAGTTTTTCTCTTTGTGTCACCTCCCATTGGCGGGTTGGCACTGTAGAGGGTTGTCCACCCTCTGTGTAGTTGTAATTTAGGTTGGTTTCCTATGCGGTTGTAATTTATTTAGCTATTTTGTATATAGTGTAAATATTTGTAAATGGTGTGTATATTTTTCAGCCCACGGCCCTCTATACTCTACTATATTTTTTATGTGTATCCTTTTAGGATCGTGTTGATCTTATAGTTCTCTTGCCCATATTTTCCTGAATTCATGAGCTCACCTTCTCGATGAAATACCACCTAGTTCAAACTCGGCTCCTTGTTGGTTTCAACCATGGCGGTTTTCTCTCTCCTTTGTTAGGTCAGTCTTAATGGCAAATTTATTTCCCATGCACGCATTCAAGTCCAGCCAAGTGGCTTCTACTTCGCATGTTTTCAAATAGTTGTTAGCGTTATCACCATAAATCCTATTTACTGCATGACCATGTGACGTCCACATCAGCCTAGTATGGCTCATCTTCTAGCCATGTCACCCAATGGTTAGTTTTCAAACTCTGGGTCTTATGTCCCTGCTTGGCTCTTGTTCCACTAGTACCATGGTACTGGAATCCATGGAGCCCCAGATGTTGGTCAGTTACCACAGTTCTCATTATACGTACATCTTTACCAGGATTTGACAAACTAACCTTTGCAGGTGCAGATGTGATGGTAAGATCTCCAGACCCCGGAGTAGCATTCTATCTTATATAAATTCTGACGGTTGTCTTGCCTTGCAGGTTGCCAGCATCTAATTCATTAATCATGTCAGAGGCATCCGCATCCTCTCCACTTGGGAGTCCAGATCTCCCCACCATGGCAGTCACTAGGGCAGTTGTCAGAACTGAGATCAAGAGGGCCCTAGAAAAGCTTCCCCTTATCATGAAATACTTGAAGGAAAACACTGTCACAGGTTAAAAGATTGAGTCCAATGTTCAGTTGATCACCGACACCATAATCAGAATGTGGGTGGAAATGCAAGCCCTGGTGAAAATGATGTTTATCCAATGAATGGTTGGAGACCCATTGGCCATCAATATTGGCAATTCTAGGATTTTGAAAGCTTCTCACTTCCCATGTTCTGTGCAAGCCTCAGAACTTATTCTTACTCTAGCCGCACACTACAACTCATCCATTTGGGCTATCATGCTCTCTGCCTTGGTCCCGACTAGGTACCCAACTCCTATGGTGTCTTTAGATGCCACAACTTTTCAGGAAGGTCTAGGAATTCCCTAGTTCGATGATGTTGTTGTTGTCACCCGATCCAAGGCACTATAGGAATTTATGGCTTTGGAACAAATGGCCTGACAATATCTAAACAACAACTGGCTCAAAATGCCAAAGAAAAACTCCAAAAGAATGAAGCTGGAAATCCCCCGATCAGAATTCAAGGAAAGCATACAAATGGGGATCATAGAATTATGTAGGATCTTTGGACAACCCCATGCCTAGGATTTTGGGGCATGGATGTACAACTTCTTGCTCGGTATCTCTTTCAGCAAGAAATACTTTGATTGGGCTTCCATCATCTCAAATCATGTGGACTCCCAGCTCCTCCAGGTCACTTGAACCTCTAAATTCTACATGACACCCTATGTTCTCTGGGCTCTGGCACAACAATGACCTATCACAAATGGGCTACTCACAGTAGGTGTACTCGGGGTCGGTCCGGGCCAAAAGGCTCCCTGGGATTATTTCCCACAAATCCAATGGGAGGCTAGTTTCCTCAGCTTCTGCTGAGTAAATGATGCCTTCATTTACTACAATCTCCTCATGCTTACCAGGGATGCCAAGTACTGCCTGTCCAAGGAGGCAATGGATTTGGTCATAAGTTACAGCCACTACTACATTCAGTTCCAGCACCATAATTATATTCGGGTAACCGGCTTCTCTGGGAAACCCTATTTGTTGCCCAAGCACTGTGGGAACAAAATCATTCTTTTGGAATTTTGCCAGCAAATTTTGGAACTTCACACCCTCTACATGGTGAAGAAGGTAATAAATCTTCCATTCCCAATCACCTATGGTAATTACTCATGTAGTCAGACCGTGGCAAGGGAAGCAGAAAGTGAACTTAAAAGCTTGGGCCTAAGTGAATTCTATCTAGAGCGGAAGAACTTTGATCTGATGGGAAAAATAGCAATGACACTTCCTTGGGTATTATAGCCCCATGCATTTCACATGGAGGATTTTGGGGAAGACTTCCAGGATGATTTTGAATTCCAGAGCTGGCACTTCATCCTGATGATAATGGGGATGATGTAAGGGCTGAAGCTTCAAAAATTCCTGGATGACTTCTCACACACCGGGTCCACAGTAGACCCGCAATACAAGTAAAATGAAGTAGACAAGATGGCACTCCCTCTAGTAGACTAGAATTCCCAGGAAGGGCTGACAATTAAGGACCTCACCCGCGACATGGTATAATGTAGCCATGCATATTTTAAGAAGGCATGCCCAAGGAGAACGCGCAAAGTTGGCCCGTTCTTACGAGGCTCAACTTCTGGGGCTGGAACTTCCTCACAAGTGGAGGATAGAGGAAAAGGGATAATGGGGGCCCCATCGTGAACCCCATCTGCGACCCCCATAATAGAGAAAATGAAAGAAATTTTGGCAATTTCCTAGCAAATGAAGGATAAGTTAATCATGCGGTTGGCCACCCTCATATGTATGACCAGACTTGGTCACCCTCCTTCTTCCCCTTCATTGGCAGCATTGATGGTCTGAGAAACAAGGACCAGAGGGGAAGAGGAGTGAGAAACTATAATGGATGTAGGGCCCCCTTTGGTAACCAAGAGAAAGAAAAATAAAACTAACCCTCAACCAAAGGTGAAACTAGAACTTGGGATGCCAAGCATCCAAGAAGTACAGATTCTTTCTTCTGACTCTCCGGAGCTAGACAAGGAACTCAAGGATATCCCAGAGAACTCCCCTCCTTGTGATGAATTTGATGATATATTTAGGATTGACAAATTTGGGAGCTTGCAGGGATATATCGGGGGGGCAGTTGAAGAGGTCACTACCCAAGGGGAAATGGTGCCCCCTCTTAAAAGGAACATCCCGGAGAAGGAAGCTTCCCAAAATTAGGAAACCTGGGCAAAAGAAACAAAAGAACAAGAATAGGTGAACATATCCAAAGCCCCAGAGATACAGGTGGAGGGAAGCACGGAGGATAGGCAAACATAGGATAAGCAACCAGCATCAATTGGGGAAACCAGACCAACAAGATCAACCATGACCCCAACTGCCATATTCCAAGCACCACCTCCAAGGGTAACATTTGATGAGGTGATTACAGTGGCTCAAACATTAAATCTCAGCCTGATCCCTCCACCATCTCTAGAGAGTGCACCAAGGGAAGAAGACCCTCTAGTAGAGGAGATTAATGAAGAAAAATAGCAAGGTGGGGGACAAAACCCTAGAGAAACAAAGGTTGATCCCAATGATGCTTAAGGTGCAGACACCGAGGTAGACAATACAAGTACTATTGAGATAAATATTGCCAGCGGGCCTGAAAACATAGGAAAGGAGTCAGTGACAGCTTAGAATATCAGGGAAAAATAGAAAAATCCTAGAGGGGAAGAACAAGAATGGACACTGGCTGCAAAGCCACCCCTGCTGCCACAATGGTTGATAGAATCCCAGAAGAGGAAGGCCCTGGAAACAAGGCCCATCTCTCACTGGTAGAGATGATGACCCAAACGTAGAATCCTCCCAAGTCCAAGAAGGCTCAGACGGTCCACACTCTTCAGACCGGGCTAGGTGGAGATACAATTGTGATGATTGCAACACCTTCCCCAGATGTAGATAAATCCATGGCTAAGGCCGATGAATACTCCATCACTGAAATATCACTGGGGAAGAGAGGAAAATAGGGCAAGCTAGACCTGTTGAAAGAGGTGAACAAGGTAGTGGAGGCCTGCTATGAAAAGGAGGCCCAAAAGTTTAGGGTAGAAAAAGAAAAGAACGTAAACCTCATGGGGCTACTAACAGAGCTTGCACAGCCTATTATTGCCATTCTCCTAGATGTTTCCACATATAGGGAAACACTTCCTCAAAGTGACATGGATTCACTAAGGGCAATGAAAAGAAAGGCCCAGGCAGTTGATGAATGGGTTACAAAATAGGTAAGAAATGTCTGGCATTTCCTAGTGACCACACTCCCAGACTTATATGTGGCCATTAATATCTTGCACCAGGCCAAAACCATCATCTCCATCTGGGAGGGAGATATTGAAAATTATGAAGCATGGAAGGCTGAGTTGGAAGAACTCATCGGCATTAGAGAAGAAATTGTCTTCGAAGATGGAATTTTAGGAGAGGATTCTTTTGACTTTGTCTGGACCTAGCACTCTAGACTTGACCGCACATTGGGGGTAATCAAGAAACTGGTAGGGAACTTGCATGACAAGTCCAAGAAGTTAAATATTATTTTAATTTGTACAAGTCATTTATCTCGAAGGTGTCCAGAGCTGATCCCTGTAGCACTAAAACATGCACTCTAGAGGAATATGTCATGGGAAAGTTTGATGAGCTAATGGAGTCTCAATATGGATCCCTGGAGAGAATATATGGAGAAAAAATGACAAGGCTTACTTACATGGTGCTTCAAATTCATGATGCAACCAAGATGGCCATGGATTTCAAAGCAAATGTTCCAGATCTGGGCGAGCAAGTGAAGGTGGCCAAATATCGCCGGAGCTGGACTTAAGGATATAGAAAAAAATGGGATCGCTCGACTCCTACAGACCTTCAATGATACTAAGGAACAATAAAATTCTCCGGGTTCCGAAGATGATTGTCAAGAGATGTATTTTTTAGGGAGCATAAGCTTCCAGATCCCGGAGTTCTAGATCCCATAATTTTGTATTCTTTCAGTGACCCGTGTCCCGATTCCCAAAACCTACCGGTCATTATCAGATGGTTAATAAAGGTGTTAGAAAGAAGGTAACTGCAACAGGGAACAAGAAGGTTCTTACAGGTGGTCTTTCCAAGGCACCTCTCCAAAGTAATAGTTGGTGCATCAGAGACAGTGAGCCGCTCTCTCATTTATGAGGATCATATTTCTTCTTTTCTCCTCTTGGATCTCTTCTTGAGGCCTATTCTTCCACTCCACCTTTCTTGTCTTTTTTCTTCTGACATGCTAACCTTTTCTGTCTCATGGTCTTTTATAACGTAGCGCAGGTAGTACCAGCCACTAGAAATAGTATTATATTGTTAAGTGTAAAATAAGTTAGGTTAGTTTTAGGTCAAAACTTGTGTATAAATAATAAGTTTGACCTCATTCCAAGGGTCAGTGAAATTGATGATTTTACAGTCCATAGCTAATAGCATTTTGGATTTTCTCAGTTCTTAGTTGCAGAGCTCAATGCTCCTTAGTTTTTAGGAGTTCTCAGTAGTTAGATGCTCCCTTGGAGCCACCATTGTTGTATGCACCAGTGCTTGCTAAAAACATGTTAATGAAGAAGGAAGGGTTCTATCAATGATGTTTTTAGCATTCTGATCTCTGGATTAGTGGTATTTTGTGTTGTATGTTCTTTATGTCCCTTGCTCTGATATTTCAAGTAGATTAACTGTGCGTGTGTATTTGGGTACCTGATAAGAGAGACACAACACATCAATAAGTCATTGCATTAGTTCAAAAGGGCTAGATAAATATGTAAAACCACCTAATATTGACCTATTGCCTTCTAACTAAGAAGAGTGTGATTAGTAACATAATAACCCTCAGATTATTCTACAATCAATGACATATACGACCTAGCATGAAGGATTTTAGTTGAAAAAAACAAGCTAAAAGATGAGAAAACATGAATTCTAGCTCTAAGAATGGAAATAATAACAATGTAAAAGCATGAAATATGAAGTGAAATATGACTCTAAGATTAATCTAATATCATAACAATGTATTTACAATATGAGGTGAAGGCTTAACTGCTCTCAAAAATGGCTTCTATTTATAGAAGAATGAGAGAGAGAGAGAGAGAGGGGGGGGGGGAGACAAGGTTCATTTATGAGTTAAGGGACTCATTAATGGAGGTGTAAGAGCCATTAATGCCTTGGGAATTAATGAGGCATGGAGTAGACATAGGCTTAAGGCATCTTCATTAATGAGGCATCAATGAAATCCTTAAAGAAGCATGGGGAGAGTGTAAGACTCAACTTGGCAAGTTAGTCCCTTAGGAAAGTCATGCTTGAGAAAGTTGACTTTCTCAAGTGGGTGGAGTTGCTAATCATTCCTTAATGGAATGTGATAATATTAGGAGGTAGGTTATGGTTAGAATTAGAATTAGGATTAGATTAGCAAGGGTGAATGGGTTGAGAAGGGTTAGAACCCAGGGTAGAAGTGGTTGAGATAGGTTAGGTTGGGGTTTAAGGGAATATTAATCAAATGAATTAAACTTATTTAATTCATTCAAAACTAGGAATTTAATTATTTAAACAATTTAATTGCTTTTTAATAATTAGGGGACTATAGCCATTTTAATTAAATTAAACAGGCTAGGGGAATGAATTAATTTTCAAGTGGGTAATTGATTTAGAGATTTATTTAATTCCTTTATAATTAAATACTATAGCCATGTTTGAATTTGGTTTGATTTAATTGGTTTTGAATTGATTTGAATCATATGGCTATAATAGTTAATATAAATTAGTGATAAAAATCACTTGGGACATTAAATTGATTCGAAGAATTATGCCAAGCAGTAACAGGGTCATTTGGACATAATTGAGGGTATGACCACACTTAGGAAAAACAGGCTCCATAGTTGGAATAGACCAAATTTAGGTGGTTACATTTTCCCCTCTCTGAATTGATGTGCAAGCAGCACATTGATTTAAAGAAAGTTTTTGATTTTAACTTCGGAAAGATTGAGAATCCCATTCTTGGTTTTTGAAAAAAATATTGATGAGATCAGTCTCATACTTTATCGAACCAAACTGATAGAATTGATTTTGAACTTGGTTGTCGTCCAAAAATCAATAAAATATTTTAAAGATACCAATTCTAAACTTGGTTGTCATCCAAAAATTGATAATACTGATTCTGAACTTGGTTGTCATCCAAAAAAGCCAGTACGAAGCTGCCAGGAGCTTAATAAAAATATTTTAAAATGAGGAAACATAAGATATCAGCTCATGAGAACCAAAGTTTTCTATCCAATAGTTCTGACTTTAGTCAAGGAAACTATTATGCCCCTAGTTTGTTTGATAACGAAGTTGTTTTGATGTTGTTTCGAGGAAAAATAAATAAATTTGATGATAGTGTGATCATGCCCCCTCAGGAATGAAATCGAAGGAAAAGAATAAAATCTCTTAGGGTGCCAGCAAGAAGTTGAGTCCACTTTATGGCAAAAAAGTGGAACTGTTTTTCCTATTTTTTCAAATTCGTCCCATTTGACCTAAAGATTTGAGGCACTTAGACATGGAATCTTCCAAAAATTCACTAATATAAAATTTTAGGATTCGAAGTCTAGTTTCAAAATATGTGATTTTTTTAAATACCCAGATGATAAATTTCAAATTTCAATGGGGATTACTAAAACCCTCATTTTAAAAGTCACTCTTTCAGGACTATACTATGCGTGCGTATGACAAGCAAAATTAGACTCAAATGACACTATTTTTCTAAACCCTTTTGGGAAATGGTAAGTAACACAATTAAGATTGATTAGAATATTTTTCCATATTTTTTTGTTAAATATTTTTTTTCTTAATTATATATTGGGCTCAATCGTTGTTTATAAAATCTCGTGTATGACAAGCATAATTTGCCCTAAACATTTGATTTTTTAATTAAAAAAATTTTAAAGTGTGTAGAATTATGTGTCGTTTGATGTCATATAATTTATTTTTCAATAAATATTTTTTTTAAAAAGTTATTAAAATTATAAAAAAGCTTATATTCTCTTTCCTATAGACATGTTTTAGTACAAAATGATTAAAAAATAGAAATATTAATCAAATTTAAAAGGAAATTACATATTATGAATCTTCATTGTCTAATCTAAAATGGGTTTTTTTTCCATCAAAAAATTCCTCAGAAAACCCAATCTGATCTATGGCCAAAGTGAGTTTCATGTGTGCATATGGACATGGCCTACAACATTCAAGTCAAACTAGATCCAAAGCCAAGGGTTGATTGACCAAGCCTTTCCCAAGGCTAAACCCGAACCACTTTTGGTGCGCAAAATTTTAATTTTATAATACGGGGTGGCGTTATTAAATGGGGTGACGTTTCATTTTTGAAATGTCACCCCGTTTAATAACGTCACCCCGTTTCATTTCGTAGCCATTGGAAATTAGTTTAAACCAAGACAGGGTGACATTATGAAACGGGGTGACGTTTCAAAAATGAAACATCAACCCATTTCATAACGTCACCCCGTTTAATATTTGACCATTTTTTTTAAATCTTTTGTGTTTTTTTACTGCATTATCATTCTTGTACTTGAAGTACAGTCGACAACGATCGAATTTGCAGAATTTGGACAACTTTTGCATTGTTTATTGACTATTTTATTCTCCATTTGAAGGCATCAATCATTGGGAGCATATAGAATAATTTTTTGCAGGTTTAAACTATTGAAGGCACTTGTGTGATTGATTTAAATTATTAATCATGGGATGTAAACAACGTCAAAAGAAGAAACAAAGGAGGGTTATGACTGATGAGAAAATTCAAGTGGAGAGAGAGAAAGAGGCTAAACGTCAAAGAGATAGAAGAATGAGGATGTGCGAAATGAATAGTAATGAAGCTTCAGGATCCACAACAATTGAAGACTCAAACATTAAAGATACCATGGGGGATACAATGGATGCAAAAGATGCAAATATGAAAGAGGTGAATGAAAGCATGCCATTGAATGCACCTTGTAGTGATGTTCTGGGTATGTCTTTGACTTCATCTTTGAATGATACTCAACCTACAATAATAGATGATAATATTTACAGAGACTTATTAGATGTATATTATAGAGATGAAATTGAATTAATGTGGCCTCATCATGTTTTTCAACTTAGAGAATTTGAAATTGAAAATCCCCCTATTGTTATTGAAAATGAAGAGCATTTAGTTGTTGCGAACGAAAATATCCCTAATGTTGTTGAAAATCAAAATAATTTTTTTGATGACATTGAAAATCCTCCTAATATTCATGCAAATGCAAATCCTCCTAATTTCATTGAAAATGAAAATTATTTTGTTGATGTAAATGAAAATCCTCCTAATGTTGATGCAAATGAAAATCCTCCTAATGTTAATGCAAATAACAATGAAATTCCTTTCGTAAATGAAAATGAAAATTA
>MU224664.1:667537-723028 GCA_018584345.1 Thuja plicata
ACAAAATTACATCTATATATATACTAAATACAAGAACAAATTAAATACATTTATTAAAATAATTTTAACATCTAAGAAACATCGCACATGCATCCATCTAAATCATGTATATCTAGTACATTTGCATGTCCATCTACATTATGTATATCTAAAACAATACATCCATCTAAAGGGTACGTAATAGGTCCTAAGAGCTTTTAATGTGTCTAAAGGGGTCTTAAGGGGTGGGAGGACCCATTCATAGGTACTAGTGTTTCTATTATGTGTTAAAGATGTAAGGTTACAAAATTACAAGTTATGTGTTTTAGGTATGTGGTGTGGGTTTCTCATTTGTTTTAATTTTCTATTGTACATTTTCTACTGTACATTTTAAGATATATATACTAAATACAAGAGAAAATTAAATGCATTTACTAAACTAATTTTAACATTTACGTACAATAATTTATTAAATAAATTTGACATACATTGCATTTTTCATAATAAAAATAAAAATAAATACTATTAAAAAAAATAGTAATCAAACTTAATATATTAAAAAAAGACCTACGTGCAAGTGGTGTAGACGGCAAGCGAAGAGGTAGAGGTGGTGTAGATGGCAACTAAGGAGCTGCAACTCTGGAGGGAAAAAAAACAACAAATATGATTAGAAAATAGTTAAAACTACTAAAAAAAATTTTAAAATGACAACAAAACTAAAAAAAATTTGAAAACATCATCGCCTGAAGGAGTTTGGGCTCTAACAAAATGGGGTAGAGCTCTGGAGCGGGATCGCGGTAGCTAAAAATGACAATAAAAGTGCCAAAAATATATATAGTTTTGAAAATGGGGTCTCGTATGAAACATCACCCCATTCTGAGATGGGGTAGCGTTCTAAACGTCACCCCATTTCGAGTGTGACCCCATTTAGCTTCGGGACCCCATCTCTTACGGGGTGATGATTTGAATTATGGCTCGGGGTCCCGAACTAAAATGTCACCCCGCTATTCTAAAATATCACCCTGTTATTTTAGAACGTCACCCCGTTTCTTGAAGCATGATTTCAGAAAAATGACTAAGGTAAAAAGTTCCTAGTCAAGTGGACTCATCTTCTTGCACACACCCCTTAGTTGAAAGAACGTATCACTTGCATGAATCAGGTAGAATAAGAAAGAATGGATTAGAAGAAGTGAAGAAACAAGGGTGTGTTTAAGAGTAAACACATGAGTACCAAGTTAATCACGCTTAAAATGTGAGTTCAATTTCGTTCCTGATAGATCAAAGATTTCAGGAAGCATGGGTATGTAAATATCTTAGATTTCAGATGAATTAAAAATAGAAAGGAGTTTGAGCTCAAATCCTTATGTTTTTATTTCTTTTATAAATGCACTATGCAATCTCTAAATGTAGCTATATGCAGACTCTTAGGACTTGTCATTGATTAGCAAATATTGCAACATTTTTATCATCATTGGGCACTTTTCAGAATGGATACCACCTGATAGTACAACCATCACTAATACCCACTGATATTATGAAAGTATGAATACTATGTTTTATTGAAATGTTGGAAATAGACTTAGGCATCAAGGCATAGAAGCCAGGATAACAAAATAGTCACCTTCCTTTTAATATACCAGATTATTATTAAGGCAAGATATTGGACCCGCAATGACCTTGAAAATTCATATCCTTGGGTACATTATGATTCGTATACCTTAGTGAGAATCTAGATCAGAAAATAGATAAGGAAATTGTTTTAAACTCACCATAGTTTGCACATAACAAAGATCGAGATATATGCGGCTATCCACCCATAGTGGCATCTCTTACCATAAACAACCAAGTTAGGTGAAGTTTATAGGATCATTTGGAACAATCGCCATATGCAGAAATCAAGAAAACATTATGCCCCCTATCCTTGCAACTCTTTGTCTTTACGCAGATGTCATTGAGCAACTAAGAAGACATAATAAATTATCAATTGAGAATCAATCAAATAAAATTTATAATTACTTAGATGCCCCTAGTTGAAAACATCATTAGGACAAAAGAATTATAAGAAAACCAATAGAAAACTATTTGTTTAATTAGTACTTGTTCATTCATATGTCAAACACAGTAGAGATTCATCAATCAGAAAATTTGTAATACAAGCAATATGGTGTTCCATGTCTGTGCATTGATAGAATAATTCATTCATGTTTGTGATCCAATATAGCCCTGTAGGAACTCCATTAATGTAAATGTCATGTCTGGATATGTGATGCTTGAAAAGACACCATTGTTTTGAAAAGTGACATTGTTTTGCATGTATCAAGAAACATCGTGTTCGTGAGGAAAACCATCCTAGAGAAACCTAGCAACCACAACTGACTATACTAGCAAAGATGCCCCCAGTGTAGAATGACTTATTCCTAAGACGTAAAGATAGACAAATCCCAAGCGAGGATAAGATAGTCACTTAGTAATATGAAGTCTGCGTTTGAGCACAGGCAAAATTATTAAGGCCTAGTATTAGTAGCACTTTGATAGATGGAGCGCAGAACACAAGTGACGCTTGATTTCCAGGTTTTCACCACTTGGAAAGATCTTTTTGTCTTTTTGCTACCAAGATGCCTGTTTTACTAGGTGCTCATCAAGGTACTTTTTCTCTTTTTCAAATTTTTTTCTATTTTTTCTTTTTTGAATGTTTTTGTAGTATCAAGGCACCTATTTACTAGGTTTTCACCAAGGATACCCTTTTTTGTAGGATCTTTTCCACTATTTTTGGAGTTCTTTAGGATCAGTTTTCTGAATTTTTTTGGTATTTTGCAAGAAATTTTTGCTATACAGGCTCTGCTAACCGAACATCAAGCGTAGAACCACTTCAAATGTAGAGTGTTGATAGGATATGGAAGAACATCGCCCTCAGGTGTAGCTAACTGATAAGCTCCAGTCCCAAAAGTAGCAGTGATAACATAAGGTCCTAGCCAGTTAGGTTCAAATTTTCCTTTTTTCTCTCTGTTAGGTTGGTTCTTAGGATTCTCCTTGAGGATGAGATCTCCTACTTCAAATTTGCATGGTTTGACTTTTTTATTGTAACCTTTGGACATACGTGATGGATACACTTTAAGGTGATCGAATGCCTGTTGTATGTGCTTGTCTAGTAGGTCTAAGGAATTCACCCTATCAATGTGGTACTGCTCATCAGTAACAAGGCCTTGTAAAGATATCTACAAAGATGGGATTTCAACCTCAATAGGTAGTACTACCTCGGCGCCATAGACTAGAGAAAATGGCGTGGCTCTAGTTGGTGTTTTGATGCTTGTTCTGTAGGCCCATAGTGCTAGATTTAGTTGTAGATGCCAATCTCTACCAGACTTGCTCATAGTTCTATGTAGAATCTTGAGAATATTTTTTTTTGATGCCTCAGCGTGTCTATTACCTTGAGGATAATAGATCGAGGAGCAATGTTGAGTAATATGGAACTATTCACAAAGGTCATCAATGTCTTGATTTCTAAATTGGCCCCCATTGTCTGTTACAAATGAAGAGGGTATTCCATATCTACAAATAATGTAGTTCAAAATGAACATAGCCACCTATTTGCTAGTGGCTTTGATTAGTGACACAGATTCAACCCACTTCGTGAAATACTCAGTGGTTGTAATGATAAACTTGTGTCCATTTGAAGAGTTGGGATATATTTGTCCAACCAAGTCAAAGACCCATTGTTGAAATGGCCAATGTGTTATGAAAGGTATAAGTTCTCTAGCAGGAGCATGGGTAAGGTTTCCATGTGTCTGGAATTTAAGACATGCTTTTGAAAATTGAATAGAATCTTTCTCCATGGTAGGCCAATAATAGCCTACTCTGAGTAGTTTTTTAGCTAATGAAAAGTTGTTTGAGTGTGATCCACATACACCTTTGTGGACATCTTTTAATGCTAGATCAGACTCTTCAATTTCTAAACACCAAAGAAGTGTACCATCGAGACCGCATTGATATAGGTTGTCAGTTATGAGGATGTAATGTGATTCTGTCCTAATCAGGGATCTTTTCTCATTTCTAGATAGATTGGCGGAAATGGTTTGGTCAGAAAGGTAAGCAATGATACTGGCATACCGAGATTGGTCTGGGGTAGTTAAGGTACATATTACCTGGTATTCAGGGTTAGCAAAGGCAGGATAGGATATTTCTTCCACCAAGAAGTCATAACAGAATTTATGTTCCTCCATTTGTAACATAGATGCCAAGGTAGCCATAGCATTCGCAGCCCTGTTCTCTGACATTGGTATCTGTTGGAAGGTGATGAAGACAAATTATTTCTTCAGATCATCAACTAGTTTCTTGTAGGGCATCAACTTTTCATCTTTTGGTTGATACTCCCCATTGACTTGATTGATAATTAGTTAGGAGTCACCATACACGTGTAACTCTATGATATTCCATTCCATAGCTAGCTTGAGGCCGTTGACCAAGGCTTCATATTCTGAGATATTGTTGGTGCATGGAAACATCAATTTGTAAGATTTGGGAATCTTGTATCCTTGTGGAGTTATGAAGATAACCCCGGCTCTAGATCCTTGTTGAGTGAATGAACCGTCAAAGTACATCCTCCATGGATGTTCAGTGAGATGCATGTTTGTTTCATTAGGGAATTCAATTAGTAGAGGTTCATTGTCCTAGAGTGGTGAATCAGTCAATTGATTTTCAACCACCTATCCTTTGATAGCTCTCCGTTCTATATATTCAATGTCAAACTCACTTAGAATCAGGACCTATTTTGCCAAACATCCTATTAATGTTGTTCTACTCAAAAGATACTTTAGAGGATCAATCTTGGCAATGAGCTTTACTATATGAGAGAGCATGTAGTGTCTCAATTTTTGTGATGTGAAGATGACTGCTAAGCATGATTTTTCAGTAATGCTATAATTGAGCTCATAAGTAACTAGTGTTCTACTAATGTAGTAGATAGCTCATTCTTTTTTTTTTTCATCTTCTTGCGCCAGTAATACTCCTAGGGATGTAGTTGTAGTTGAAATGTATAGGAGTAAGGGTTTCCCATGAATAGGCACCATAATAATAGGTGGAGCAGCTAGATACCCCTTCAATTCTCTGAAGTTTTCTTCACAGTGATCATCCCATTTGAAGGTAACCCCTTTGTGTAGTAGCTTAGTAAAGGGCTATGCCCTATCTGCAAGTTGGGACATGAATCTCCTAATAGACTAGAGTCTCCCTTGTAGTGTCCTCATTTGACTGATGTTACATGGAGGATTCATCTCTAGAATAGCTTTTACTTTTGCAGGATCTACCTCGATTCCTTTTTTTGATACAATGAATCCTAGGAGCTTCCCCAATTGGACCCCAAAGGCACATTTCTTTAGGTTAAGCCTGAGTTAGAACTATTCCATTTGATCCAATATCTTTCTTAGGTGAGAAATGTGATTACTTATCTCCTTAGATTTATCCAATGTGTCATCGACATAGTCCTCCTTATTCTTGTGCATCATGTCATGGAATATTGTTTTCATGGCTCTTCGATATGTTGCGTCGACATTCTTTAACTTGAAAGGCATGACATTCCAGCAAAAGGTGCCCCATGCACATGTTAATTCGGTTTTCTCTTGATCTTTAGGGGCAATCTTGATTTGGTTATAGCCTGAGAATCCATCCATTAATGAATACATCTCAAAGCCTGCTGTAAGATCTATGATCATGTCAATGTTTGGTAGAGGGAAGTCATCCTTTGGACATGCTTTGTTTAGATATCTAAAGTCCATACAAATCTTGATGGATTTATCAGATTCAGAAATGGGGACCACATTGGAGATCCATCTTGCATAGGCAATGACTCGAATAAATCTAGCTTTCAGCAACTTTTGTAGCTCTGCTTTTACCAATAATGTAACACGAGGATGCATTTTCCTAAGTTTTTGTTTCATGGGCTTGATCCCTAGAGCTATAGACAAGTGGTGCATGATGAGATTAGGATCTAGCCCTGGCATATCAGTGTAATACCATGCAAATTTGATCTTCTTCTCCTTTAGGAACTCTATGAACTGTACCTTCTCTTCTTCTGATAAAGATTGTGCCAGATGAACTATTTGAGGATTTTCAACAGTGCCCAAGTTTACTGGCTGTGTTGGTTCAATCAATACCGAAGATCTTTCCTGAAAGTGTTCAGGGAGGATATCAAGAGTCTCAGCCTTTGGAGCCTCGAAGAGGTTTTCACCATTGGATACATCTTTTTTCTTTACTATTTTGGAATCTGATACTGCCACAGAGTGATTTTCACCATCAGTCCACTTTTTATTTTTATTTTTCAGCTTGTGACTAAGAAACTTGATATCCTCCTATGACATGTGCTCACTCCTTGCATTGGTGGAAGAAGGGTAAGGTTCAAAAGCATTGAGATAAAAAGCTAGGGTGTGGTCATTGGAGAAGTCAAGGATAGGAGCAGGATCTATTTTAGTCCAATCAATTAGGTCTGGATGTACCAATGTTAGGGAGTCAGATTCTGGGAAGGGCAGCATCATGCTGGCATCAGGGCCATTAACCAACATGACACTGTCTGTTAAGTTAATTTCTTTGATATTTAGATCAATAAGAGTGAGATCATCATTAAAAGGGTTGTTGTTAGTCATATGTGGATCAAACCCTAGTGAATCGTTAGTATAAGTCTCATCATCATATCTTTGTAAAAGGAGGCTTCTTGCGTGTGGCCTAGGAAATTCTTCTAGACTTCTATATTCACCAGTGTCTCCATCCATGATCGGGGGAATGAACCCTTCTTCTTCTTTAGGAGGATCAATATTATTGAGAGGAGTGTCAGATCATTTACTAAGAGTTGAAGGAGCTAAAAACATGTGAATTGTATCTATGCCAATATCGTCAGAGGCGATAGATAGTCAATCCCATTCATAGTCATGAGAGTCTATGACATCATCATCAGACCTATTTAAGTATTCAGAAATGTTTATCTGATGTACTCGGTTAGCTGTTTGTAGATCAAAGTGGGGTAGATCGAGGACATGTGAAATTGTGACCAATTGCCCCTAGTTAGGATGTAAATTCTAAGGCTAGGGTACCTCTTGAGTGATTGTGGCTATGGTGTCTCCTACCTCTTGAATGGGAGGTTGTGCTAGTAAAGGAGTGTGAAGATCCTGTGGTATCTCAAAGCTGGGTACGTAGCATTCTCCTTGATATTCAGTATTCCCTGTACCAATATGTAATAATCTTTCATAAGGCCATGGTTCTAGTATTATCTCATCTATTTTATCACTCCCTGTCTCAGAAGGTGGACTCTCTTTGGAAGTAGGTTTATCAATTTTAGTATTAAAACCCAGTCCTATTTTATCTCTGGTGTTGCGGAACTCCATGGGTATAGGTTCAACAATCCCTCATCCTGTGTCATTTAGAGGTCCCTTTCCTTTGTAACCCATTTGTGTGAGGAAATCATATCCCTTTCCATGCTATTCTAGGGATATCTTTACATGTTTGACCTTAGATTCCATCAGTTTTCCCTTGTAAAGCCAATCCAAGGCTACCTATTCTTCTGTGTTATCTGAAGAAGATGTGGATGCCTTTATCATGCCAGTTGCCTTGTGTAATTCTGGTTCTTTGAATTCTAGAGGTGTGAATGTCGATGAAGGTTTCCCATAGGATCTCAGTGACACTGGAAGTTCTGTGAGTGAGGGAGTCAGGTCCAGTTTGTACTCTCCCATACCTGTTTCTTCAAGTTTCAGGGTTTTTCTAAAACTCTTCATAACCATGTCCTTTGTAGTTTCCAAATCAACTGCATCCATATCTTCTTTGTTGTGTGAGATCATGCTACCTACCTTGATATTGTTGCAAGTGTAGTTAGCATCAGTAGGAATTGTCACTTCCACCCCATTATGTGGGAATTTTATGCATTGATGGTAAGTGGATGGCATAGCTTGCATTTCGTGAATCCATGGTCTCCCTAGTAGGATATTGTAAGACAATGGTAGATGCAACACCTGACATATGACGTTCCTCTCAATCGGTCTGACCCTGATAGGTAGAGCAATAAGACCCCTAGAGGATCTTTCTTCCTCATCATAAGCTTTGATGGCTATCTTATTTCTAGGGTCAATTGTTTGTTCTGAGAGACCCAGTTTCCTGATTAGATCCAATGTACAGAGATTCAATCCTGAACCTCCACCTATCAACATGTGTCTAACATGAGATTTATGAATAAGGACTTTGATATGGAGGGGTTGATTGTGTGGATGTGTCAATGACTTTTCATCCTCTTTAGAAAAGGATAGGTAATGTGGCACTGAGATGTGATTGACCATCACTTTAAATTTGTCTATATCGATATCTTTTGGAACATTAGCAGCGTGTAGAGCTTGTTCTATAATTTCCCTATGTACCGTGGATATCTTGAGCAACTCAAAAATAGAAATTTTGGCAGAGGTTCATTGCAATTGATCTATCAAGTCATATTTTTCTCCGGGGATAGTGACCATGTGTTTTGTAGCTGGTTTAGGAATAGTGACAATAGGAACCTTGGATGTAGATGTCGGTTTTGGAGGTCCTTTAATTGTAACCTATGCTTGGCTCTATGTTACAATATTTGAGTGGGATGAGACACCTTTAATTGTGATCACATTGATGGATTCAGTTTTAATGTCAAGCATGTTAATCACATTGTCATTTTTGGAATAGGTGTAGTTTACCTCATTACCCTTCCCTTCAGATGTCTCTCCTTGATTGTAATTAGGAAAGGGTTTGTTAAAGGCTGTATGATCCTCATTGGTAGTATGTTTGTTTATTTTGATCTTACCTCCTTCGATGAGGTCTTGGATGACATGCTTAAGCTTGAGACAATTATTAGTCTTGTGTCCCTTGTTTTTGTGAAAGACATAGTAGGAGTTATCATCCCACCACCTGGGTTTGACCATTGGTTCCCATGGTTTAGAATCAATAATTGTAAGAACTTTATTATCCACCAATGTTTTTAAAATAGTGTCAAGGGGCTCCCCTAAAGGAGTAAACATTATTTGGGGTTTTGAAGTCCATGTTCGTTCCTTGTTGTTATCATTGTTCTCTTTGGAGACGGGAGGTGTTACCTTAACATCTTTGCTTGCTTGCATGCCATTAGTTAGATGGAATGCCTCGAGTTAAGGATTAATGTTAGAAGCATCAACCATTTCATCATTAACAACATTCTTGTTTTTTTTCCACCATTTTGGCTTGGATTTGGAGTTGCTGCTTTTGTTTTCATTTTGAAGGGTAATCTCTCCCCTTTTGACCATGATTTCCTCAATACGGAGGGCATTTTTAATCATCCTATCGAAGCTAGGAGAGTCTTTCATTTGTAGAGCATAGCTCAATTCTGGCACTAGATTATTAACGAATATTTCCATCTTCTCCATTTCGGGAATGACCCTTGAATATTGTGCAAAAATCTTCCTCCACCTTTGTAGGAAGTGTGTAAATGATTCTCTAGTTCATTGTTTAGTGTTACATAGGTCTATCATAGTGACATCATGTTGGATGTTGTAGGAGTAATGTTGAATGAACTGTTGGATCAACTCCTCAAATGTCTTTACCTTAGGGTTTAGTTTTGAGAACCACTCCATGGCATTACCTCCTAGACTTCCTAGAAATAGTCGCATGAGGTATGTGGGCCCGTGCATGTACTTGATGCTTAGGGCATAGAATTCCCTTACATGATCGTGTGGATTAGTTTCTCCTGTGTATTTTTCATACTTTGGCCTTGCCACATTGGGAGGAAACGAGACCATAGTGATTCTCTTGTCAAAAGGAAATGAACAAATGGTGTCCAAAGAGTATTTCATTTTAGGTTTCTCCTTCTCCTATTTGAGATTTGTGAGCTCTATTTGCATTAGATTGAGCTGTTTGGTGAGAATAGATATTGGGTTTGGTACCTCCTTATCCTTGATTTTTTCCACATCGTAATCCTTGGGTAATTTGACACCTGTGGATGCTAGATGGAGGAAGTATTTTTCTTTATCGTCACTAATTATCCGTTCCAATAGCTTGTGGATCTGTTTACTTTGTTTGAGTTTTTTGTATTCATCCTTGGGGATATCCTCTTCACTGTTTGAAAGTTGGGTCTTTCTTCCTCTTCCGTGCCTTCAAAATTTTCATGTTTGCCATCATTATAATCCTCAAAAGCCTTACTCCATTTGTGAGTGTTTCTATTCATTGGAGGAGAATCTAGATCAAGAAGGGAACTAAAAGAAGTTTCTCCTTGGAAGTGTGGTGTTTTAGGAGGCACTTTCGATCCTTTAGTTGTGTACTTGTTGCATCTCATGTTAACCATGAAGTTGTTTCTCAACTTTGTTAACATTTCTCAATAGTGCAAGTAAGGATTTCAGATCATTCAAGTGGGCGTGTCTAGGTAAAAGTAACAATTTTTTGTTGGTGGATGTAAATGATTCCAGCGTCAAAGGGTCAGAATGTCATGACAGTGAGCTAAGAACCAAGTTGTTGATAGAAAATAGGTAGACCACATGTATTGAACTGATCATGAAAGACTGACTATGCATGCAAGGTGGACGTTTCGAAAGTGTTTTGAAATATATCAGGGAGACCAGAAGAGACAACAAGAACCAGCTAAAGAGAAAAAAGGGTATCCTAATCAATTGAGACTTCCTAAGAAAAACTTCCACAAATACCTACTATTCTGAATGCGAGCTCCTAGATGTGAGCCTCTGATGGTACCAGATGCAATCCTAAAATTTGGATGCCACTGTTTGCTAAGTAAACGTAATCCAGGATACCAAATGTGATCCTAAATACTAAATGTGGCTTGGAAAATACAGGATGTGATCTTATGATGTCTTTGTCAGTTTTGGTCAGTTTTGAAAATTTCATTTTTTGAAGTGCATGAAGTTGCTTGTTTCCAGATTGCGTTAAGAGGTGTCATAAGGTGTGAAAAAAAATTGTACTCCAGGGTTTGAAATTTTTTCATTTTTTTGAGGAGCTTATCTTTTTAATGATCTTTTGAATATGTCAAACAGTTTTGCATTGTTAGGAGGGTGAAACAAACAATCATCTTTTCCTATTCTCTAGGTAGAGGATGAAAATATTTGCTCGTTGACTCAGGTACACACTCAAATGCTAATTAGAATACAACCATCACAAAGCATGTAATGGCTCCAGTCGTGATGTTGTATTAGCCGAATCCAAATGTAAGTGAGGGCACAATATGATGAGTCTCTTGGGGCAATTACTTTTTGCCTTGCACAAAGATTATCACCCTTTCGAGGATGAATCAGGAATTCTTTCAGTTGAAGTTGTTGTAGATTATTGGGCATTCCATTTGAAACTGTCCCCCATAGAATTGCACAAGGAAAAATTCAGGTGTATAGCCCTATGAGCACCTAAATATATGTAGTCTTGCAAGCAAGATTCAAGTGGCTCTGCTCTACATATACCTAGATATGTTCAAGGAATGATGTCAAAATTCTAAGAACAAAACCAGTTTCATCTTCTGAGGCTTTGGCCTACAAGGAAGCAACTATTTATAGTGAGTTGGAAGGGTTGGCGTAAAACCTGTCCTCACTTGGGTCATTCCCGGGAGATTTTTTCCTCAACCGACAAGCCCTCTACTGTTTAAATGTATGTAACCAGGATTGGAGAGCTTTGGATGTCTGGATTTCTAATTCTTCCAAAGAAGAAGAGCATACTCTCCTAATCTAAACCATTTTTTCCCAAAACACTTAAAGAAAAGTTCATTCCTTCAAGCTATGTTGAGCTTGATTTAGCTGTTCCTATTTAAGAAAAACAGGATTTTTCTTGAAAAGGAAAGTTTTCCTTGTTCAATTAACCACAAAATTTAATGATTTGCTTGTTCAATTTCTGATTCCAAAAGAAATTATATGATTGAGCTTGTTCTTTGATCCCATATATTTGGTGCTTTGTGTTGTTCATTTACTATTTCCCAATTGAATTAGACAATGTGTTTGCTTGTTCATTTACCCCAAATTCCATTCAATCCATAAACTGATGTATGAGTTTATGATTTTCCTTAAAAGGAAAAGAGCATAATCCTCTAGTCAGTTTAGGGATAAATTGGAATATGTACTTTAAGTTTGAAAGAAAGTAAATAGAGGTCAAGATGGGGGTTGGAAACCTGTAAAACTGAGTTAGTATGTAGTTTAGTTCAACTCCCATGAAAACCTCCAAAAACAACCTATAAACACCTGTTAAGCTGCAAGAGATCAAAAGCGCTTGTCAAAATGTTAAGGATTAGGCAAACAAGATGCATAAACTTTCTAACCAGATGCGAGCCTAAAATTCTACTGAATGCGATGTAGTATACTATATGTGAGATTCCTTACCAAATGTGATCCCTTGCTTACCAGATACGAGCCTAAACCAAAAATGACCC
The DNA here is from genome assembly GCA_018584345.1 of Thuja plicata. Classification (NCBI taxonomy): domain Eukaryota; kingdom Viridiplantae; phylum Streptophyta; class Pinopsida; order Cupressales; family Cupressaceae; genus Thuja; species Thuja plicata. Next base: position 679,896 of record MU224664.1, read on the forward strand.
AGGAAATCCCAAATGCAAGCCTCATTTTCTGCGGTGCAAGGGCGTATCTCGGATGCAATCCAGAAAGGTCAAAAATGATCCTGTGACAGGATTCTAGGCATGCAAATTAGTAAAAAATGTTAGAAAATGAGGCCAAGTCAAAAATTGTGCCCCACGGTGGGCGCCAAAAATGTGTGTGTGTATTTGGGTACCTGTTAAGAGAGACACAACACATCAATAAGTCATTGCATTAGTTCAAAAGGGTTAGATAAACATGTAAAACCACTTAATATTGACCTATTTCCTTCTAACTAAGAAGAGTGTGATTAGTAACATAATAGCCCTTAGATTATGCTACAATCAGTGACATATATGACCTAGCATGAAGGATTTTAGTTTAAAAAAACAAGCTAAAAGATGAGAAAACATGCATTCTAGCTCTAAGAATGGAAATAATAACAATGTAAAAGCATGAAATATGAAGTGAAATATGAGTCTAAGATTAATCTAACAGCATAACAATGCATTTAAAATATGAGGTGAAGGCTTAATTGCTCTCAAAAATGGCTTCTATTTATAGAAGAATGAGAGAGAGAGAGGGGAGACAAGGTTCATTTATGAGTTAAGGGACTCAATAATGGAGGTGTAAGAGCCATTAATGCCTTGGGCATTAATGAGGCATGGAGGAGACATAGGCTTAAGGCATCTTCATTAATGAGGCATTAATGAAAACCTTAAAGAAGCATGGGGTGAGTGTAAGACTCAACTTGGCAAGTTAATCCCTTAGGAAAGTCGTGCTTGAGAAAGTTGACTTTCTCAAGTGGGTGGAGTTGCTAATCATTCCTTAATGGAATGTGACAACATTAGGAGGTAGGTTAGGGTTAGAATTAGAATTAGGATTAGATTAGCAAGGGTGAATGGGTTGAGAAGGGTTAGAACCCAGGGTAGAAGTGGTTGAGATAGGTTAGGTTGGGGTTTAGGGGAATATTAATTAAATGAATTAAACTTATTTAATTCATTCAAAAATAGGAATTTGATTATTTAAACAATTTAATTGCTTTTTAATAATTAGGGGACTATAGCCATTTTAATTAAATTAAATTGGCTAGGGGAATGAGTTAATTTTCAAGTGGGTAATTGATTTAGAGATTTATTTAATTCCTTTATAATTAAATACTATAGCCATGTTTGAATTTGGTTTGATCTAGGGTATGATGACACTTAGGGAAAACAAGGTCCATAGTTGGAACAGACCAAATTTAGGTGGTTACATTAACGACCTTCTTTTCCCTCGCTATTGATTGAATATGAACTGATGGTTCTGTATTTCTTCAGTATTTAGTGTAGTATGTTAGAGCATGGTTGATGTTTTGAATGTTTAGCATAACTATAAGTAGATGAAATACTTCTAACCCTGATCTATCTTTTGAATTTTATTTGGTAAAGTTAATGAATGCTTGCAGGAAACCCCACTTACCTAAATCCCCAAAGAAGATGAGCCAAGATAACCAGCTATCCCCCCGAACAAAATAGTCACATTCCCAACTAAGCTCCCACACTGTCGAGACCTGACTCTCATGTGCTTGAAGCACCGGGGAATCTCATTTCCCCGGACAACCTTTATAGGCAAAGTTTGCCGATACCTGGTGACAACTTACATCTGTTGGCGGACTCAGTCATAAAGACCCATCAATAGGATCGTGGTATGCCAAGCTATGGCCTTAAGTGGCAATGAAAAATAAAAAAATCAATGTTAGTCAACTTAAAGTAAAATGTTGAACATCTTATCAACCTTATGTGAAAAAGTGGTAAGAACAGAATCTGTATGAAATTGAATCTAGTTTCTAAACTACTAGCCCTTGTCTAAAAAAAATTAATCTAATTGTTCAATATTTTAGATTTCAATGCAGTAGTTCAAAAATTTTAGGAAAAAGATCAAAAGTACGTGTATGTCTGACCACCTTAATCACAATTAAATGATGATATATTTTCACAAGATTCTAGATATAAGTAGTAGACTCATGCGGGGATGTGATGCATATTTTTGTGTAGTTTTTTACCAAATAAATAATTAAATAGGAATTTTCTGCTACAACTTATACAAAATAAAAAACTCTCGTGTCTGACCACCTTAACTACTTTTAAACTTTACAAAATTGCAAACTTTTTTTTCCTTATAGTAAGCGAAGCATAGAATGTGATGCATGTGTTGGATTTCAAAAAGGTTAAACTATTTTAACATTATAGTTGTTTTTCAATCAGTCTGTCAATTAGGACTTTAGAGATAACTCAATTAGAGAATAAGTAATAATTACTTACTCAACTCAAAATTTTACAGCAATTATATTGATGGAAAGTTGATAATTGTTTTAAGAAACCCTTTTTGTTTCATCAATTTTGGGTAAAAAATAGGTCGTTGGCTACATGTTTGAAGTCTCGAGATCAGAGGAAACATGGTGAACAGGTCATTTAGGTTGACTGTCCACGTTTGGCATTGCAAATCCAAAACCCAAAGCAAATACCAAGCCTAATTGTATATCCGATATTATCAGATATCTGATAATATCAAATATCTGATAATATCAGATATCCGATAAGTCTCGCCCAAATTCAACATTTCAATTTCAACACTCTTTTCAATTTTATGATTTTATATTTTTAGGTTATATATTATAAATTTTACTTTTTTTAATATTAATATTAGATGGTAATAGCATTAGTATTATATAATTATTTAAATATTAGTATTGTATTATATAAATTAGTGTTATATTATTATTATTTATTTCTCTATTGTATAATAGTATAATATTAGTATTATTTATTTATTAATATTTATATTATAACAATATTAGAGAGAGAGAGATTAATATTTATATAATATTAATATTAATATAATACTAATATTGTTAAAATATAATTTTAATATTTTAAAAGTATAATATTAATAATATGAAAATATAATATTAATAATATGAAAATATAATATTAATAGTATGAAAATATAATATTAATATATTATAAAAGAAAAAATTATCATAGTAATTAAAAAGTAAAATAAACAATCAAAATAGGATGAAAATGAAAAGATTGAAGCCAAATTCGGGCAGGAGACATCAGATGTCTGATAATATCAGATTTTTGATAATATCAAATATCTGATAGCCGATATCCTTTACTGGTATCCAAAAGCAAAAATTGATTCTCTGGGTCCCTCAGTTCAAGAAACACATTTTCTACAGATAATATCACTGGAAATCAGTTGTGAAAGACAAAAGGTTACTTTTTTCATCCTTTTTGTTGGAATTTATAAATTATCAAAGTTTTTTGCATCACATTTTTGGTCTCACCATGGGGAGTAGTAGTTGTCAAAAGTATAAACGGGAGAGGAAGCTCACAAATGATGAGATTGAAGTAAATAGAGAAATGGATAGGGTTGCCCATCAAAACAAGAGACAAGGTATGTTAAATATTAATGAAGATTTGGGCATAGGCCCACCCTTTAATGTTGTTTCAAGTGAATAAGAACATGAATTTGAAATGATTTATGACAATAATATTGAAAATAAGAATGTAGGGATTGAAGATGAAAATGTAGGTTTTGAAAATGAACATGTAGATGTCAACAATAGAAGTGTGGACATTGACAATGACAATCCACTGATCGAATATGAAGGAATTGACAATGATAATGGTGCAAAAGAACCAAATCAACGTTACACATCTCCAAATTATATGAGAAATGAAGTCCTTTGTGAGGAAGAAAGACAAACTTAAAATATGAGACCTTCAAGAAGAACAAATTGGTTACTTTAAATTGATGAGAACATAATGAGAAATTTTGATGGCAAGAGATCAAAAAGAAAGGTTCGGTTGTGGGTTTCAAAACTTTTTAATCATTTTTAGCCACAAGACATTGGTTGAGAAATGTCAATTATTTGTGCAGTTGTTAAAGATGCAGAAGATGAGACCTATTCTAGTCAAATTGAAGATTAGTGTGAACAAGAAAAAGGAGAGGAATGCTATTATTGTGAGAAATATTTTTAGTGATCTCAATTCCATTGGGAAGACTACCAAGGAAAAAGACAAGAGAGCCGCTAGGAGGGTTATTACAACTTCCTTCGTAAGTCATCATTTGAGAAAGGCTCCTTTGATGAGACAAACTTGTGTTGACTTGAACCTAAATCGTAAAACTTTGGATAGAGCACTTTCAAGAAGAGAAAGACTTGATGATCCTCTTCAAAATGATACATGGGCTTATGGTGGGAGACTTCCACATTGTGATAAGAAGATTACCAATGGTTTGAAGGATAAAATTCAACTGTTTTGGCAATCTAACTCAAGAGTGTCACCAAATGTGAAGGATGTCTTGAAGTTGAGAATTGGCATTCGAGACCGCATCCTGCATCCAAAACATTATTTGGAGGTGAGTCAAACAATGTTGTTCAAAAAATGTTGTGAGACACATCCAACATTGCAAATATCACAAAGAGATTTTGAAGCATTTAAGTCTTTTTTTATGTTCCTCTTATGATTCGAAATACTTGTTGTTGCAAATATCATGTGGAGTTTTCAATGCATCATGAATTGTTACGATCCGTTCATTTTACTTTTCATACTAGTGAAATATTGGAGGAGTGTGGTGCAAGTGCTCTTTCAAAATAATCAAGAGACTTTCTAGATCATTTTTTATGTCCTAGAGATGATGGATGTTTCTTTTATAGACAAGATTTCTTAAATGACAAGTGCTCAAAGTGTGGTGGGCTAGTGAAGTTTGTTTCATGTTTTCATGAGGGCTACCAACATAATTTTGGAAAGACAATTGTCCAAAAAAAGGTATATGATACTGTTAAATATACATTGAAAAGTGGAGGTGAAGGCTCTAGATGTGAGTTGTTTACAAAATAATGCAATGTAGCTGATTTTATTTCAGATTTCAGGAAGAATCTTTTTTACAAGTATGCAAGGCATAGTCACGGGTCTCAGCGGTTGGATCAACAATTGAAGATTTGTAAGGACACTTTCCTGGTTAGCACTATTATATCAGTCATTGAATTTTCAGAGAACTAGATACATTTCATCCCCAAAATGAGTTGCAAGCTCAATATTACAATTCTATTCAGGTTGTTATTTTTGTTCACATAACATATCGACATTCCCCTGATACTACAGAAGATGACCGGAAGATAATTAGAGAATACCATTTTTATATGAGCGATGATAGATCTCACTCTCACGAGTATGTCCAAAATTGCTTTGATAATTTTTTTGAGTGAGTGTAGGAAAATGATATTTCTATGGATAGACATCTCATCTATTCAAATAATTGCACAAGTCAATTCAAAAATGCTCATATGTTTTATTGGTTATGTAGAATGTATGTAGAGAGAGAGGTGTACCTCATATTTGGAGTTTTTTTAAGACTGGTTATGGAAAATGGGAGCATGATGGAGAAGGTGCATGTGTAAAGAGAGCTCTATTTAAGGAGAAATTGAGGATTTTAGGTGCAAAACTCCTTGATTCTCGTTCTATTATTGATTGGTGTACTTCAGCATTGTCATAGGGGGGACTCTTGATTCAGTGGTGCATAGATTCTTTTGGTTGGTTGATTAGGGAAAAATTAGAGATAGGTTGTATTGTCAAACCGTTGAAGATTCTTCAAAAATGCATTAATTTTAAAGCTCAAATGCTAGTACATAGACCATTTCAAAATGAGAGTTGGCTTGTTTTTGTCTGATGTGTCTTCAATTTGATTGGGGTTAGTGTGAGTCAAGTGAGTGGGTCGATACATGGGTTCCACATTATCTAACTCCTTTATCTATCACACTCTCTATAATAATAATGACATGGATTATTCACTTGACTATGACCATCTTTCAAATCTTCTATATCCAGGACATGTTTTTACATTGGTTGCACCATAGGGGAATGATGAGAGATCATATTACTAGTTAGCATGTTGTGTACGAGGAAAGCAAAAACTTGCACAACCTGAACATTGGCTCTTTTTCTTGTAGCACAACCTTGATATGACAAAATACTATTGTGCTTGAAAACAAACTCTTATTTCATACAAGAGAAAGGCCAATTGATGAGGGTAATCAGATAATATCTAGAGATACCTATTATCACCTCCTTCTTTTTTGAGATCCACTGACTCAGGCAAGTATTACCTATGAATGATTACTGATTTATAGTATCTTTTAAGTGGATTATCTTCTTACTTAATTTGTTGAATGCTTCAAATGAATTAGGGAAAAGATGAATTTGCAAATGATAAAGAACATCATAATACAGAGTTTAACAAGCCATACTAATATTTTGATGACAGAAAATAGTAAGGTAATAAGGATTATCATTCTTCTTCTTTTTTAGTTCTTGGTGAACCTTAGGAAGGATAACCTAGTTTGATTCTCTCTCTAAGGAATCAATAAACTAAATTGTATTCCTTGAACACAATTACGTTGAATGGAATGTATATGAAATTGTGAATGATTTGAATATTAAAATATTGGTTGGATAATGATCAATTACTTGGCTAACTATAAAACCAGTGCCTTAACCTTGGGATATGAGTCAATATATGGTATAACTCCACAGTAAGGTGATTAAAAAATTACATGCAACAAAGATAAGATGCCTTACAAATTATCCTTTTTTCTACACCTATATCATCAGATCCTTAAACTATTGCTAAGCTCTCTGGGTCATTTGAAAATATTAATCCTTCCTTGAAGAAGCTTACAAATGACTGCACAACCACCTTGTGATCAGTATGCCTAAGTGCCTTAAAAATAAACATACAAGAGCAATAAAAGTAATATAAAGAGACAATAAAAGATACAGAACAGAGATTAGAAATATTTTTATTAATGTCTTAAAGCTTCAAATACATATAGATAGTGTTGATGTTTATAGCTTTGATCAGATAAAATGATCTTAACATTGAATTAAATAAACATCATTATGAGATAATATTATTCTCAATTTGCATATTTATATATATATATATAGAAATAATAATGATATATATATATATGGTTATTATGAGATAATATTATTCTATATTATATATATGCATATTAATATATATATATATATATATAATGATGATATTATTATTATATATATACATATATGTTTATTATAGTTAATGAAATAAATAATATTTATATTATATGTTTATCAATTATGAGAAATTGATAACTCCAAACAGTATAAATATTCAATGTCAACTCCGATCATATTTGCACTACCAATTTGATCGGTTATACACAGTGCAAAGCATATTGGTCAAGATACCGATTAATATCAGTTTTGTGGATATCGACTATTACACCAAATGTTGAGTATTATTAATCAACAATTAGATACTTAGTAATTATCAAGCAGTATTATCGGGTGCATTGTGCTATCGGGTGCCTCTATGAAATGTCGAGTTGCTAAATGTTGATTAACATTATCGGTTACTAACAAGAAATAATATTGTGAAGAGACATGATAATATAGAGTCATGTCTCCTTAAGGAGACATGCCTCTATACTATTATGTCTACTATATTTATATTCATTTTCTGATTGATTGAAGACAAGTATATATGGAAAACAATACAAGTCTTATTTATCAAGTCAACATAATATTAAGATTAATATATATATATATATTAAGATTATATAAGAAAATTTAAAAGACATAAATCTGATCCAAAAATTTAACATGGTATCAGAGCTAGGTTCCTTCGTTAAAGCTTAACCGCTTGAAGGAAGATCAAATTAAATTGAAGGAAGATCAAGATCATATTTTTGGAAGTCACGTACCTACAGAATGGAAAATGGAATGAGACTCGAAGATAGACTTGAAGATGCCTCCGATTTTGAATCATGGAAACTTTGAATGATGTTGGTATTAAGGAAGAATGAGCTAAAGACAATAATGGAAAAATCCTCGTAAACCTAATGAAAATGATGAGCAAAGTCAATGGGAAAACTTTAGACAAGGAGTAAGTGCTCGCGCTAAACTCTCCAAATTTGATCAACTGCATTCAGAAGAGTATAAAGGAATCATGAAAACCAGAAGAGTAGATACCTTATGATTGAGAGGGAGTTCATTGAACACTTCTGAGGTAAATTTGACATGATTATTGATTATTATACTAATGTTATTTTATAACTATATGGGCCTTGTGAAAATCATGAGGAAGTGACGACTTCCAAATGATTATCACTTGTATTTGTAAAATTTATTGGAAGGTGATGACCTTACAATAACTTGACCTTCTATTGTGATAGACATCATGTGATGGCTAAAACAGATCACAATAGATGATTTCTTGCATGGTGGATTCAGTTCCTTAAATAGACCATTGATCTTCTATTGTGATAGACATCGTGTGATGGCTGAAACAGATCACAATAGATGATTTATTGCATGGTGGATTTAGTTCCTTAAAGAGACCATTGACCTTCTATTGTGATAGACATCATGTGATGGTTGAAACAGATCACAATAGATGATTTCTTGCATGGTGGATTCAGTTCCTTAAACAGACCATTGACCTTCTATTGTGATAGACATTGTGTGATGGCTGAAATAGATCATGATAGATGGCATCTTGTATTTGTGATAGACATCGTGTGATGGCTGAAACAGATCATAATAGAAGATGTGAATGTTCTTATGGTAAGTGCACATTACCTATGGACATTTTTTTGAGTACTTGGTGGACATCATGTTGACTTGATGTTGGTAGGCCATTACTCTAAGTATTTGGATAATATCATGCGACTTGATATTCTGTGACAAATACTTTTAAATGAAGCTCATGATTTTGTGGATCGAATGGCCAATAGAGGCAATCCACATGAGAGCTTGTGGATAGAATTGCCGATTGAGGCAATCCACACAATGAAGCTCATGATTTTGTGGATAGAATCATCGATAGAGGCAATCCACATGAGAGCTTATGGATATAATCATCGATTGAGGCAATCCACACATTGAAGCTCGTACAGTTGTGGATAGAATCGTTGATGGAGGCAATCCACACAAGAGCTTGTGGATCAAATCACCGATGGAGGCAATCCACACCAAAGCTCATAAGAGCTTGTGGATCGAATCACCAATAGAGACAATCCACCTGAGAACTTGTGGATCGAATCGCAGATGGAGGCAATCCACTTGAGAACAACTTTCACAATCTTATTGTGATGTGGATTTTATCTTCCCTAGCTAAGAGGGAGTGTTGATGTTTATAGCTTCGATCAGATAAAATGATCTTAACATTGAATTAAATAAACATCATTATGAGATACTATTATTCTATATTTGCATATTAATATATATATAAATAATAATGATATTATTATATATATATATCAATATGGTTATTATGAGATAATATTATTCTATATTATATATATGCATATATATATATATATAATAATAATATTATATATATAAATATATGTTTATTATGGTTGATGAAATGAATAATATTTATATTATATGTTTATCGATTATGAGAAATTGATAACTCCAAACAGTATTAATATTCAACGTCAACTCCGATCATATTTGCACTACCGATTTGATCGGTTATACACAGTGCAAAGCATATTGGTCAAGATACCGATTAATATCAGTTTTATGGATATCGACTATTACACCAAATGTTGAGTATTATTAATCAATGATTGGATACTTAGTAATTATCAAGCAGTATTATCAGGTGCATTGTGCTATCGGGTGCCTCTATGAAATGTTGAGTTGCTAAATGTTGATTAACATTATGGGTTACTAACAACAAATAATATTGTGAAGAGACATGATAATATAGAGTCATGTCTCCTTAAGGAGACATGCCTCTATACTATTATGTCTACTATATTTATATTCATTTGTTGATTGATTGAAGACAAGTATATATGGAAAACAATACAAGTCTTATTTATCAAGTTAGCATAATATTAAGATTAATATATTTATATTGCTATTATATATATATATATATATATATATTGAGGTTATATATATTATATATATTAAGATTATATAAGAAAATTTAAAAGACATAAATTTGATCCAAAAATTTAACAGATAGACAAATAATGCAAAGGCTCGGACAAATTTTAGTAGTCTACCTTGTAATATATTTCATTGATTTTCAATTACAACTTACAATCCTCTTTCCAAATTTTTTCCAACCTACCTACAAAATGATAGGAAAGAACTATTTATAGGCCTAAACCATCTTGGAATCCTTAAGATAAGGATGCTACAAGCTTCAAATTTTTTAGAATACCTAACCCTAAAAATATGGAAAGAGACAAAAGATAGAAAAACACCAAACGGTGGGAAGACAAAATTGAAGAATAAGATATCATATTTCTTTGTCTTCTTGTGGATGTCGACACCTTTTTCTGCATATGTTCATGATAGCATCTGATAGTTATAATAAGATTTAGTGACTACCAATTCAAGCTAACTTACACTAATCTCTTTAAGATTTCTAACCTTCCTGTGCTCATAGAACATGTGCCATGTGTCCCCTTTACTCTTCATCCATGACATCCAAGTCAACTGTGACACGCTTCTTTTTCTTGGGCTTTGTCATGATGTCCCATGTTGTCACATCTTCCTCTTTAGGCCACTCAAAATTATGAATACTTTCCAATTGAGCCTTATGCCTTTCCCACCTAGCATCTGTTATGCTTTTCACATCTGAGATGAACTTATTGAAATGTATCTCTTACTTTAGTGCTTCATCAAGAATCTTGTTGTACCTCTCCATATCTAATTCTCCTTGATCAAATATATAAATGTCCTTATTTGGAAGCACATTATCAAATTCTGATCCCCATAGCCCTAATGGCTTAATTTGATCATCTTCAGTTCTAATGGGAGGTATAAACCTATTATAACTCACCCCAAACATATTTAACCTTTCCTCAATTTGATTTTATTTCCCTTTGAAGAAGGACAAGGTGGCCCCAACCTGCTCTATCTCTGTACCAACCAAAGTTACTACTTCTGGAAAATCTGACCTTAATGGTTGCATAGATGCCAACCTCTCAAAAAGTGATGTCCTACTGGACCAGGTTGAATAATATGGATTCAAAATTGACAAAAAATTAGTGACTTCTATTCATAGGCCTGGAAACTTGCCATAGGCTCCATACACCACATCAATCTTATCTTTGATGGTGTCAATTCTATGCTACAAAATTGAAGTCAATGCCCACAAAATAACATTATTGTGCTCTGTGACTCCTAGCTCTATTCCAGTAGCTATCTCCATTGTATCCTCTGTTTGGATCTCAATATCCATTACTTATTTTGTCTCAACATGAATAGGCTCTATCACTTCTAGTAGCTATTTGGTAAGCTCAGCTATGATTTTTTCTTATTCTTTGATCTTTACCAATGCTAGCTCCCTATCTTTAACAATATCACTAGTATCACTAGTGAGTTTCTGCAATTTTTCTGATAGTTAAACTATCTTTGCCTCATTGAGCTAGGAAAAATGAGTCGACACTTGGGATATTTCCAAATCCCCTATATTCTGGAGTGTCCATATGATGTTATTACCTTCCATATTTTCTTGAATATTTAGAAGGGATGGCTTTTGATCTTTAGGAGCTAAGCTCCAAGTTGCAAGTGCCTGGGACTTAGGGTTATATCCAAACCCTCTGATCATATCTCCAACTTGAGTCTCTGATGATAATTTGACATCAGGTTGTCTTCTTATTTGATCTATTATAAAGACTAAAGACAAATCACAGCCTTCCACAAATAATACCCCACTGGCTTTGACTAGTTGTATTTCTTGTTCTAGTGTAATTTCTTCATATTCAAGATCATAATCTTGCAATTTCTGTAGAGCCTCTTGCGTGATTGGATCACCACCTACCAATTGCAACTACTTTCCAACTTGTTTTTGCTTATTCCAAATAAGGAAATCTTTGAATTCCTTTGTCTTAATAAATTTTTCATCCTTGAGGAATTCCTCTTGATGCATCAAACTCTCATCTGTACAGGACCTAAGAGGTAATTCTTCCTCTTTTTCTACATCTTTTTGCAATGCTTTCCCTGCCTTGATCTGTTTTCTCAATTGGTGATCATAGGGCCTATTTCCAGTAATCAAAGCTCCAATTCTATCTATCTTCTTCTTCCTACAAGGTTCCCCTATTTCTATTTTTTTTCTCTTGGGTGGGGGCTCATTTGTTACTTCCTTCTCTGGGACCTCTATTAAGTCAATGATATTCTCTTCTTTTGCTGCCTGCTCTTCAGCAATTGCTTGATCAACTAGAGGGGGCCAGGTTCATAGTATGCATCACTATAATCATCATAATCAGATGTGCCCTTTATGGCCTTTCTCTGGGACTACTAGTGCCTCCTCTAGTTTATTTCATAGGAAAGTATGAGACTCAATCATAGCATCTAGCCTTTTCAAATAAGGCGTATCAGGGAAGAAACCTCCAAATTTCAGACCTTTTCTTTTGACCTGCCTCTCCAAATCCATAATTTAATTGAAATTAATTTCTCTCTTGTCCACCTCCTCATCCTCCAGAATATTTTGGATTAAATCCTCCTCCATGCACTCTTCATGATCCTTGGTGCAAGGAATAGTTGGTGTTAGAAATTTCTTAGCACTGAGGATGAAACCCTCAATGTCAACATATCTATACAGGGCAACATTCATCCTGTAATGATTCATCCAATTATTCACAGGGTCTAAAGCCCTCTTTCCAATAGTAAAAATATATATTTTAAACTGCCTAGGGGTAAATGTACCCTTCCTGTGTGGTGTCAGATGCTCCTTGTCAGTCAGAATTAGCTGCCTTATAAACTCCATTGCATCTATCCTCGGTGGCACATGAAATGGTAATATATGGGGAGGGTGGGTACATACATATACCCTTATCAGTGTGAAGTTCTTATCATAATAGAAGTCTCCCCAATTATGGTCTCCTAGCCATTTGTCAAGATATTGGCATGGCCTCAACAATTGTATTACCTTGACAGGCAACCAAGTCTTATCAACACCTAAGGATTTAAGAATTGGATAAACTATCCAATTTTTGAAAGCACAAAACTCCTGTTCTCTAGAGGTATAGTTCCACACTCTAAGCCATAATTGAACAGGGTTAGCCTGGCCATGATGAAACCTCTGTGGTTGTAGAAACTGACAGTTCATGATTGGGAAATTGTAATACAAGATCAAATGCATAAGGACTGAATAATGCATAAACTTAGGGTGATCCTTTTTACTATGTATATCTATAAACCCCTAGTGCATTTGATCTATGATATATTGGATATATTTATAGTTAGAAGTGGTATGGAGGCTCTGCATATCTAGCACCATCATCAAAATATCTGAGGTAATCCTCACTGCTCCAGCATCCTTTCCAAGCACTCTACATAGTGTGTATGCTATATACTTGATGTAGAGATTTAGGTCTTTGTAAAAATATGGGGCTACTCCTGGAAAAGATGCTATGTAAGTTTTCATATTTTTAGGAACATGATGTTCCTTGATTAACTTGGCAGCAATGCCAGACTCTCTAGTATATCTATTCTCTAGGCTCTTCAAATTTATTTCAATGGTCATGTGGTAGTAGACATTGAAGGCCTTCATGAAAGAATTTTGGTCCAAGGTAAGAAGGGGTTTTCCATCATCTCTCTTAATTTTTTTGGTTAGGGGATCATATCTACTGGCCAATTCTCAGATGAATTCAAAATCTACAATGATATCAGGAAATATTAACCTGGCTAATCCACAGGTCCAAGGGTTTGAAATTGGCATGGGCCCATCACTATTGTTTAAGAAATAATTAAACAATGAATATCCTAAAGATCCTAGGTTTTTTGCATCCCTAATGTAAGATAAATCATCAATTAAGGTATCGACACTTACCTTTTTGTTTTAGCTTGACCCTGGTAACAATGTGAGAATTTCATCTGAATAATTTCTCTTTCCTTTTGATTCATCATCAACATCGTCACTTCTTCCACTGGTGGTTTCCATACTCTGTGCTTGGCTCATTTTCCCTTTTCACTGATATTGAAACAAATCTTCTTGAAAACCCTCTCCACCAACTGCGAATTCCTCTGCAATATCACTACAAATTACAATCTTTGTTGAATTTTGAATCAGGAAATCACCTTTCTGAATCACTTATTGCTAGAGAATCAACTTTTTTTTTTAGAAAATACTAAAATCTCTATAAACTTCTTCGCTCTGAGAAATCAGAAGCTGGTAAGAATGAAACAATAATGGACAAGCTTACTTATAATTGAGAATTCAATGCAGATGTCTCTTGAAATTGGTAAACTTACAATTCAGTCATTTCTGCCATTAGTTTCATGCACTATGATATCAATTTTTGGTTCTAGTTGTGGCATTCAAACTGACAGGTAATCAATTTTGGATGAGTGATTTTGCATATAAAACCTTATAAAATTTGAAAAGAGATCGAATTAACTCATATTATGGCTACTTTTCCATCTGTCAAAATCTCTATAATATGATTGGTCAGTAACTGTCCATGATGGCACTATAGAAAAGTCTTTATTTAACTCTGGTTTACTTCTAGTGACCTCGTGACTGAGTGATCTCCTTGTCGCTTAATATTTTTACTAACCGCAGTTTCTTACTGAGACTTGGTGACTACCGCTGGATTAAACTCCTGATCAACGGTTATTGTGATGTCGATTGATCTTTTAAATTAACCCTTACTTTTATAGAGACATCGTGACTGAGCATTTTCTTAACTGTTCTTCACCTTGGGTCACATTTGGAGACTTAGCGACTGTGGTTTCTCTATGTTGCTAGACCAAATCCTTAACTCATGTTTCATCCAGAGACCTCGTGACTAAGAATTTTAGTCTCTTAATCACTTTATTATTTCATTTTTATAATCTTTATCTGGGGACAATGCGACTTCCATTGGTTTGGATTTCCTTTGTATCTAACGGTTGTCATTAAGTCTCGTAATCTTCATCATAAACCCTAATATTTCATGAGACTTAGTGAAAGATGGATGCATGTCTGACTTTTCCTTTTAGCCTCTTAATCACTTAATCCTAATTGAGTTTTAAACTTTGTATCATGACCACACAACTTCCGTCAGATCATATCTTGATCCAATGGTTGTCGCTGAATCTCTTGATTTTGACTTAACTCATCTTTCTTCACACGACTGTGTGACAACATTTTTATTTATAATAACATCTAACCTGGGTTTATCCAGAGACTTAGAAACTATTGAATCTCCATGTTGCTTGATGATTTCTAAACTACAACTTTGATTAGGAGACTTCTCGACTTCCATCGAATTTAAAATGAGATGAACGGTTGTCACGTAATCTCCAGTTCTTTTATTTAACTCACATTTGATCACGAGACTTGGAGACAACAATAAAAATTTAACACTTGAACTTAACTCATAACCATATGTTACATCTGGAGATAATGTGACAGAGAAAACTCAAAGTTGCCAAATAATATTACTAGCTCTGATTCCATCAGGAGATAATGTGACCACCGTTAGATCATATCTGATACCAATGGTCTGCACGAAGTCTCATAACCATTTTAGTATATTTTGTTTCAATAAGAAACTACGTGACTAAATATTTTCACCAAGTCTCCAGATCATAAGGAATATTCATTCTTTCTTATGAGACTAAGTGACTAAGATATAAGCACATGCAAATTACTCAAACATAAGTTATGAAAAAGGTAACGTGAAAACAGATCTTGCTTGAGAAATTTAGGGCTTTTTTTTTTCATTTTGAGTGGAAGTAACCTAAGGTATTAGGGTTTTTGACATTTTTAAAACAAGTTTAGGGCTAAATCATAACTCACAGAGGTATGTAAGCAATTTCAGACATGATTTTAAACTTCCTAGGCACAAGAATGACAGACATCTTCAAAATTTTACAGGGCAAACTCAACAATAGGAAATACAACCAACACAACCAATGATAGATTATTATATGTTCACATGTCCACCAGGATCACATTTTTTTGTGGGAACATGGTTGCACACATACATGATTAGAAATAATGGTATTCCTGCGTTTGAAGACTACGAGAAGCACAAAACCATTCTCATGTATTCACACCTTGTTATAGCAGCCAATGTTAAGTTGTTGAAATATCAAGGAAAACCAAAGATAGAGGAACTTTGGACTATTAGTAGTGTTGATCATGAAGCAATATTCAATACCCTCAAGTAGAAATATGACCCTTCAGGCACACTTCAGTAGGTAAGTGCAACTCACTGCAAGGTTTTATATGTTCATTATAGTTACGTTCAATACATTAATTGTAGTTTTCTACTTTATTTGTTTGAGCCAATAAACTTGGTTTTGTATGTGGATTTTAAGTTTAGTTGGATACATATATGATAGATATAGGAGATTGAGGTGTGCATTTGATTAGCCCATAACTTTAATGATGGTAAACTTCACTATACATTGGCTAGTCATGTTCTTTGGTTTGTTTATAGTCGTAAAATGGAAGCACTTCCATTTTATACTAGTTTATCCTTTTGAGTAAGTGTTTTGGGGTCATTTCAAGTGCCTTGAATGGGCTCCTGACTTTGATCTAGCTTTATCCCCCTGTTCTGCCTCATTTCCACTTTTTCCAACCTATTTCTGGCACCCCAGACTGAGAAATTGGGAATTTGACCTCAGGGTCAAGGTCAACCTTTTTGGGTCAAGGTTGACCTTGACCTTGACCTAGGTCACAATTGAACTTTTCCAAGCCCTGGGTTCAAATTTTAGAATCTCAGGGTTTCCAGATGTCGGTCTTCGAAAAAAGTTAATTCCCACTTCCGGGTTGGCTGTTTTGGTCTTCAGAACAAAAAATCCTAAATTATATTTAATATAGGTCCTCTTATAGGGGCATGGTTCCAATTGGAATTAATTATCCTATGTCAGCCTCTCTAGAGGATTGTGCCCTAGTTTCATATAAAATGAAGCTTTCTCCTCTCATTTTCTCTAACCATCATTATCCACATGAACTATCATCATCAAGCATAATTGCAAGAACTTTCAAGACATGAAGAGAGAGATCCAAAGGTGAAGAAGAAAGATTTGAAGCAATCCAAGTATCCATTAAAGCATTCATCCATTCTCAAGCACTCATTTTCATCAAGGAGATCCATTCGTGGCCATTGAAGGATTCAAGCTCCATGGAGCCCTCTTGTTGAAGATTTCTCCATTTACATTCGTCCAAGCCTCTTCCAATTCAAAAATCAATTCAAGATTGGTGTTGAAGATCTACAAGAAATTGATTGAAGACATCTTGCATTCTCCATTCTATATTCTACATCCATTTGGTGCATCCCTACTTGTGGGTTCAAGGATTCAAATCCTCCACAAGGGCCTTTTACAAGAGGAAGGTGAATTGTTTCATTTACTTTGTTTATTTCTTCAATTTCAATTACATATTTGAGGTTAATTCCAAAATTGGGGTTTGACCAAGGAAAACCCCTCCCCCCCAACAAAGAAACCATTTTTCTTGTAGTTACAGGTTTGGAACAGCGGATCAGGACGGAGATTAGGATACTCTTTTCAGAAAACTTTCGGGATCCAAAAATAGAATTTCAGTCTAAGAATTTTTAGGTCGATTCTTCCCATGGGTGCAATCAAAAATTCTGGTCAATGGTGACATTGACTTGAGGGTACAAATTAGAACTATCTCAGAATGGAAAAATATTTATGGGTTTTGTTCATCTCTGCGTTTCTATTCCAGATCTGGTCTCAGATTTTCCAGAAACTCAACCTAGGCTTTAGAAAATAGCATTCTTTGAATCTGGATTACTTCAAGGTTAGTACATTTCTCCTATCCATTTCAATTAAGGTTATCAATTTTTCTACATATATTACACATTCAAATAATTAAACGGGTAGTTAAGACCTTCCTTTTTTATTCTTATTTCCAAATGATGGATTCTTTTATGCATTGATCCTTCCATTTTGGATTAATCAAATTGGATCTTTTATTTGTACATCTAAGGATAGAAGGAGAGAATGTTATTTACCCCCTACATTTCAATAAATCAAATCAAATCTTTCAAATTTAATATAGGATAATAGAAAACCCTAAAACCCAAAAATACTAATAATCCATTTTCTTATGTTACATTTTGGTGACCGCGCGATAGACAACTCTTTCTTTTTGGTGTTAGATTTACATATTTTATGTTAGATCTTGCATGCATATTAGATTAGATTTATTTTATGCTTTTATGTTCTTTCATTTACATTTCAAAAATTATAAATCAAAATATTGTGTTTTCTAAATTAGTTCATTTACATTGCATTGGTGTATGAGCTTTACCACCTCTAGTCCTACTTATAGTATCCCAGTTAGAAGAAGTCATAGACTTATGGGTTCCTTTGATCCAGAGTCTTATTCTCCCTTCTTTATGATCTTAGATGATAATTTGATCACTCGTGATTCCAATCCTTCTATGGAGCATAAGTCTTCTCACTCATCTCATGATGAGGATGATGCTTTAAGAGTTCCTCCTGAACAAGTGCAAAAACATTCAACCAAACTTGATAAAATGGGAAATTGTCTTATTCAAGAAAACCATAATCAATATTCCATCCAAGAAATAGAGTCTCTTAATAAATTCCTTCGTGATAGTGATCAAGGTATTAATCTCTTGTATGGTATCACTCATATTGTGCATTTGAATGTTAAACCTTTAGCACAAGAGGTTCAAGATTTAGGATTTACTCCTCCTATCACTAGTGAGGGACCTTCTTATGTTCCTTTACCTAGCATTTCTACTTACACTCCTCATTTGATGACAACATCTCTCCCAATTTCATCTATTCCTGTGAGTGTTCCACCGGTATCTCTACCTACCTCACAACCTTGATATCATAGTGTACCTTTTACTTATTCCAATCCCCTACCAACTATGGTACCAAATGTTCCACCAGTTGTATCTTCCATTCTTTCTGCATCCTACACTTTTCGTAGTGTTCCTAATGTTTCTATGCCACCTATGTCTTCTAATGATTCCAAAATTATTAGTCTGGCTCAAATTGTATCATCTTTACAACAACAACTTGCATCCTTAACTCAATCCAAGTTTAGTATTCCTACATGTGACATGGGTAGTCCTTTATCCTTATACATTATTTGTGCTACTGTTCCCCAACAAGATGATATGCCTCATCTTGAGAATTATAATGGTAAAGGTGATCATGTTACTCATGTTAAAACATTTCAAATCCTTTTTAGTGATTATGCTCGTGACCATAGGATTTTAGCTAAATTGTTTGCTAGGACCTTTTGTGATAAGGCTTTGCAATGGCATTTTTCTTTACCTCCTTATTCTATTAATTATTTTCCTAAACATGCTAATACCTTCATTCAACAATTTCAAAATAACATTGGTCCACAAGTTTCCTTAAATGATTTAATGCATTGTAAACAAAACATTAAGGAAAAAATTGACTGATTTCATTGGTAGATTTAAGAATTTGTATGATGAGATTGCTTATCCTATTCCTGATATTTATATTCAACATATGTTTATTTCAAATTTACAAAAGGATATTAGAGATAAGATTTTTCTTACTAAATTTACCTCTTTTCAACAACTTAATGCAAACACTTCATCATTATCAATTACAAGTGAGTCAATTTGAGGGAAACACTCCAATGGCTCCTATTCCAGTTGATAAGAGTGACACTACTTCTAAACCTAATTAATTTTAGAAACCTAACAACTACATCAAGATTAATAAACAAATGAATGTGGTTTCTGATCAAGTTGATGTTGCATCTCATAATGCCACTTCTGCACCCACTGCTTTCCATATGGATCGTACATTTACTCCTCTCTCTAAATATTTACATTCCATTATTAGTAGGTTTTTAGGTGCTAATATGATTACCTTTCCTCCTATTTGACCTCTCCTTCCTACTACATTAGCTTCAAAATCTTTTGATTCTAAAGCTTTTTTCCAATACCATCGCTAGAATGGCCATGATACTGAAAAATGTTATTCTCTAAAGCATAAGGTTCAAGACTTAATCAATTATAAAGCCTTATCTATTGAAAATTTTGACGGTAATGGGAACAAATCTATCTCTCCTCCTAATAAAAACATTAAAATCTATATGAATCCTTTACCTACACATGATACTAATACCATTTCTCAAGCATCTTCTATAGATATTGTTTACGATTCAAAGATGGATGATCTTAATCACATTGTTAATCAGGTAGAGAGAATTGTTGCATCTCCACCTATTGTTCAAGATCCTTCACCTCCACCTCAACTTCAAGTTCCACCTAAACCTTAGAAACAAACTAAGGATAAATGACCTCAGGAACTTTCAATTACCTTTGATGACTTTGAGACTATTAAGGCTCCCGATGGTCCCATTTATATTTATGCTAGGATTGCTAAGATACCTACGCGTGGTTCTCTTTTTGATACCACATCTTTAATAAATTTAATTACTGAGGAAAACCTTTTCGTGAAAAACCTACAATGTGATTGTTATGATCCATCGGATGCATGGATCCAAACTTGCAATGGTTTTCTCTATCCTGCACTTGGTTCTATTAACTTACCTATTGAACTTTCTGGAAAGGTTGTAGATACTACCTTCATTGTCGTTCCTACTTCTGATTAATTTCAAGTCAAATTTAGTTTTCCTTGGATAACTTCTATGAATTCTATTGCTTCTCCTACTCATAAATGTCTTAAGTTCATTCATAATGGAGAAGTACAAATGATTAATCACAGCTTATATCAACCTTCTAGGCCTAGAGATTGTGTTGCTCTTGATTTCTTTTGGCCTTCATTACCTAATTCATGTCCTCACCCTGAAATTTTTTTTCATTCATATCAAGCCTATAAACATCGCAAGATAGTCGAGTTAAGCATGCCTCAGATAGATCTTAACCATGATCTTTTGCCTACTCCTTCTATACCTCCTTTATCCATTACTGCTAACTCTATTAATCAACTTCCCAGTGTCGCTTCTCAGCCTACTGTGAATCTTATCAATCCTCCTACAGAACCTGTGCAGGAACCAGTTGTTATTCCTCCTAGTTCTCCACATGTGTCAAACAAAGCTAAACATAGAAAATCTTCTAATGAACATCGTAAGAAGGGTAGAGCTAATGCTAGGGCCAGTGCTTCTGTTCTTTGAAATAATTTACCCTCTTTCAACCAAACTATGCCTAATGTGTTGGAATAAGTTAATATTCACAATGATTTTAAGATGAATGATTATGATGATCCTATTCGCATCTTAGATCCCATTTTAATTAATCTTGATGAGGAGGATACTCTAGATGATCTTATCGATCTTAGTGATGAATATGAGACCATTGATCTTGATACTGATTTACCTCATATGATTTCAACTCAATTGACAATTACACCTAGTATTGAGCAACACAATTCTCAAGAAGATCCTTGTTTGGAACTGGCTATTATTCCTACTGTATTGGATATAGTCCCTCTTGCAATTTTACCACCTTCCCTAAATGATATAAATTGAGATGGGGAGAGTAGGTGATTTTCCTGATTGACTTATCCTCCATGGTAGCCCTTTTTGTGTTTGAATTATGTACTGTGCTTCTCCCATAATGTGTTTCCTAAATGTTTGTTAGACTCTTTTATATGACCCTTGTTACTTTTTCGGTGCAAGGTGATAAAGGAATCAAACCTGTTGTATAATTCCTCTATATGTATCTTGACTCTTCTATATGTTGTTTTCATGTTATGTTTTACTTGTGCTATTGTTCGTAAATTTTTTCCTTGTGTAGACCACTTGGATCTGCGACATAGTAGCACTGATTATTTTTGGTCTCCATGTTGTGGTCCAAAAAGACTCTTCGTAACTCTTGAGTTTTCTTTCCTCCATTTTGATTGTAGTTCTACTTTCTTTGGGGAATGATGTCAATTAATTTGCAACAATATCATATCTATATGTACATTTTATCTTGTGATCATATGGACCCCACAGTAGGTAGATCCCTTCTGTGTTCTTTTTATGTTTATGTGATATTTCCCTTGAGTTGTCTTCGTTTGGGGTCATCTTGTAGTGGAAACGTAATCAGTAGAGTTGTTTATGTTTCTGTCAAAGCCATTGCTTCTGTTAAAGTGTTAGAAATGAATATAACATGGGGGCATATTCTCTACTCACTTTTTCCACATACGCACGGGTATGTGCAGGATCATGGTATGCCAAACAGGTCCTTAAGTGGTAATGAAAATTCAGAAAATCAGGGTTAGGCAAGTTCACATAAATTTTTTGAACAAGTTATCAATCTTATATAAAAAATATGTAAGAAGAGAATCTATAGAAAATTGAATTTAGTTTCTAAGATACTAGCCCTTTTTTGAAAAAAATAGTAATATTCTATATGGTAAAATCTCAAATTTCAATGCGGTAGTATGAAAATTTTTAGGAAAAAGATAAGAAGTAGGTGTATGTCTGACCGCCTTAAACACAATCAAATGATATATTTTTTTACAAGATTCTATATATAAGTATTAGACTCATGTCTCGATGTGACACATATTGTTTTGTAATTTTTTTCCAAGTAAATAATTAATTATTATTTTTCTACTACAAATTTTCTAGAATATAAAAAATCTCGTGTCTGACCACCTTAACTTAGTCTAAACTTCATCAAATTGAAAAATTTTAGTTTTTTTCTTGTAGTAGGTAAATCATAGAATGTGACTCAAGTTTTTTATTTCAAAAATTTAATACCATTTGAAAGTTATATTTATTATTCAATCATTCTATCAACCAGGACTAAAAAGATAAGATGTAGGTGTATGTCTGACCACCTTAAACACAATCAAATGATAATATTCTTTTACAAGATTCTAGATATAAGTAGTAGACTCATGTTCGGATGTGACACATATTTTTTTGTAATTTTTTTCCATGTAAATAATTAATTATTATTTTTCTTCTGAAACTTTTCCAAAATATAAAAGCTCTCATGTTTGACCACTTAACTTAGTCTAAACTTCATCAAATTGAATTTTTTTTCTTTTTTTGCTTGTGGTAGGTGAAGCATAGAATGTGAAATATGTTGGATATTTAAAAAAATGTTATACCATTTGAAATTTATAGTTGTTTTTCAATCATTCTACCAATCAGGACTTCTTTTCACATCGCCACTTTTTGGCATACCATGATCCTGCACATACCCGCACATTCAAAATATTTTCAAAACTTAAAATTTTTTCCCTTTATGGATTAAAGACTAATCCTTAAAGCATGGAAATTTTAAATTTTAGGATCTCTTGATCCCTCCAATTTAAATTTACACAGATCTCTTGATCCATCTAGTTTCAATTTATAATGTTTTGATCCCTTAAGGTCAGAAGGTGTCCTTAAGAACGGATCTCCCTGATGGTTTTACTAGTGAGTAGCCACATTCACTAGGCAGTTCAACTCCATCTTTCTAGTTTCACTTTTTCTTTGTGTGGATCATAATGGGACATAAGTTCTCATTAGGTGAGATAACCACACCCTCTTTCTCTTTCTCCTTAATTGGTGATGTCTCTCTGATCATGATCTTAGGGTTGATAAAGACTTAAGTCCCTTGGGGGCTTGAGGATTCCTTTGTCCCTTTTTTATTCTAATAATATTATCAATTCTTTATGATCTCCTTTACCAAGAGTTTGTATTGAGTCCATACTCTTTCTAAAGTGGGGGCTAAATGTATAGTCAAAAAATGGAAGCACTTCCATTGTAGACTGGTTTAGCCTAGCCAGTAAGTAGTTTGGGGTCATGTCAAGCACCTTGAATGGGTTCCTGACTTTGATGGCTTTATCCCCTTGTTCTGCCCCATTTCCACTTTTTCAAACCTATTTCTAGCACCCCAGACTAAGAAATTGGTACTTTGACCTCAGGTTCAAGGTCGACCTTGACCTTGAGCTAGGTCACAATCAATCTTTTCTAGGCCCGGTGTTCAAATTTCAGAATCTCAGGGTTTCCGGATGTCAAACTTCAAAAAAAGTTAATTCCCGCTTCGAGGTCGGCTGTTTCAGTCTTTGGAACAACAAATCCTAAATTATATTTAATATTGGTCATCTTCTAGGGGCATGGGTCCAATTGGAATTTATTTCTCCTATGTTGGCCTCTCTAGAGGATTGTGCCCTAGTTTCATATAAAAGGAAGCTTTCTCCTCTCATTTTCTCTAACCATCATTATCCACATGAACTATCATCATCAAGCATAATTGCAAGAACTTTCAACACTTGAAGAGTGAGATCCAAAGGTGAAGAAGCAAGATTTGAAGCAAGCCAAGTAGCCATTGAAGCATTAATCCATTCTAAAGCACTCATTTTCATCAAGGGGATCCATTGGTGGCCATTGAAGGATTCAAGCTCCTTGGAGCCGTCTTGTTAAAGATTTCTCCATTCACATTCCTCCAAGCCTCTTCCAATTCAAAAACCCATTCAAGATTGGTGTTGAAGGTCTAAAAGAAAATGATTGAAGACATCCTACATTCTCCATTCTACATTCTACATCCATTTGGTGCATCCCTACTTGTGGGTTCAAGGATTCAAATCCTCCACAAGGCCCTTTTACATGAGCAAGGTGAATTGTTTCATCTACTTTGTTTATTTCTGCAATTTCAATTACATATTTGAGGTTAATTCCAAAACTGGGGTTTGACCAGGGAAAAACCCTCCCCCCAACAAACAAACCATTTTTCTTGTAGGTACAGGTTCGGAATAGTGGATCAGGACAAAGATTTAGATACTCTTTTTGGTAAAATTTTGGAATCTAAAAATAGAATTTCAGTCAGAGACTTTTTAGGTTGATTCTTCCCTAGGGTGCAAATGGAAATTCTGGTCAATTGTGACATTGACTTGAGGGTACAAATTGGAACTATCTCAGAATGGAAAAATATTTTTGGGTTTTATTCCTGTATGTGTTTCTATTCAAGATCTAGTCTCAGATTTTCCAGAAAATTAACACAGGCTTCAGAAAATAGCATTCTTCAGATCTGCATTATACATTTCTCCTATCCATTTCAATTAAGGTTATCAATCTTTCTACATCTATTACACATTCAAATAAATAAACGAGTAATTGATATCTTCCTTTTTTATTCTTATTTCCAAATGATGGATTCTTTTATGCATTGATCCTTCCATTTTGGATTAATCAAATTGGATCTTTTATTTTTACATCTAAGGATAGAAGGAGAGCATGTTATTTACCCCCTACATTTCAATAAATCAAATCAAATCTTTCAAATGTAATATAGGATAATAGTAAACCCTAAAAACCAAAAATAATAATAATCCATTTTGTTATGTTACATTTTGGTCAACCCGCGATAGACAACTCTTTCTTTTTGGTGTTAGATTTACATCTTTTATGTTAGATCTTGCATGCATATTAGATTAGCTTTATTTTATGCTTTGATGCTCTTTAATTTAAATTTCAAAATTTATAAATCAAAATCTTGTGTTTTCTAAATTAGTTCATTTACATTGCATTGGTGTATGAGCTTTACCACCTCTAGTCCTACTTATAGTATCTTGGTTACAAGAAGCCATATACTTATGGGTTCCTTTGATCTAGATTCTTCCTCTCCTATCCTTAGGATCCCGGATGACAATTTGATCACTCATGATTCCAATCCTTCTATGGAGCATAAATATTCTCACTCATCTCATGATGATGATGATGCTTTAAGAGTTCCTACTGAACAAGTGCAAAAACTTTCAACCAAGCTTGATAAAATGGGAAATTAGCTTATTCAAGAAAACCATAATCAAGATTCCATCCAAGCTATAGAGGCTCTTAATAAATTCCTTCGTGATAGTGATCAAGGTATTAATCTCTTGCGTGGTATCACTCATATTATGAATTTCAATGTTAAACCTTCAACACAAGAGGCTCAAGATTTAGGATTTACTCCTCCTATCACTAGTGAGGGACCTTCTTTTGTTCCTTTACCTAGAATTCCTACTTACACTCCTCCTTTGATGACTACATCTTTCCCAATTTCATCTATTCCTGTGAGTAATCCATCGGTATATCTACCTACCTCACAACCTTCATATCATAGTACACCTTTTACTTATTCCAATCCCCTACAACCTGTGGTACCATATGTGTCACTGGTTGTATCTTCCATTTGTGTCACTTCCTACACTTTTCCTAGTGTTCCTAATGTTTCTATGCTACCTATGCCTTCTAATGATTCCACAATTATTAGTCTGGCCCAAACTGTATCATCTTTACAACAACAAATTGCATCCTTAACTCAATCCAAGTTTAGTATTCCTACATGTGACATGGGTAAGCCTTTATCCTTAGACATTATTCATGCTACTATTCCTCAACATGTTGATATGCCTCATCTTGAGAATTAAAATGGTAAAGGCGATCCTCTTACTCATGTTAAAACATTTCAAATCCTTTGTAACGATAATGCTCATGACCATAGGATTTTAGCTAAACTATTTGGTTGGACCTTTCATGATAAGGATTTTAAAGGTATTTTTCTTTACCCCATTCTATTTATTCTTTTCCTAAACTTGATAATATCTTCATTCAACAATTTCAAAATAACATTGGTCTGCAAGTTTCCTTAACTGATTTAATGCATTGTAAAGAAAACATTAAGGAAAAATATACTGATTTCATTGGTAGATTTAAGCATTTGTATGCTTAGATTTATTATCCTATTCCTAATATTGATATTCAACATAGGTTTATTTCAAATTTACAAAAGGATATTAGAGATAAGATTCTGCTTACTGAATTTACCTCTTTTCAACAACTTTATGCAGCACTTCATCATTATCAATTACAAGTGAGGAAATTTGAGAGAAACACTCCAATGGCTCTTGTTCCAGTTGATAAGAGTGACACTGCTCCTAATCCTAATAGATTTCAGAAGCCTAACAACTACATCAATATTAATAAACAGACGAATGCAGTTGCTGATCAAGTTGTTGTTGCATCTCATAATGCCACTTCTGCATCCACTACTTTCCATATGAATCATACGTTTACTCCTCTCTCTGAATCTTTACATATCATTATGAGTAGGTTGTTAAGTGCTAATATTATTACCTTTCCTCCTATTGAACCTCTCCTTCCTACTGCAATAGCTTCAAAATCTTTTGATTCTAAAGATTTTGGCCAATACCATCGCCAGAATGGCCATGATACTGAAAAATGTTATTCTCTAAAGCATAAGGTTCAAGACTTAATTGATTCTAATGCCTTATCGATTGATAATTTTGATGGTAATGGGAACAAATCTGTCTCTCCTCCTAATCAAAACCTTTAAATCTATACGAATCCTTTACCTACACATGATACTATTACTATTGCTTAACCATCTTATTGTTTATGATTTGAAGATGGATTATCTTAATCACATTGTTAATCATGTAGAGAGCGGTGTTGCATCTCTATCTATTGTTCAAGATCCTTCGCCTCCACCTCAAATTCAAGTTCCACCTAAAACCCAGAAACAAACTAAGGATAAATTATCTCGGGAACTTTCAATTACCTTTGATGACTCTGAGACTATTAAGGTTCCCGATGGTCCCCTTTATATTTATGCTAGGATTTCTAAGATACCTACGTGTGGTTCTCTTGTTGATCCCACATCTTTAATAAATTTTATTACTGAGGAAATTTTTTTTATGAAAACCTACAACATGATTGTTATGATCCATCGGATGCATGGATCCAAACTTGCAATGGTTTTCTCTATCCTGCACTTGGTTCTATTAACTTACCTGTTGAACTTTGTGGCAAGGTTGTAGATACTACCTTCATTGTCATTCCTACTTCTGATCAATTTCAATTTCAATTTGGTTTTCCTTGGATAACTGCTATGCATGCTATTGCTTCTCCTATTCATAAATGTCTTAAGTTCATTCATAATGGAGAAGTAAAAATGATTAATCATAGTTTATATCAACCTTCTAGGCTTAGAGATTGTGCTACTCTTGATTTCTTTTGGCCTTCATTACCTAATTCATATCTTCCTTGCCCTAACAACATTTTTTGTTCATATCAAGCCTATAAACATTGCAAGATAGTCAAGTTAAGCATGCCTCAGATAGATCTTAACCATGGTCTTTTTCCCACTCCTTCAATACCTCCTTTATCCATTACTGCTAACTCTATTACTCAACTTCCCAGTTTCACTTCTCAGCCTACTGTGAATCTTACCACTCCTCCTACAGAACCTGTGCAGGAAACAGTTGTTATTCCTCCTAGTTCTCCACATGTGTCAAACAAAGCTAAACATAACAAATCTTCTAATGAACATCGTAAGAAGTGTCAAAATAATGCTAGGTCCCATGCTTTTGTTCTTCAAAATACTTTAACCTCTTTTGACCAACCTATGTGTGATGTGTTGGAAGAAGTTAATATTCACAATGATGTTAAGATGAATGATTATGATGATCCTATTTGCATCTTGGATACCATTTTAATTAATCTTGATGAGGAGGATACTCTAGATGATCCTATTGATCTTAGTGATGAATATGAGACCATTGATCTTGATACTGATTTACCTCATATGCTTTCAACTTAATTGACAATTACACCTAGTACCGAGCAACGCAATTTTTAAGAGGATCCTTTTTTCGAACTGGCTATTATTTTGACTATATTGGATATAGTCCCTCTTACAATTTTCCCACCTTCCCTAAATGATATAAAACTAGATGGGGAGAGTAGGCAATGCGCCTGATTGGCTTATCCTCCATGGTAGCCCTTTTTGTGTTTGCATGTTGTACTGTGCTTCTCCCATAATGTGTTTACTAAATGTTTTTTAGACTCTTTTATACGACCCTTGTTACTTTTTTGGTGCAAATTGATAAAGGAATCAAACCTGTTGTAAAATTACTCTATATGTATCTTTACTCTTCTATATGTTGTTTTCATGTTATGTTGTACTTGTGCTATTGTCTTTAAATTTTTTCCTTGTGTAGTCCACTTGGATCTGCGACATGGTCGCACTGATTCTTTTTGGTTTCCATGTTGTGGTCCAAAAAGACTCTTCTTCATAACTCTTGAGTTTTCTTTCATCCATTGTGATTGTAGTTCTACTTTCTTTGGGGAATGATGTCAATTAATTTGCAATAATATCATATCTATATGTACATGTTATCTTGTGATCATACTGACCCCATAGTAGGTAGATCCCTTATGTATTCTTTGTGTGTTTATGTGATATTTCCCTTGAGCTATCTTCATTTGGGGGCATCTCGTAGTGGAAATGTAATCAATAGAGTTGTTTATGTTTCCATCAAAGATATTTCTCATGTTAAAGTGCTAGAAATGAATTTAACATGGGGGCATACAATCTACTCACTTTTTACACACACGCACATTCAAAACATTTCCAAAACTTAAAAATTTTCCCTTTATGGATTAAAGACTAATCCTTCAAGCATGGACATTTTACTTTTTAGGATCTCTTGATCCCTCCAGTTTAAATTTACACTGATCTCTTGATCCCTCCAGTTTCAATTTACAATTTTTTTATCCCTTAAGGTCGGAAGGTTTCCCTAAGAATGGATCTTCTTGATGGGTTGACTAGTGAGTAGCCACATTCACTAGGTGGTTCAAATCCATCTTTCTAGTTGCACTTTTTCTTTATGTGGTTCACAATGGAACATAAGTTCTCATTGGGTGAGATAACCATACCATATTTCTCTTTCTCCTTAACTGGTGATGTCTCTCTTATCGTGATCTTAGGGTTGATAAATAATTAATTCCCTTGGGGGCTTGAGGATTCCTTTGTCCCTTTTTGATTCCAATAAGATTATTTATTCTTTATGATCTCCTTTACCAAGTTTTTGTATTGAGTCCATACTCTTGCTAAAGTGGGGGCTAAATGTATAGTCAAAAAATGGAAGCACTTCCATTATAGACTGGTTTATCCTTCCAAGTAAGTGGTTTTGGGTCATTTCAAGCACCTTGAATGGGTTCCTGACTTTGATCTTGCTTTATCCCACTGTTCTGCCCCATTTCCACTTTTTCCAACCTATTTATGGCACCCCAGACTGAGAAATTGGGACTTTGACCTCAGGGTCAAGGTTGACCTTGACCATGACCTAGGTCACAATCAACCTTTTCTAGGCCCAAGGTTCAAATTTTAGAATCTCAGGGTTTCTGGATTCAGTCTTCGGAAAAAGTTAATTCTTGCTTCTGGGTCAACTGTTTCGGTCTTCAGAACAACAAATCCTAAATTATATTTAATATAGGTCCTCTTCTAGGGGCATGGTTCTAATTGGAATTTAATTCTCCTATGTTGGCCTCTCTAGAGGATTGTGCCCTAGTTTCATATAAAAGGAAGCTTTCTCCTCTCATTTTCTCTAACCATCATTATCCACATGAACTATCATCATCAAGCATAATTGCAAGAACTTTCAAGACTTGAAGAGTGAGATCCAAAGGTGAAGAAGAAATATTTGAATCAATCCAAGTATACATTGAATAATTCATCCATTCTGAAGCACTCATTTTCATCAAGGAGATCCATTAGTGTCCATTGAAGGATTCAAGCTCCATGGAGCCCTCTTGTTGAAGATTTCTCCATTCACATTCCTCCAAGCCTCTTCCAATTCAAAAACCCATTCAATATTGGTGTTGAAGATCTATGAGAAATTGATTGAAGGCATCCTACATTTTCCATTCTACATTCTACATCCATTTTGTGCATCCCTACTTGTGGGTTCAATGATTTGAATCCTCCACAAGGGCCTTTTACGTGAGGAAGGTGAATTGTTTCATTTACTTTGTTTATGTCTGCAATTTAAATTACATATTTTAGGTTAATTCCTAAACCGAGGTTTTACCAAGGCAAACCCCTCCCCCCCCAAATAAACAAACCATTTTTCTTGCAGTTACAAGTTTGGAACAGCGGATCGGGACGGAGATTCAAATACCCTTTTCGGAAAAAATTTTGGATTAGAAAATAGAATTTCAGTCTGAGACTTTTTAGGTTGATTCTTCCCTAGGGCACAATCATAAATTCTAGTCAATGGTCACATTGACTTGAGGGTACAAATTGGAACTATCTCATAATGGAAAAATATTTCTGGGTTTTGTTGGTCTCTGCGTTTCTATTCTAGGTCTGGTCTCAGATTTTCTAGAAACTCAACATAGGCTTCAGAAAATAGCATTCTTCAGATCTACATTATTTCATGATTTGTACATTTCTCCTATCCATTTCAATTAAGGTTATCAATCTTTCTACATCTATTACACATTCAAATAAATAAACGGGCACTTAAGATCTTCCTTTTTTATTCTTATTTCCAAATGATGGATTCTTTTATGCATTGATCCTTCCATTTTGGATTAATCAAATTGGATCTTTTATTTGTACATCTAAGGATAGAAGGAGAGCATGTTATTTACCCCCTACAGTTCAATAAATCAAATCAAATATTTCAAATGTAATATAGGATAATAGAAAACCCTAAAAACCAAAAATAATAATAATCCATTTTCATATGTTACAATTTGTTTAGTTACTTATACATTCATAATCTTTTTTTCAACCTATAAACTTATTTTTTCCTTGTTCATTCTGAATGCAGGGATTGGAAAGTAGATGTCATTGAGTACCATGTGTTAAACTTATACACTTTAGAAGCGGAAATGACACTTAAAATTTTGATATATAGTTGTGTATCTAAGATTTTGAGTAATTATATATCTTAGACTTTTGATAACATTGATATATTTATTCATAATATGTTGTATCAATGATATACAATGGTTTAGTATGAAAGGTGGTGTGTATAGCCAAACTTGTATAATGATGAATTACATGCAAGAATGGAAATATTTGAAAAAAAATTCTTAAGGCTTTGTTGAATGTGTCAGATAAGATATCTTATAAATTCTTATACAAAAAAATATAAGTCTTTGTTGAATGTGTTCAAAGTAGTAAAGTATTAGATTTAAATATTGTGGTTTGTTTATGCAAATATGTGTTCAATCATTCACCTATAAATCCCACATAGTATCAAAAAAATGTAGTACTAAGGCAGTGGTCATTTGTAGTTCTATCACGGTGGTCATTTGTAGCATAGACATTACATATACCAACTTCCTCACCCTTAACACTAAACATACTCCAAACCACTCTTTCGGGAAAACAAGGACTGCAACACCCACTTTTCCTTTTTGATGAGAAGTAATGAAGCATCTGGAGTCCTTCCAAATGCATTTAAGACTGATTTCCAGTGTAAAACCTATAGCCTTAAACCTTTTTCATCGTGAAGATATCAATGCCATCTCCATTGATGTAGCCTTAATTCTTTAGGATCCCAAACTAGTTGCAAATGAAAGCTATTTCCAATCCTCAACTTCTTCAATTGGTCTCAAGCCCTCATTCATCTATATAGATCTGTACAATTGCAAAAACTCATAGAATTACATGAAAAATTCATCTGTATAGAACACCTTTTCTAGTTTTACTTCCAAATCTCCCATAGGTCCTTCAAAATTAATTGCATGATCAAAGATTACTAGTTGGGAAAACACTTTTCACAAAAAGGAAAAGTCTTGAAAGCTTGGACAACTCCTCTAACTTAGGAACCCTCACTTTGGCTTGGAAGGGATAATTGGGGTACTTAATGAAGGAAGTACTCTTAAAACCTTACACTCCACCAATATAACACTTGGGACACCTTTGGGCACATGAGAGAATATAATTTCTCCATTTTTGGGTCTTGAAACAATACCCATCAAAATTTATGGGGAATCGAGCATCTAGTTTATGCTTCTCTACTAGTCACATACCACTAACAATTTTAGAGCATCAAGAACCATTCATCAAGGGACCAACAGTCATCTCCATAAGCTCCATTTGGCCAGGTAAATACCAGGGAGACCTTTTTTTTCTCGTTTAGCATCGAGAATGTTCCGGTGCATGTCGGACTGAAGTGTTCCCAAGGTGCACTAAGCCAAATTGGGCAGAAATTTTTGGAGATCCATATATCGGACCTCATGAAAGATGTTAAAGATCTATGAAGTGCACAAGGACCATCTTTGGAATACCTACAAGCACATAGCTCAGTTCTAGGACATTCTACTGATATTCCATTGGGTGACCCAATCTGAGTTGGTGCAAAAAGTTGTATTGTTTCTCAGTTGAAAGTTGCTCAATGGTGCATCTTTCAAGCCGTTCATCGTGGGACCAAAAATTCAGATCCATCAGCTCCAGTTGGTAGATTAAATACTAGGGGAGACCTTTTTTTCTCATTTGGCATCAAGAACATTCTGACGCATGTTAGACAGAAGTGTTCCCAAGGTGCACTAAGCCAAATTGGGCAGCAATTTTTTGAGATCCATATCTCAAACCTCGTGAGAGATATCAAAGATCCATGATGTGCACAAGGACCATCCTAGGAAGGCCTACAAGTAACTATCTCAGTTTTGGGAGATTCCACTCAGATTCTATTTGGCAACCCAATCTTGGTTGGTGCAAAAATTTGCATTATTGCTTAGTTGAAAGTTTCTTAATGGTGCATCTTTCAAACCATTCTTCGTGGGACCAAACCATCAACTCCATCAGCTCTAGCCAGCCAGGTAAACACTAGGGGACACCCTTTTTCACTTGTGAATCATCAAGAACATTCTGGTGTTTTTCGCACCGAAGTTCTATTGTGTGGTCTATCCAACCACAAGAATTGATCATGAACATGAATAAGCACGTATCTGATCCAGTCAAGTTTGAAATCTTTGGGTAGGTTGACTATATAGGAAAAGCCCTTGTCTTCCAAATGTTTGTGTTCAACCTTAAAACCCATAATTATTGCATAGTTTAGTATAGGTATTAAAAATAATACTTGAACCAATATCTTCAAGCTTACAATGGATAAAAGACCTTATATCCTTAGTCAATAACACACCATGGGGTATTGAAGAGAAGCGCATGTGGGATCATTGTCTGTCACCTTGAACATATGCAATTGAATACTGGCCTCTAGTCATTAGTGACTTTAACCAACAAAGGAGTGGTCATGATGATTATCTTCACAAAACACAGAAAATAACCTTTGTAACAAATAAGTACCATTTTGTTGGTCGATATGGGTTCTTCTAACACTTCTTGAAAATCTAGCATGAAATCACAACTTCAAATCATCAATTACTTCTAATTACCTTAGAATCACTCACAAGGGCTCGTCTTATCTCATAGAATGCATTGTGACAAATGAAACAACTCTCACTCAATTATTCAACAATCTCTTGTCTCTTAGCCCTAGAAATATTCAACTACTCCTTGAGTTTATCAATCATATCTTCAGCCTCTACAAGTTTCCTTCTATAAAACTCCATGTATTCCTTAAGGACCTCTCCCAAGCTATTAGGCTTCTTCAATGGAACTAGGCTTTGATACCAATTATTAGTATATAGAGGCATTGGGGGGAGGGGGATTGAATCAGTGTAAACAAGTAATGAACCAATTCAACCAATAATCAGATAATACATTTAAATAAATTCCATGCAATTAAACATGTAAGTGTAACGATGCAATAGAAGTAAAAAAATTCAAACATCCACAAAGCATAACACATTTAACACAATAATTTTAATTGTAGATTATGTCTATTACTTTGGTTCGACAAAATATTTTCAAGGTAGTTGCTTTAGAAAATATTAGGTCTATTACACATGACAACGCACGACAAAGATATAAGATGGAAATGAACATACATACAATGCATGAAAAATATTTAGTATGAAAATAATACATACATACAATGCATGGAAAAGATATAATATGAAAATGAACATACATACATAAAAACAATGCATGACAAAGACATAATATGGAAATAATACATACATACAACACATGCCAAAGATATAATATGGAAATGATACATACATAGAACACATGACAGAGATAAAATAATTAGAAATGAACATGTAGATATGTATATATGAAATATTTTTGTAAAAAATATGGCATATGCCTTCTCAAAAAATTTACAAAATCAACATATCTAGATACAATGTGGCATTCGCCATCTCAAAATGTGTCATATAGAGTCTCAAAATAAGAAGTTCAACTAAAAATGTTTCTAGGAAATCCTATTCTACTGGTGGATGATCAAAGTGAAATCTCTTCAAACTAATCTTTGGCTCTGATGGATCCTGCATTCAAACAAAAAAGTGAAGCCCCAAGTTAGATTACTTAATTTATATGGTTTCTACAAATAAAAAATAAAAATTTAAAATCATAGTCAACAATAATAAATAATTTTTAAAAAAATTGAACTCTCATGTATCTCGCATCTTTGTCTCCTCAGGTGGTCAGCAGAACTAATATATGTCTAATGCAGGAGCATCTTGGGTCCTTGACAATCCTGTTCAACCAAAATGATGTTTACTTTTGTTCTTTAGCTTGTTTGGAGACTTCTCGGTCAAGTACTCATTTACCATGGTTCTCGGGTATCCTTTCTGTCTTGCTTTACCAATGGCTCTCGGGGTGTGTTAGTTTCTATTGCTCGGTTATGCTTTTACCAAGTTTTTTGTTTTTTTCACTTAGGTATGTTCTTACCGAGTCATCCCTATTGCTCAGGTATGCTTTTACCAAGTGGTTGTCATTGCTCAGTGATGCTCTTCCTGAGTTGTTTATCCTGATCTGGCCAACTTCTACATTTAAGTTCTGTGGTGTAATTAATGTGGGGTCTCTCATTGGGATCTGTGTGGACCTAAATCTGGGTCTCTCTTATGGATTTGAGAGTCAACCTCTTTGGTGGACTCTTGTATATATTTGTTTATTTGTTCTTAGTTTTAGGGGGCAGTTTTAGAAGATAGGTAGAATTGGATAGAAGATTATTTATTAAGATATTGTAAGGAAGGTCTATGACCTCGCATGTATGAAGATCATTTTGTGATTCATTGAATATATATGGATGAAACTGGGAAGGCCTTACACCCTGACATTTAACGCTTTTGATCAATTAATGAAATATAAGACATTTGATGTTCTTTCTCTAACTTTGTGTGTTGTTTCTTCCACATTGTTGTATCTAAAAGATGGTTTGGTACTTGGGAGTTCCTTTTGCCCCTATTACCTACCCTCCTTGCATCAAGTGGTATTAGAGAATTGGTGAGATCTAAGTTCTATTCTTGTGAACCCTAACCCTAGTTGGTGATATTGTTGTGGGGTAGAAGATTGTGATTTGACCTACTATTGTAGAGGGATTCAAGATGGTTCATGGGAAAGGAAATATATATCCAATTCTAGTTTATATGCTTAGATAGATGGCTGCCAGATTGGAAGCTTTTGAGATAGCCCAACATAGAGGAAGACATCTTGAGGATGTTAGTGATGATGAATTTGAAGAAGTTCAAGGTGAAGTTGCACCTACACCTATTATGGATTAGGAAGAAGAGATATTCATGTGAGCATTGACAATTTTGAAGTCCACACCTTAGTTTAATCCTCCTAAGTAGAGTGGAAAATTGGATTCTAATGAATTGATTAACTGGATAACTAAGATGGAAAAGTATTTTGAATATAAGAATATATCAGAGGACAAGAAAGTCAATATTACAAGTACAAATTTGAAAGGTCATGCATCCTTATGGTGGGAGCATCTGCAATTGGATCGAAAGAAGAAAGGTAAAGACAAAATCAAGGTATGGGATAAGATGGTAAATAAATTGAAAGGAAAGTTTCTACCTTGAAATTATCAAATTAACCTGATTAAGAGAATGCAAAGTTGGAAGTAGAAAGATAGACTGGTAAAGGATTATACTAAAGAATTATATAGATTGGACATCAGATATGGACATGTTGAAGATGAACTAGAAAGAGTAGAAAGATATCTGAATGGATTAAGAAGTTCTATACAAGATGAGATTATCTTGGTAAAGATAGAAAGCATTGAAGTGACATATCAATTTTCCCTAAAAGCTGAGGAGAAATTGAACAGAAGATATGAGCAAAGGAAAAGAGGTAGAGGTGGTAGATTCCCTAGAGGAAGAGGTATATCTCATGGTGAAAATAGTATATCCAAACTAGACAAGTCAATTTCAAACACATTTCAAGACAAAGGAAAGATTGAATGGAAAGGTGGAAGTTCATACCGAGGAAGAGGCAATTACTCCTGAGGTGGTTATAGAAGAAGAGGGTTCCAAGTAACTTGTTACAATTATGGTGAGGAAAGACATAAATCCTTTGAGTGGACACATGCAAGAAAGAAGATCAGTAGTAGAAGAAATACTTTGGTGCAAGAAGAGTCACCGAATGAAGCTGAGAAGGAAGGAAATCTCATGATCTGAAGGATACTATGGAGTGAGAAAGATAAGAAAAATCCTATTAGGAAAAGTTTGTTCAAGACCATATGTAGAGTTGCAGACAAGGTTGGTGTAGGGCACCTCCCTATTTTATGTTTTGGTGTTGTTTAGGTTTGGTTTAGGTGTTTGTGTGTGTGTTGTAATAATGTCCAAGGGGTTGGATGCAATGACAAGTTAACTTCATGTTTGTAAGAGCCTTAGTGCTTATTAGGTGATTTAAGGTCACTTTGGGCTAAATTGTGAAAAGTTGACATTTTAGGGTAATATGGGTTTGAGATGTGTTTTAGGACCCTACATATCCTATCTATGTTCATCAAGGTCAAACTCACCCATTGAGTTGACAAGGAAAGTCAAAATGCACAAAGTGCAAAAAGTTGCTAGCAACTTTGAAAGTTGCTCGAGCAACTTCTACAAGAAATTGCAAAATGTAGTTAGAACTGTTGTAACTAACCCATGCTTAGTATATGAGCATGGATTAAATTTTTGGGAATGGTTAATGAAATTTTGGATTGCAACAATTATTCTTGGCACCTCTGTATGGATGTCTGCAACTATTTTCTAGTATTCTGCATTGTTCCTTTGCTACTGTACGGTTGTGTACAGATTGGCAAAGCAGATCAGGTCCCATGGGGATGTAATAAATACAATTATCTTTCATATGCACTAGATAGTTTTATTTTAAGTTCATTAGGTGTAAAGATACAATTTTTTGAAGGTCATTGGTTTGTAAGTGACAGGACAGTGTTGATTAGATAGAAATGGCTCTACCCTAAAATCCCACCAGTGGAATTGACTGAAACCATGGGGGAGGTAGGGTTAGATTCTTTAGATAGGATTTTGGTTTTCCTTTTTTTAGTTTCAATGGATTTCCTAGGCCAAGTAGGAAGCCCTATGGTTGACAAGTGAATCCAGGTGAGCCAGGAAAGGGAGAAGAAGGAAGTTGATCGAGCACTCATGAACTTTTGTGAAAGACTTAGTGGCATTTTTAGATGCCCTAGATAGTCTCCTAAAAGGATTCGAAGGTGGAAGGAGGAGAATCAGAAGTTGGAGATCATTTTAACAATTGTTTATGCTGACTAGTCTAGAGGCCTAATTAATAGGCTAAAATCTAGGGCCTGCAAGAAACTAGGTTTATGAGTCCTTTCATAAGTCAGGGTTTTGGATTTTGATAGTGTTGTTTGATACCTTGAACATTTTCAAGTTCTTGTGTGGGGTCATTTGGGGAATTTTGGAGTAATATCCCTAAAACTGTGAAAATAGACCTACTAGGAATTAAGCAATTAGGCCTCCTAGTGAAATATTGACCAATTGGATTGGTAAAGGGTCTTGAGGTATTGGGAAGAGTTTATAATGATGTAGGATGGGTCAAGAAGATTGATAGGGGTCTTGGTGGATGTGTGGAACGATCCTAAGAAGAGGTTTGACATTCTAGGAGGAGTTCTAGTGAAGAAACTAGGCATTTGGTGAACTAGTTAGACTAGTTAAACCTAGAAACTTGGAATCATATAAAGACCAACTATACCTTGGAGGAGAAGTTGGTAGTGAGGGTCTTGGAGATCCTAATTTGGGGAAGATTCAACAAGGAACAACCAATGGATTGTTGGGATAAATCAAGAAGCATCTTGGTGTGAGGAAAAGCTCTAGAGTATCAAACCCTTTGAATCAGAGTGGTATTAGAGCCATATTATCTTAAAGATTGTGTATGTATGAAGTGGAAGAGACTCAAGAGGTTGAAAACATGCCTCCTAGGGAAATGAGTAGGGATTCCATAGTGGAATTGGTTCAAGGCCTCTTGGAGAAGGCTAGTGTGTCTGAGACAAAAGGAAAAAACAAGATCACAAAATGGGGAGATGAGAGTGATGGAGATGATGAAAATCAGACAAAAGAGTCATCTAACAAAGGGAAGGAACCTGAGATGGACAAAGAACAAAAGGTATTCTTAGATTCCTTTAAGTCCCTAAACAAGGATATTATGGATCACATACCATACTACTATGGCAGCCTGAATGGAGAGGAGTTCTTGGATTGGCTTGAAGCCATTGACAACCAATTTGATTACAAATAAATCTTAGAGGAGAAGAGGGTCAGCTATGTTAAGGCTAGAATCAAGGGATCTACATTGGTGTGGTGGAACATGATGCAGAATGATAGGGAAACCAGTGGAAATAAAAATATTGTTTCTTGGGAGAGAATGAAAATCAGATTGAGGGCACAATTCTTGCCTACTGATTATGAAATCCAAATGTACCAAAAGTTGCAGAACTTAAGACAAAGGAGATGATAGTGAATGCTTACACTGAGGAGTTTTGCAAGTTGAGCCTAAGGGATAGAAGACAAGAAGAAGAAATGGAGAAAGTGGCAAGGTATCTTAATGGGTTAAGGAAAGGGATACAAGATGAGATTAGCATGATGGCTCCTGACAATATGCACAAATGTTTCCAATTGTCCTTGAGAGTAGAGGATAAGGATAAAAGGAGGAATGAATTCCATCAAAGAGGAAGAGGTGGTAATAATAATAGAGGTTTTCAGAGAGGAAGGAGTAACTTTGGTAGGGGGAAAAGCCCTAATAGACAAGAAGATAATCAATCTATGGATAACAGTGGGGGAAATCAGTTTAGGGGATCTTTTCAGAGAGGATGATACAGAGGAAGAGGACCTCCTAGAGGAAGGTTTCAATCCCAAGGAAGATCCAATTCAGTCTTCACTAGAAGGTGCTATAACTGCAACCAAGTGGGTCACACAATAGGAAGGTTTCCTGAAAAGACTTCCTAATCTTCAATGGGGGATATAAGGCATCAATTGGCATAAGAGGATGACACACAAAGTGTTATTTCTCCCATTTCCAAGGTAGGGCCAATATTGGATGGAGAGAACTTGATGTTAAGGAGAACTTTGTTGAAAGTAACTAGCACTATAGAGCCACCTCAAAGGAAGAACTTGTTTAATATGACTTGTAGGTCTCATGGGAAGATCTACAAAGTGATAGTGGACTCTGGATCCATTGAGAATATAGTATCTACAGAGATGGTGGAAAAATTGAAACTAAAGAGGATACCTCATACCACACCCTATAAGGTTTCATGGTTGAATAAGGGTCAACATATAGTGATATATGAACAAAATATGGTTGAATTTGAGATTGGAGAGTATAAGGACAAGGTCCTATGTGACATATTGCCTATGGATGCATGCCATCTACTTCTAGGATGTCCATGGCAGTATGATTTCAAAGCAATACATGATGGGGAAAAGAATAGTTATGTGATCACCAATCTAGGAAAGAAGTTTCAGATGGATCCTTTGTCAGAGCCTAATGTGGAGAAGCATGTGGGAACAAGTGTGATGTTATTGAGTGGGAAATAGTTCCTAAAATCCATGAAGAAGGAGAAAGGGGTCTATTGTGCAGTAGTGATAAAAACAAAGGAGGAGACTAAGGAGAAAGTCAGTTTGCCACCAGAGATACAAGCATTGTTGGAGAGATACCATGAAATAGTAGATAATGGTTTTCCAAGTGCATTACCACTTATGAGGGATGTGATTCATCAGATTGACCTCATTCCTAGAGAAAATTTGCCAAACAAAGCAGCATATAAGATGACACAAAGTCAAAATGTAGAGGTAGCAAAATAGATTCAAGATTTGTTGGATAAAGGTTTAATAAGGAAGAGCTTAAGCCCATTTATTGTACCTATAGTACTTGCACCTAAGAAGGACGGAAAATGGAGGATGTGTATGGACTCTAGGGATATAAAAAATATCACAATCAGGTATAGGTTCCCAATGCCTCGGATAGATTTGATGGACAATTTGGGAGGTTCTTGCTACTTTTCTAAGGTGGATTTGAAGTCAGAATATCATCAGATAAGAGTGAGGCCTAGTGATGAGTGGAAGACAAACTTCAAGACCAATGAAGGGCTGTATGAGAGGCTAGTAATTCTCTTTGGCCTAAGTAATGCACTTAGCACATTCATGAGGCTCATGAATGAAGTGCTACCAGAGTTCATTGGTAAGTTTGTAATAGTTTACCTTGATGATATTTTAATCTTTAGCAGGTCCAAGGAGGAGAAAATGAAGCATTTAGAGATAGTCTTGAGGAAGCTACATCAAGAGAAGTTGATGATAAATCAAGAAAAGTGTGAGTTTCTAAAAACTGAACTAGTTTACCTTGGTTTTGTGATTGCTAATGGATGCATGAAGATGGATCTTGAAAAGGTTAAGTCAATATTGGAGTGGCCTACACCTACATCCATAGGGGATGTTAGGAGTTTCCATGGGTTGGCCTCCTACTATAGGAAATTTGTGAGAAATTTTAGTCATGTGTGTGCCCCTATTCTTAACACCATAAAAGGTGGAATCAAATATAAGTTTGAATGGAGTGTGGAAGCAAACCAAGGGTTTGAAATGTTAAAGAAAAGGATCACAGAGCTACCTACTCTTAGGTTTCCCAACTTCAATCAAATCTTTGTGGTGGAGTGTGATGCTAGTAAGTTGGCTAATGGAGCAGTGCTAAGCCAAGAAGGACATCCTGTGGGTTTTTTCTCAGAGAAGTTGAATGAGGCTAAACAAAAGTACTCCACCTATGATTTGGAGTTATATGCTATGGCACAAGCCCTTAAGAAGTGGAGACACTACCTATTACTTAGGGATTTTGTGTTCTACACTGATAACCATGCTCTAAGTTTCTTGAATAGACAGGAAAAACTAAAGCAGAGGCACTTGAAGTGGGTAGAATCATTGCAGGCTTATACATTTGTCATAAAGCACAAGAAGGGGGTTAGAAAAAAGGTTGCAAATGCTCTCAGCAGAAGAGTACTCACAATATAGGAGATAAAATTGCAAAGTGTAGGGATGGATTATTTGAAGGACCTCTACAAGAAGGACAAGGATTTTAGAGAAGCCTATGAAGCATGTGTGAATTTTCAGCAGGGTTTCTATTAGAAATGGAAAAAGAATATGTAAATAAGCAATACCAGGAAAGAATCTAAGCGAGTTAATGCATGAAAGGATATTACCATAAGATAGGAGAGAGAAAGCTTCAAGATCCAACACCATGAGACAATATATTTGAAAGGGGAAAGAAAAGAAAACCCCTTGTGACATTATGAATGAGGCATGAAAAGCCTAAGGAGAGAGAGAGAGAGAGAGAGAGAGAGAGAGAGAGAGAGAGAGAAAATTGCTCATACAAAAGTTGAGAAGAGGAAGAAACCTCATTAGTCTAAGGAGAGAAGAAGAGACATCTCTTTAATAGAGATGTGAGAAAGGAGTTGCATGGTAACTCCCATATCTATGTATGCCACATTTCATAAAGTGTGTGCCACTTGTGTTATTTCCTCTTAAGGAGGAATCTAAGGGATACTTTGGTTTATCCCAATTAAATAATACAACCAAGGGATAATAAAAGATACATAAATTGAATTATCCTCACAAGAGGACAAAATAGGTGTAGGGATTCCATAGGAATATCCTACTTACATAATGCAAGTA
The DNA here is from genome assembly GCA_018584345.1 of Thuja plicata. Taxonomy (NCBI): domain Eukaryota; kingdom Viridiplantae; phylum Streptophyta; class Pinopsida; order Cupressales; family Cupressaceae; genus Thuja; species Thuja plicata. The sequence continues at coordinate 722,716 of MU224664.1, forward strand.
AAGATTAATTTCTAACACCCCCCTTTAATATTTACTTGGGGTTTTACAAAAAGGGGTATTAAACCCATAATTTATAACAATCTGCAACTTGATCTTTGATTGTCTTCAAGTGTGCAAGAAGCCATATGGAACATTAGTCTTTGATAGGATAATAGGGGTCCTTTGGATGTGTCTTGAATAATCACATGAAAAAGAAACATAGGAACAAGAACAAGACAACTATCCACAAGTAGAATTTCATCTTATATACAAGTTAGAAAATCTTTCAAGTTGAGTGATTATAATAAATTCTCATAGAGGAATAAAGATAAAT
>MU224664.1:750144-775113 GCA_018584345.1 Thuja plicata
GGAAATCACATAACATATAACTGTTAGTCGCATGGTCGTGGCTGTTATCTCTTAACCGTCTTTTAATCACGAGACCACGCGACTGCAGGTTTGCCTTAACTGTTTGACTGCTCTGATCCAGCGATCACGCGACATGAAGAAAGGCGCAAGGTCGGAAGACATTTCATTGACTTGCCTCAACTTCATGCGATCACCCGACTGAGGTGGGTCCCGTTCTTTCTTTAAAACTTCATAACACAATATCAGGCGACAACCCGACCAAAGGAAGATCGCTAAGTCTGGATACACTTAGAGAATATTCTATTTTTTCACGAGACTAAGCGACACAAGGAAAAAGCGAAGTCGGGAGATCATTTGGCATATTCGTTTTGATTCACGCGATCAAGCGACCTGACTTAACTTGTTATATAGCACATGCCTTAAGTAACTGAAAAAGGTAACGAAGGAAAAGAAGACATGGCTAAGGGTTTAAAATGCATCATTTAACATTAGGCCTTAGGGTTTTTTGCAGGGTTTTAACAAGATTTTGACATGGAATAGGCATGAAAACCTGCAAACTTTGAGAGAGGAAAGCAAGGAACAGGGCAAAACAACAAAAAACGAAATACAACCAACACTCTCATCATTGTATGCCTTCATGACTACTTCAAATTTTTCTCTGAGGCCTTTAATATCTTCTTCCTTTTTCTCTACCACCTTCATGCTAAATTTTGTAGATTCTAATGTGAGGCTAGTAGCCTCTACCCCTGAAGTGTCTGCAACTCTTCTTACTACTAAGCTTCCAGAATGTTCAGCTGGATCATGTCCATCAGTCTTCTTATTGTCCCTTTTCTTGATTGACCACATTACTAATGATGCATGGTCTTCACTTAATTTTACACCTGTGGATACTCTGCTAGTATGCAATGGTTTAGTTTCCTTCCTGATGGCATCAAAAACTATTGCATCAACAATATCCGATTCTGGGAGAATTAGGACTCCTTTCCTGACCAATTGGCGGCCTTCTTCAGGAGTAATCTTATCAAATTTAGAAACTATTTCTTGCTTTACCTCCTTTTCAATTTCATCTCTATCCTTTTCAGGGTGATCCTTTTGCCTCTGCTGACATGTTTCTTTGAATTCATTAATATGAATTCTCCAGAGAATTTGAATAAATGCTCTTTCTTTAACAAACTTATCATCTAAAAAAAATTCATCACTAGCTTTCTTAGTGATGGGATCTAACTCCTTTCCATCAAACTCAGCCACTGTCAGATCCATCATTGCATGTTTGGGAGATTGGGAAGGGGATTAAATGTTCTCTTATTGTTGTTCTCCTTCTTTCCTTTTCCTTTTGGGAGATGACAGTGATTGGGCGTCTAATTCCAAAGGTCTCTTTCCTTTTGAACTAAAAGTTCTCTATTCTTAGCATCACAATACTGTATCCCCTTTTCTGTTGCAAGACATATATGCCTGGTGGAATACCTCTGGCAGGAATAATTCTACTTAGAATTTCTATGGCCTTTTCTGGCTCTGCTTCCATAACCTTTTCCTTCTTTTTATTCAAATCTTGCATAATGTCCTCAAACATTGTCATTAATGTGTCAATCTTTCGGGCCCAAGGATTGAATTCCTTCAAGGGGTCATATCCTTTATCAAAATGCTGGAAAAAGTTTGAAATCTTTTTATAAACCAACCATTTCTCCTTCTTAATTTCCTGCTCTTGCAGATTGAATTCATTTATAATAATGTCTTCTAGAAAGGTTAATTGATGATCCAAAGTCAGACATTTTTTTCTCTTCTTGAACATATAATTGATAAAATCTTCATTATCAACACACCTCTATACTGATGTTTTCATATGATAAGGTTCTAAGTATTGGTATAACTGTGTCCATCCCCCTTTTGTAATAACAAATTGATGCACAATTGTAATAGTAGGGAAAATGGTTCCTCTCCATTTTCTTGTTTATGCATCTTCTTACAAACCACCAATTTGTCTAAGTATTTTTGCAAGGCCTATTTGGAGGGGAACCTAATAAGGCAATATATTTGGCACTCCTCTAAAACCATACACTCTAAATATTGTTGATACAAGGTATAAGATAATATCACCCCAATTGTGTGCTATTTCTAAGGATAGAACAAACTCCTTTGGTCTCAATAGACTCAATAAACCTTTAGGGATCCTGGGGTTCTCTATGAACAAAAAGGCTCTGAGCCTGGAGGAAAAGTACCTATCAAAGGTGATGTAGCTGGCCTCCTTTCTATCCCATGACATGTTTGCATTCCATAATGACATGTTTTCATCGTCCTTGAATTTTATTAATTCCATCTCCTCTTCAAAATTGTCAGCATTCTTGAATAAGATCATGTGCATGAGCATAGAATATCATCCAAAGGGTCTAGTTACCTTGGCATTTTTTATCCCTATCGAACCCTGATGTATCAATTCAGCAAGATGGGTGGCAAAATAAAAAATCATAGCTAGATGTGGGTGAAGGATTTGTATCATCATAAACATGTAATGGACATGCATTACTGTTTCTTCATCTTCTCCAAAAATGTAACACAGGGCGTTGTACATTGGTTTTTCTCTTGAATTGAATAGTCCAATTTGAAGGGTTCAAGTGTGTTGGGGCCTACTACAATCAGACCTCCTATTTTTCTAAAATATTCCTTCAATGGACCATTTCTGAGGTAATCTCTCTAAGCCCCATATACTTGTTTGAATAGATCAATATCAATATTTTCCATCTGGACCGAAGGATCATTCAAATTGAACACTTCCCTTAACTCTGTAGCTTTAATGCTCACCAATGCTTTATCATTAACATCCCATATAACCCTAGAAGTATTTTCATATTTCTGTGCAATTTGAACTAATATATCTGTATCCATGAAAACACCAGGGACCATTAATTTTCCCACATCAAAATTCCATATATTGCTATCTGGAATGGAGGAAATTTTGTAACTAAAGGCTAATTTGAAAAGATCCAAATCAGACACCCTAGTTTTAGTATCTTGGGCCCATCTACCTCTGTCACATAAACCCTCTCCTAATTTTAAATGAAGTGACTTTGGGACCAAACCCTTAACCTTTGAAGCATCATTAGGTTATTCATTTAATTATTGCAACAGATCTTCATATACATGTCTTTTTAGGTAATCAGTCTATCCTGAAGTCTCTCTTCTGGGTGGCATTTTGAAACTAGGGTTTCTAGAAAGATGAATAAAAAAATTTGTGTGTAGACAATCCAATTACACACCAAACCCTAATGTTGATTTAATCCACATGTGCTCAAAAATGTATTTTCAAAATAAACTTACCCGTTCTGTAATTTTTGGACACAGATAGCAAACTTCCACCACTCAGCTCTACTTCAAAATACTTTGTTAGTTTTGGATTTTTCAAATTTGACAACAATTGTATACACCATCTCAACTAGGATTTAGCATTTAATTCTTGTTGTGACAGCCACATGCCTCACTATTACTTCTACTGCATTTGAAAATTCATGACCCAACGGCTCAAAAAATTTTACTTTATCAATTTAAACCTTGACCGTCGATCTCATAACTTACCGCTGCATCCTGTGGCTAACATTTGTTAATAAAAATCACCATCAGTAGAAGAAACATGGTGGGCCATCACATTTCATTGATAGATAGATCAACATCATATTTATCCTGAGGCAACACAACCACCGTTTGATTGAAGTTAACCTACCCGCAGATTACTTAACTATCCCTTTTACTAACTGTAGCTTCCAACTCCCAGTCAAGACATGTGGCAGCTTGTCACATTCCCTTGGATGATAGATTAACTACATCTCAAGCTTGAGGCAACATGACAACCATTGGATTAACATTAACTTGCAACACCTTTATTAGCTCTGTTAATGCTACATCAGGCCCGCAAGAGACACGTGCCACTCAGTCGCATTACCTTAAGAGATAGATCTTGCACATCTTTAAGCTTGCAGCAATACGACAATTGTCTGATCAAGACTGGCTTGTATACCTTTTATGTTAACTTTTCTGACCTCATTCAATCCCATTGGATAGGTGTCACTCCATCGCATTGCCTTATGAGATAGATCGCGTGCATCTTGAGATGAAGGCAACATGACCACCGTCTGATTGAACTGAAACTGTAAACATGTTATCATCACTTTAAAGTAGATGTTGGACCCGCTAGAGACACGTGGTGGATAGTCTCTTTCCCTTAAAGGATAGATTGATAACATCTTTGGTTTAAGGCAATACGACAGTTGTTAGATCAACCAGAACTTGCACAAAAAAAGACATAAATTTTATAAATAGGCCGCGGGTATTTAGACTTAGGGAAATATGAAAAATTAAAATGCCCAGTCTATAAGAAAATAAACATGGCCCCACCCGACATTTAAAAGACACATGACTTTAAGGTGTTTTAGTGACTAAAAAAGTAACAGCAAAATAGAACCTGCCCAAACAATTATGGTTTTTTGACCAATGACCATAGCTTTGAAAACAATTTCAAGGGTTCTAAAAAATATAGGACCTAGCTAGGAAATTTTTTGACAATGAATAAGCGTGATTTGAAAAAAAATTGCATAGTCCTAATAATAGCTCTTTCTGGGGATGAATACCTCTTGTAGGTATTGCAAGAATGCATAATCTCAGGGAAAAGCAGACCAAACCTACTGAAAGAAAACTAAACTACTCACACAACACAAAACAAAACCCAAGCTATGAACAGAAAACCAACTGCAGAAGTAAACACACTATATACAGGACCTACTGTTCATGGAATTTAGACTTCAAGAGAAGTATAACTTCAAGAATTGTCCATGTACTAGAAATTCTAAAATATTCTCAGTAAAATATTTCAATAAATAAGAATTTTGTCCATACCTTTCATGGACAACATAGGGTCCCGACCAGATTGGGTCAAACTTTATGTGTTTACCTTTATCTTCCAGTCTGGCATTCCACATTAACACATAATATCCCAAATCAAATTTCCTTGATACTACCTTCTTATCATACAAGTTTTTATCTTGCAATTAAATCTTAGCATTTGTCATAGAAGCTTCCCTTCTAGTTTCATCCAATTCAGCCAAGTCATCCATTCTCAATTGCATATAATTGTCAATGTCATCATGATACAATTGCACAAACATGTACATATACATTAAGTTGTTCTGAGACAGTCTTTCTTGAATCCCATATACTAGGTCAAAAGGTGCACATCCTATGGCTTTTTTAGATGTCACTCTGTCTGCCCAGATAGCCATTGTTAGCTTTGAGTCCCATGCTTTCTTATTTGTATCCATGACTCTTTTAATGATCTTAAGAATACTTTTGTTTGTTGATTCTCTTTGACCATTTCCTTATGGGTGGTAGGGTGCAGAGTAAGATGTCTGAATGCCATATTTAGTACAAAAATTCATATACTCCTCAGACTTAAAACACATTGCATTATCTGATATAATTTTTTCTGGACACCCAAACCTGGCGATGATCTTTTTCAACAAGAAATATATTACTACTTTACAAGTTGATCTTTTAGTGGGAATTGCTTCAACCCACTTAGTAAATTAGTCATTTTCTACAATTATCCATGCATTCTCTCCACTAGATTTAGTAGCTATTTCCCCAATAAAATCAATACCCCATTGTTGAAAAGGGGCCTGAACTTCCACTGGTGTGAGAGGTACATTACCTGAGAATTTTAAATTACCAGAGAAACACTAGCAAGAAACACATTTATTAACCAATTGATGAGCATCCTTAAATATAGTTGGCCACCAAAATCCTTCTCTTAGAACCTTATGTGTAGTGGCCACCACATAATCCATTGTGTATTTCTTGCAGGATCCTGTCTTCTTGCTCTTCATCAACACACTTTAGTAAAATCCCTTTAGGATTTCTCCACCATAGCCCATCTCTGATAAGGGAAAAATGAATAGCTGGTAGCTTCAAATTTCTCCTCTTGTTCTCATCCATCCCTGGTGGACAGTTCATTCTTTGTAAACTTAATAAATAATATTCTTGTACCTATCACAATGGTCAAGGTTGCAAATAAAATTCCTTTGTTCTTCCTCTAAGGCATTGACTTGGTTTGCATATAAATTAGTATTAGCCATCAAATTGGATAATCCCATCCCTCTGACCAACATACTGATTTTTATTTCAATATTAAACTCCTGGATCATGTTGATCCATCTGCATCTCTTTCCAAACACCTCTTGTTGTGTGAAGATGTATTTCACTGCTGCTGAAGGGACATAAGCAATGACTATGGCACTTATCAAATAACATCTAAAAGCCTTAATAGCCTTTACTAATGCATAAACATGCTTCTCATTTATGTCATATTTTTTTTTTGTAGCTTGTAAGGATTTGTTGAAGAAATAAATAGGTTGTTCAAACCCTTCCTCACTTTTCTGTAACAAGACAATAGCAATAGTATGGCATGATGCAAATGAAAAAATATTCATAGGTTTTGAATATTCATGAGTTCTTAAGATAGGGGCATCCTTGATAGCCTACTTTATTTCTTGGAAAGACTGGGTGGCTTCTCCATCCCATTCCATTTTTGCATCTTTCTTCAGCATTTTGGAAATTGGCCTACTTTTCTCAACAAAATTTGTGACAAAATGTCTGAGAAAGTTTACCTGACCAAAGAAAGATTGAATGCCTTTGAAATTTCTTGGGAGTGGCACCTTTTCAATAGTAGGTACCCTTTTAGGATCAATTTTAACCCCTTCTTTTAAAAAAATGTGTCCCAATAACTTATCCTTTGTCACTCCAAAAGTGCCTTTCCTAGGATTCAAAGAAATACCAAATTCAAGAGCTCTCTTAAATCTCTTCTCTAGATCTTCACAATGTTTTTCCTCCTTCTTAGAATATGTTGTGAGGTCATCTTGATAGACCTCCAAGAATTTTTGCAAAAAATCTAAGAAATCAACATCCATGGCTCTCTAAAATGTGGACCCAACATTTATTAGGCCAAAAGGCATTCTGACATATACATATGTCCCCCAAGGTGTGGTGAATGTAGTTTTAAATTATTCTGACTCCTTAACCATTATCTAGTTGTATCATAAGAATTTGTCCATCATGGACATCAACTCATAGCTAGTAACCCTCTACAACATATTTTCCATATTTGGGAGAGCATAATTATCCTTGAGGGATGATAGATTTAGATTCCTAAAATCCACACACAATCTGATATCTCCATTGTTTTTCCTAACAAGAACTAAGTTGGAGACCCAAGAAGAATGTCTAATAGGTTTTATGATTCCTATATCCTTCAAATTTATTAACTCTTGTTTCATTTTGGACCTTAGTGTGGGATTTATGGTTCTTTTCTTCTTTCTAAAAGCCTTGGTATCTTCTTTTAGAGGAATCTCATGCTGAAAAAGATCCTCATTATATGCCTTAAGATCATCATACTTCCATGAAAATACCTTCTTGTATTTCCTCAACAAACTAATCAAGTCCTCTCTTACTTTTGGTGACATTTTCCTTCCAATAAATAAGTTTTTAGGAAGATCACTTGTTCCTATATTTACTTCTTCCAAATCCTGAGGTCCATTTACATTTTTTACACAAAATGGCAGATCCTTATTATCAAAATCTCTTTCTAGCACAATGAGCCCTTTTGGTACCTTATTTGACTTTAGATTTAACACTTCCTTGCCTAAGATAGTATTGTTTCCATCCAAGGTCACTATATACCCATTGAAATCAATTTCTCTATCTATAAATTCTGCTTTGTAGTGCAAGAATCTTAGGATGTCCACATCATCATCAAAAACTTGACAATTCTCCATATTATCAGGGATTGAAGGCCTAGATTGGACCTCTATTTCAGAGATCTCAACAAATTTAATATCTTCTATCCTTAAGGCTATATTAGCAAGAAAGTTTGCCATTCTATTTTGGCTTCTGTCCATCCAGTCAATACCAAATGCATCAAAATTTTCAAGTTCATCCCAAACAACATTTCTGTATTGTTTCAACCTATGATTGTTTGAATCATACTTAGATATAATCTAAGACACTACTAATTCATAGTCTCCAATGACTCTAAGACATTTGATTCCATTTCTAGAGGCCAATCTCATGCCTATTAACAAGGCTTCATACTCTACCACATTGTTTGTGCATGTAAACATCAGTGTAAATGATAATTTGAAAGTCTTACCAGTAGAAGCAATCAACAATACTCCAGTGCCAACTCCCTTTTTAGAACTATCACCATCAAAATATATTATCCATAATTTACTTTGTTCATATAAATTACTTTCATCTTCAAACAATAATTTAGGTTGGAAATTTCTTTCAATTTTCTTCTCTTGTACTTGAAAAGACCCCATCTTAGTGTCTAAGAAACAATTCATGTTTAAATTTTCTTCTTCCTCAATCATGTGAGGAGTTCTAGTCTCTCTTGACACTTTAATGTTTTCACCAGCAATGTTAAAAGTAGCAAATGATAAAGAACATTGAATACTTCCTCCCATAGAAGCACTCCACTTTCTTGATAGAAACATCCCATATTGAGGGGGAGTGTCCACTACTAATACACTCATTTTTAAAATTTGTCAGGGTAGGCAGCCGACTTATAAGGAATGGATTTTATAGTTCCAATAATAGGAACCTCTCTTGAATCCATGGCATGACATCTCCCATGGTGTGTATCTACTTTCAATCTCATTGATTTCATAACTTCAGCAGGCATAATAGTATTAGATGCCCCGAAGTCAACCATATAGTTTTTTAACATCTTGCCATTTATCAACAGAGTTAGGAAGAAGGGATGTACAGTTTCTAAAGAAGCATTAACAACATTTGTGTCTAGGAACATTTCAGGAATCTTTGAAACAAGTTCATCAGCATATTTTACTTTATCTGCAGATTTTTCTTGTGATTCTATCACCTTCTTACCTTCTTCTGATCCAATAATGTTTGTAGAGGTAACACCTTTTACCCATGTTAAATCCTTCTCCTTATGCTCACCTATTCTCATCATTTCCAATAAAGGAACCTTAACAGTAATTTGAGACAGGAGTTGCCCCATATCAATAGGGGTATACTTTACATCAGATGCATCTTGTTTTTATTTTAAACAATCCTGCTCCTCTACTTGAGAGGCTAACCTAGGCTCAAACCTATTTTTCTTTTTACTTTCATTTTGGGGAGCGGGAATAAGATTTTCTAGTGGCTTTTCTCTTTCTTTGTATAAAATATTTGGGCTGGTAGGCTTATTTTCCTTTTTAACAAATACTTTCTTAGCACCTTCTTTTATTTTTCCTTTTCTGGTGTCTGTTTGGTATCGGTCTTGGCATCTTTAACAAACATACTTGCAGGTCTTCCATCAACATTTCCAACTTTTCTATTTCTTAAATTATATTTTCCCCTTACTTGGTCAACCATATCTGCTATAATTTGGGCAATCTCTTCATTAGAAGGTCTTCTATAAACAGGGATCTCACCACCCTTCTCAGCATTAAATATCATGTTATCAATTTCCTCATTTTATGTATCAAAAACAATTTCATCACATAAATGTGAAGAAGCCACAACACAACCAATTTCATCATATAAATACTCCTTATCATCTTCCATCTCTTCATTTGCAGATAACCTAGCAACTATGACACAATACTCAGGATGATGAGGAGATTGGCAGGCCATACACCAAGGATCATCATTGAACATATTTACAGAAGTCTTATGGAAGGGGTCAGGGGTCTTACCATTATACTTATCCTTTGGCTATGGGAGAATAGGCTTCCCATCTTTCCATTGTGTGGTATAAGGATAGTTCTACATCCTAGGTTGTCTATTATAGTTACCATAGGATGGTTTATCATTATTAGGAGCCTTACTATTCTTATTTTCTCCAGGCTTTAGATCCTTCAGAGCATTTAAGATTTGTTTCAGACTATCATTTTCTTTAGGTTTATCAATTATAGGTTTGTCTGACTCCTTCTTATTGAACCTTGTTGGCTTCTAATCCTCTCTCCTACCCACTCTCCCTAAGACTCTTCTATTTGTTTCAATGTTTACCGCAATCTTGTATGCTTCTCTAATTTTTCTAGAATTCTTATCTCTTAATAAATAACCCATTTTTGCATCAAAAGCATTAAGATAAGTGGCGAGACATACCTTATCATGCACCCTCATTACTTGGAGCATTTTATGCATTGCATTTTGGAATCTGATGTTAGATTCCATGACTTCTTCATTTGGGTTCTTCTTTATATTGTTGAACTCATTCAACATGAAGCCTTCATGGGTTTTATTCCCATATTGATCTCTAAAACATTCTTTCATTTCATCCATGGATCCAATGCAATCATGGGGAAATCCTCTAAACTAGTCCTTTGCATCCTGAGTTAGTGATTGAACAAATAATTTCATCATTAGATCATCATGTCCAATCTCATAATCATCCATCATATCCATGAAATTCTCTAAATGCTCTTTACATGTTAAAACATTGTTACCAGAAAATTTTGGAAGCTTATCCCTAATTTTTTTAGGGATTTCACTTGGATAACCTGGAATACCCAGGAAAATAAATTGCCTATAACTTTCCGTATAGATAGGTGTTTTTTGAGTTGAACCAACACCTTGAGAAGTTGATGATATTGCAGCATTACCCAGACCATTTGGTGGTGGTAGATTCATTCCTGAATTTAGAGACAATTTAGCACTAGTAATAACATGAGGAGGACCAGAGGTTTTCCTAAGAAATTCAATTTTCTTTTTCATCTCAAGAGTAGAGCCCTCCAATTCAGCCTTCTCCAATTCTTTGGCTATGATCTCCCTTTCTCTCTTGGCTCTCTCTCTAAATCAGTATCCAATTTGGTCATTAGATCGACTGCATTCCCTTTATTTAATGGCTCATTTATTTCAACTGTTGTCACTTTCTTCTTACCTTTGTCCTTGGGCTTTAGTGTATCATATAATTGTTGGACAACTGGTTCATATTCAATTTTTTTAGGTACACCCATAGCATTTATTGCTTCAAAATATTGCAGCTTCCTTTTCAATTGTTTGGATTTGATTTGAGAACGTTTGATCCTCTTCTCTTTTTCTCTTTCTCTTATTTGTCTTAGGGCAATTTTCTCTTGGATATTTCTTTCCAATTTTCCAACTTCTTCAAAAAAATCCTCAGAATTAACATGAGTTATTTCAAATTTTGAAGTTTCTTCCATAATGGACAATTCTCTTCTATGATCATGAGCCTAGGGCCTATGTGATGAGGGAGAGCTCGGAGCACTAGGGGCATTCCTAATCTCATCGCCTCTATTTTTTCTTCTTGATCTTAGTTCATGTCCATGGGGCTCATTATGGACCATCTTCTTAACATATCTTGGTCCATTTTCATCTCTCTCACTCTGAGAGTAATAGTCACCATATACACCCAATACTAAATTTGTACCCACGTGAATTTCTGGTACATCTTCATTCAAATTAGCTGGTATGGAATTTTCCACCCTGGTGTTCCTCTTCTGCCTCCAAGTTTCAGCTCTAGAAGTTGATGGGATCTCAGCTTCTAGATTACCCTCAAGATTATTCTTCATCCTGGATCTAGTATACATATAACACATACTTAGATAGTGTGTGTAAAATGATTTATAACTTAGCACTGATGCAGAGATTTATTTTAGTCGCCACCAAACACTTTGCTTGGATTATACACACTAACTTTGAGTAATAAATTTTTTTCTATAATAGGACATCACAAATCAGCAAAATAACAACAGGGGGCTAAAAAAACCAGAAATAATTTTTAATAGTGAAACAACACCTTGGGAATAAACCAGATAACTCTGTACTTCAATGGTCAACTAATTGATAAAAATAAGTAAGAAGGCTACGAGTCTAGCTCAACTTGAAAAACCTCACTTCACTTACTGTACTTTAATTACATAAAACCTCTCTATCAGAGTCACCATTTTGTTGGTTCTTTTTTATGCTACAAGGATTAGACAAAAAAAATTTCACTTTATGACATGATCTGAGAGAGAATTTGTTGGTCCTCTCAAATTTGGAACAAATTTGAGTGACCATGTTCAAATTTTCAGATAAGCTAGGTGAGTACCCTTGAAAGTTTTGTGAGAAGGCTTAGTTAGAATGCTTGAAAAAAGATGCACTGGTGATTTTCATCGGATATTACTTGGGAAGAGGCTTCAGTACCTTTCATTTCACATATGCAGTGGGTTCCAACTCCTAAATTCCAAATCTGACATGTTTAGGGAGTAGTCATTTTGAGGGGGTCACCTAAATCTGCATCTTCTCTGAAGTGTCAAATTGTTGTAACTTGCCCACTTTGCTTCTGAATATCGTGCACCCTGTTGAGTTTCATGAGTCACTGCTTTAGGAATGGGTTACATGCATATTAGAGAACTTATATTTTAGATCTCAGGTAATTATCAATCCATTTGATAAGTTTCCATATTCCCCAAAGTTGGTCGCTCGGAACTGTTTGAATCTTTGTTATGCTCAAGAAATCTGAATTGTCCAGTTTGACAGGTTATAACTTTTGACCAGTTGATTCAATTGAGGAAACTCCTTTTGTACTATGTTCCAGTGGTCACATACTTCATATTTTCCAATTCCCAGATCATGATGAATCCATTTGAGCAATTTTCCAGTCTGATTCTGTTGGCACTTTGTTAAGTTTCCGAAAGTTGTAGAATGCAGATTTCTGAATACCTTACTTTGAAGGCCTACATCTTTGATCAGATGGATAGGTATGACATCATGGTGTGTTCCCAGGTATTGTAAGCATGACAATGAACCAATATTTTGAGTTTTTAGATTCCTATGAAATCAGATGATAATTTTTTTAGAACCATTCCATTGGTGAATAATTCTGATTTCCTGAGTTTTCAAGTACAGAATTGCTAAGTTGTCCACTTTGAGGTCTTGAAAATGTGTACCCGATTGAACATTTTGGATAATTGAGTTTTCCATCATATTGAAAACATAAGAGTGTACTCACCTGAGTATTTACAGATTCTTTCCAATCCAGTTATTCACTTTGCCAGAGCCTTTCCATTTTTGATTTATTAAAATTTTTACTGAAAATGCAGAATTCAGAATTAAATGACATACTTTGTAGTTTCCCTATTTGCACCCGGTTTGAGGTAAAGTGTAATTGGAGGATGTTCTACATTATAGACCTAGAAATGAACCCCTTTGAAGATTTCCAGATTTTGATCAATCTAGTTGATCACTTTTCTAAATTAAATCCAAATCAGTTTTCTGCATATTTTCATGGTTTACGTTCATAAAAGTGTTAAGATGCTAATATTTGTAGATTGGTATCAGTTGAATAGTTTGTTTTCAAAGGAAGTTAATTGAGGATTCATGTTCTACATATGACATTCAATCAGGCTCCAGATGTCTAAATTCTGAAGGATCTTTTTGATGGGTTTGCAAGTTCAGTTTCAGAGGCAGTTTATTCAGTTTGCAATGCAGAATAGAACTAAGTTTGCAAGTTAATCATTTTCTAAGAGTGGTAACTTTTGATCTGAAATTTGTTTCCAGGATTCGATTGTGAGACCATTTTCATTGCATATGAATGTAATATTTGACCTAATGGTGAAACATCAGTGCATGATTCATTGATTTTTGCAGTGGCCTATCCGGATGAAACTTATGTTGTTTCAGCATTTGCACCTACACAATTTTTCTGAAAGGCTAAGTTTGCACTGTTATATCTTGTGCCTGAAGATGAATCTGGTGAGGCCCATCTATGTGCATACTGATTGTTGATGAATGTGTATCTTATTGCCAAGTTTCAAGGTCAGGTTGCTTGTTTCAGTAAATTTTTGAGACCAGTTCCAGAGGCCAGTTGCCATTAAAGGTTCATTTTGCAAAAGTGATTGCAAAGTTGCTAGTTTGATGTCATTGAGATAATTTTCATAAGTATTTTGTACCTAAAAAGGTGAAGGCATATTTGGAATGTGTATTTGAACTTTAAGTTGAAACACATCGGAGATGCATTTGTGAATAGAGGAGTTAAACTTTGAGTGAAAATTGACAAAGATGAGACTGATTTCAAATTATTAACACTAAGGTTTGTAACAATACAATTGGCTAGTATGATCAAAACTAAAGGACGCTACTTATGCTATTGTCAAAACAGTGTATTTAAAGAAGGAGTTGGCAAGGAGAATAAAGAATTCAACACCTAAGACAAAATAGAGGTGCCCACACTCATCAATGAATAATAGAAGCCTGCACAATAGCTGAAGAACCTACACCCAAGTGGAGATCAGCATTATATATGGAAAGATCACGCTAAATGAGTATGAAAACAGAGATTATGAGTAGAAATGGAAGCCAGAGGCAAGTTTTAATGTTTTCAAGAGGCCAGCGCATCATAGTGGAGGAAAGTTTTTATTTAAAAAACAAAACACAATGCAAACCATATGCATATTGGCGTAGAACATATGGGGGGGGGCACATTCAGAATATTTAAAGCTTTCAATATATGTTACTAATACAATTTTCAAGTTATGGAGAAAAAAAGACCGAGCCCACATTAAAAACAACAGCCAACTTTATGATTGAATATGTTGCATTTAGAGCAGCCTCCCTGCTAATACAAAATGGGGAAGTGTCAAACCGTTTGAGAGGATGCCTCAAAGAGATGTCATCTCATGAAAGGCAATGATCACAGGATGTGCTCAAGATACATTTGTCGATAAGGCTATAAAAAATAGAGCTTTGCAAATGCATTTGGCAAATGGAAAGTCAAGTCTTCCAACTGTTGCTACTTCCCCAGGCTGCGTGGAGTATTCTTTGTATGTGCTATGCAGAAGTTAAAGGCAACAAATGCCAACGAGAACTATTGTGCGTGATTAAGAAAGGAGGTCAAAAAATTTTAAATGGCGAATGTATAAACAAGGGAGCTAGCGCAGACATGTGGGGAGACATCCCAAACTACAATGTAGCAATGCAACTGGCTGGTGTAAAGCCTTACGTCTACACAACGCATTATAAGAAGATTTGTAATGTTCCAATGTGGATTTTGAGTTGATTTTTTTTTTGAAAAGCCTCTGTATTTGAAATTTGTGTAGAGTATGCTACAACGAGGATGTTATGTATTGTTTAAAGACCATGCAACATGTAAATGGGAATTTTCTTTTTCTTTAAAGACAAATTGAGAGGGAGACCCAGCGTGGGAAACCATGCATATGCCTTTGCAATGTGGAGGCTATGCAATGCCTGTAGTTACAAAAAGTTTTAATATTAACAAATGCTAAGCATAAGCTTGTGCAAAGGAAAAGGGGGAATGTTTAATTGTTTTACACCAAATACATTTGGTAGAAGCCAGAACCAGCGCAGGAAACCATGGAGGCCCTCACAACAGACAGAAGAAGCTTGAAAGCTTGAAAAACATGAATGACATTTTATCCCATATGCTTTATGTGAGGTAGCTTTTAGTTGTTTATACACTAAAAGACTCAGCGTATGAAATAAGTGAGAAGCCTAGAGGCTCTTGGTAGGTCCTTCGAGCTAGAGGTTATAATGCATGGTGGGCCCCTTATTTTGAGCCAAAATTCAAAAATCTTTAAAAAATTTAAAAACTGATTATCCCACATGCACCCTACTGAGAAATTTTGAAATGTTTATAAGCAACACTGCAAACATATGAATTTGAAGAAAGAGCTAGAGGCTCTCCACGCGCGCACCCAGTCATCCAATGCCTCAATTTCTATGCCCAAAAATGAAGGAAGGTAAATTTTGACAAAAGTGACATGTGGCATCTGGTCAGGTAGTCACCATAAGATGACTGCCAGGAAAGATAGCCGCCAAGACTTGGCAAGTGGCCGCTAGTGGTTAGTCACGAGGTCACCAGATGAAGGAGATAACCGCTAGTCGCGTCGTCACGAGACATAAAATGTTAAGATGAAAGGTTATGGAGATTCAGAGACTAAGCCAGTCGCGTGGTCACTGGATGAAAGTTAGCCACCAGATGCTAGTCGCCAGGTCGCCGAAGGTTTGTGGTTGAATTAAAATGATTCAGAGACAAGGAGACTAAGGGCAGTCACATGGTCGCTAGTTGAAAATGTAAAGTGGAAATTGATTCAGAGACTATGAGACTGATGCTAGTCTCTATGTCTCCAAATCAGACCATGGTTAGACAAATTTCTCAAAGACTTGGAGACAAAGAAGAAAAAGTGACCCAGGGTTAAGGTGTAGTTAAAGACCAATTATAAGCAGCTAACCAGCATATGCCACATGTCAATTTCTGGTGAGTTCTAGGAAAAATGCAGAAAATTGAGAGTTTCAAAGACATTGAAATGAGCATAGGATAAATTTTAAAGGAATTCTATAGTTTTTTATTGCAAAATTTCAAATGTTTATTCCCAAAGGTTTTTTAAGATAGTTGGAGTTAGAGGTTTTTGCAAGAAAGATTAGATTTGGGGATATGAAATAAAGATTAGATTTGGATAGAATGGAACAAATATATTTATTTGATTTCAAAACTTGAAAAATGAACTTACGGGAAGATATTTATCAGAGGATAAATCAGATTTTCAAAGGCAAGTAATATCAGATTTCAAAGATATTTTGCAGAAGGATGATCAGATTGAAAAGAGACTTTTCAGTGGAGGAATAAAGGAGATTTGTAGAGGATGAGTTTAGATTTTGAATAGAAAAATGGATTCAGATATAGACAAAATAAATCAGATTTTGTAAACTTTGGAAGCAAGTAAGATCATATATTTGAAAAGACAGTTTCAAAATCAGATTTTGGAGGCCACCGATGGAGTTCAGATCTTTACTAAGAAAAGACAGAATGAGAAGATCAAATTTTTCAGAAAGGGGACAGGTGTGAATTACTCTGAAATATTAGGGTTTCTTAGGTTCTATTTATTCTCTTCTCTTTTATGTTTTGAGGGTTCTGAATGAGGTTCCTGGTCTGGTTCCTGTGGAGGTTCCTGGTCTTGTTCTTGCTCCTATCTTTTCTTGGTTTAGTACAAGTTACCATTGGTTTGAAGATCTCTATGGTAAATCATACTTCTTTTTTCATGCTTGGTTCTTGAGTTTAATGTCTCGATATCTGGAAACAATTTGGACTAATGAGAATATAGTGCAGTTCCTACTCATTGTTGTCTTGTCTCTTTTGACTGTGTTTATGCTCTAGTATAGTTCATTTGCAAGGCATCTAAAATATACCTACTACAAGGTAGTGTGTCTAATCATTTGTGAGTCTTTCTCAAGGAGAGAGTTAAATTTTTTGAATGGTTTCAGACAGTAGGACATGGTTATGAAGATTTGATGAAGAAGTATTGAGTTGAGTAGATTGTTTGTAAGGCATCCAATCTGGATTGTACGAAGTTTGTAAGGCATTCTTCAGTATTGAATTAGTTTATCATTGTTGACATATGTTTTCATTGACTCGTTGCCCAAGGAATAGGAACTGATCTAGAGTTTATTGAACAAGTGTTTTCTCCATTCAGTTATACACAAATTAATCAATTTCATCTAGTTTTTAGAACAAATGAGCTGAACTCATTAAGGACTCATATCAGCGGGATACTGTCCATTTTAGTGATTCCTTAGAGAGTGAATTAATTAGGTTACCCCTCCTAAAATCAAAAGGAAGAAGGATGAAAGTCCTTGTCTCATTGGTTCATGTTATCAAAACCATAGCCTGGCTTATAATACTCTATTTTAGATCAATCATTGAAATCTCTAAAGTATTCTATAACTTGTTACAGTGAGGTTTTAGGTGCATAACCAGTGAATGAAATAATCCACCAAATACATAGGCTGAAGTATCAGTAATCTTTAATAGGTAATACCTGCCTGAGTCTGTGAATCTTGAAAAAGGAGGTGATAATAGGAATCCCCAGTGTTATCAAAAACCTAATCAATTAGCCTTTCTCTTTCCTAAAAGAGGTTGCATTCAAGTATATGAGGTATACTGTCATCATTAGGTAAGTGTTGCAAGAAAAAGAGATAACAAATTGGCGACTCTGCTGGGGTAGTATGAAAGATTATTTCCTGGATTCTTTGGTGCAGTATCTTTTAAATCTTTCAAACCAGTTGCAGTTGAGTCTGGTTATAGAGTCATAGTTTTCAAAAGGTTTGTTTTGTCTGTCATTGCAAAGTGTCTCGAAGTCCAATTTATTAAAGAAATAATCATACTATCTCACATGTGGTGAGTGGCAACTCTAAGTTCTCTGATTTGCACCAGTATGCATGTTAAAGAAAGATTACAAAGAAGGTGAACTTGCAGTGACAGTGACAGCAGATATTCTACATGTTTTGAAGTTGATTTAAAGGTGTTTTCAAAGCACACATTCTTGTAGCAGCTCAAATACATCCAGGTATTTTACAAAGTTTTAATAGTTTTCCTTATCAATTGGTTGCAGCACTAAAGAAAAAAGGAAACAGTTGGAAAAGAAGTTTACGTATTTGAAGTTTTTACTTGCATTTTTGCAAAATCTGAATGAGATATGTAATAAATGAGAGTGGCAGTTTGTAAATATTTTTTGACTGTTAAGATGTCACAATCTAGTGATTGGAGGGGAAGTTATTTGTATAGGGAAATTAGTTTTGAGGGTATCTATGGATCTCCGAATCATATTCCAGCAAAGGTTAGGGAGTATTTGCTAAAGTTTGCTGGTTTTGGTGAGCAGTCAGCTGAAGATCATTTAGAAAAGTTTGCTGACTTGGTAGACAGCCATAACATCTCACATGGGGATATATTGATGAAACTTTTTGTAATATCCTTAGTTGATGTTGCAAGAGATTGGTTTAGGGATTTACCTCATGGCTCAATAGAATCCATGGAAGCATTAGAAGCTTGTTTTATTAAAAGGTTTAGTGATTTTGACCAGCTTAGTGATGTAGAGCAGTATGAGGATAAGGAGCACAGTGATGAGCAAGACATATCTGAATTAAAAGATCCTATATCAGAGTTTGATTTTATCAAAGCAGAGACAGATATGTTGAGACAAAGACTTCAAGAAAGCGTGGTGTTACTTTTGCAAGGACACATGAGGAGAGAGGAAGGAGAATCACCAAATGATTTCTACATAAGATTTGCTGGTAACCTAAATGGCTATGGTATCATTGTTTGTCCTTAGGAGTATGTATGGGTTGAGTTATTTGTTCAAATTTGTTTCTCTCATACATGTAAGTCATCAATTTCTCAGAGGGCAGAATTTTTTCAACAAGCTATAGAATGGATAAATGGTTTAGAGAACACTGATTCTAAAAATATATCTGATGTTGAGAATAATGATATTGAATCTGAAAATTCTGAGATTCTTGAAGAATCTAGTGATAAATCTGACAGTGAATCTGAATTTAATGATATTGAAAGTAATGAATTTATGTTTAGTGGTAATGAAGAGTCTATTGCTGGTGAAGATATTGTTGATTATGATATTGATATAAAGCTTTATGAGCAGCAAGACAATGAGAAAGATATATGCAACCAGCAAGAAGACAATTATGATGCAGACATGAGTGTTTGTAGTGAGGACCTTACACAAGAACATATGATTTCAGAGGTTTCACTGCAAGACTCCAACAAAGAAGAAATTTTCAGCATCATACAAGAAGACAATGAGGTAATGGATGTAAACGATGACAATGATTCACTGCATAGTGAAGAGATTTCAGAATTATTGTCTTTTGAATATCTCAGATTTTCAAAGAATGATAGACTTCAATTTCAGCATTTCACACACATTGACTTTGACAAGGAATATATATCAGATGCTCAGAGTTGTGATATATTAATATTTCTAATTTTCCTTGCACTCCTTTTTCATTAGGATACAACAGATTTCAATTTGATTTATCAGATGAGGAGGTTTTCAGTGTGGTTTCAGATTCAGTAGATGTGGAAAATCTAAATATGGAGCTAAGTACTGATTTGGATAACAATGAGGATTTTGAATCTTGTCTTGATTCTAATTCTACCTTTGAACTATTAAATAGTGGTCAATCAGTGGCTCAAGTTTCATTGGCAAACATTCAATGTATTGGTATTTTCCCTCCCACCCACCACATTTCTTTAAAATTGTTTGATGATGATAAATGGCAGGGTGCGCCTATTTTTGATGAATGTCCTAAGTTTGATGATCATTTTCCAAGTGATAAGGCCTATGAGGTTTTGCATAAAGATCAAGGTATGTTTTCTTTTGAGAGGCAAATGATGGATGTAAATGGATCTAATGATGCTTGCCCAAGCAGTATGACAGAGGTTGAGTATCCCTCCTTTCAGTTGAATGGTGAGTTTTTAAGTGGTGGTTTGTAAATCAAAGATGATAAATGTTACATACATCAAACTATATTCTTATTTAATGAATGTAACATGTATATGCCACACATTTTTTATAATGACAATCTGCCTAATGTTTATGGAAGCTCATATGAAGAATATGCAAATTTGTTGTCATGTGATGAAATGATACAGGATGATAGTGGACTGGACCAGATAGATAAGAGAGGCACTGTTATCATATTTTTGAAACATGGGGCAGGGAGCTTTGTGTTTGACAGAGGTAAGAGTTGATCTCAGTTTTGGGGCTTCGGGCCTCTTGTAGATAGTGAACATATTATATAGTTCCTTTCCCTTTCAAGTTGTGTGTTTTCTTTCAGTAAGAGGTTTCCCCATTTTTTGGAGAGTTCAGAAGAAGAAAGAGAAAAGTGATAAGTCTAAATTTTAGTTTTTGGGGTGGTTTGCTACTCCAGAGATCTGTGGTTCTCGGTATAAACTTGCATTTAACCATCCTTAGTCAGAGCCACTATTGGTCCTCTCAAATTTGGAACAAATTTGAGTGACCATGTTCAAATTTTCAGATAAGCTAGGTGAGTACCCTTGAAAGTTTTATAAGAAGGCTCAGTTAGAATGCTTGAAAAAAGATGCCCTGGTGATTTTCATCGGATATTACTTGGGAAGAGGCTTCAGTACCTTTCATTTCATGTATGCAGTGGGTTCCAACTCCTAAATTACAAATCTGACATGTTTAGGGAGTAGTCATTTTGAGGGGGTCACCTAAATCTGCATTTTCTCCCAAGTGTCAAATTGCTGTAACTTGCCCACTTTGCTTCTGAATATCGTGCACCCTGTTGAGTTTCATGAGTCACTACTTTGGGAATGGGTTAAATGCATATTAGAGAACTTATGTTTTAGATCTCAGGTCATCATCAATCCATTTGATAAGTTTCCATATTCCCCAAAGTTGGTCGCTCAGAACTATTTGCATCTTTGTTCTACTCAAGAAATCTGAATTGCCCAGTTTGACAGGTTATAACTTTTGACCAGTTGATTCAATTGAGGAAAATCCTTTTGTACTATGTTCCAGTGGTCACATACTTCATATTTTCCAGTTCCCAGATCATGATGAATCCATTTGAGCAATTTGCCAGTCTGATTCTGTTGGCACTTTGTTAAGTTTCCGAAAGTTGTTGAATGCAGATTTCTGAATACCTTACTTTGAAGGCCTGCATCTTTGATCAGATGGATAGGTATGACATCATGGTGTGTTCCCAGGTATTGTAAGCATGACAATGAACCAATATTTTGAGTTTGTAGATTCCTATGAAATCAGATGATAAGTTTTTTAGAACCATTCCATTGGTGAATAATTCTGATTTCCTGAGTTTTCAAGTACAAAATTGCTAAGTTGTCCACTTTGAGGTCTTGAAAATGTGTACCCGGTTGAACATTTTGGATAATTGAATTTTCCCTCGTATTGCAAACATAAGAGTGTACTCACCTAAGGATTTACAGATTCTTGCCAATCCATTTATTCTCTTTGCCAGAGCCTTTCCATTTCTGATTTATTAAAAATTTCATTGAAAATGCAGAATTCAGAATTAAATGACATACTTTGTAGTTTCCCTGTTTGCACCTGGTTTGAGGTCAAGTGTAATTGGAGGATGTTCTGCATTATAGACCTAGAAATGAACCCCTTTGAAGATTTCTTGATTTTGATCAATCGAGTTGATCACTTTTCTAAATTAAATCCAAATCAGTTTTCTGCATATTTGCATGGTTTAAGTTCAAAAAAGTGTTAAGATGCTAATATTTGCAAATTGGTATCAGTTGAATAGTTTGTTTTCAGAGGAAGTTAATTAAGGATTCATGTTCTACATATGACATTCAATCAGGCTCTAGAGGTTGAAATTCTGAAGGATATTTTTGATGGGTTTGCAAGTTCAGTTTCAGAGGCAGTTTATTCAGTTTGCAATGCAGAATAGAACTAAGTTTGCAAGTTAATCATTTTCTAAGAGTGGTAACTTTTGATCTGAAAGTTGTTTCCAAGATCCGATTGTGAGACCATTTTCATTGCATATGAATGTAATATTTGACCTAATGGTGAAACATCAGTGCATGATTCATTGATTTTTGTAGTGGCCTATTCAGATGAAACTTATGTTGTTTCAGCATCTGCACCTACATAATTTTTCTGAAAGGCTAAGTTTGCACTGTTATATCTTGTGCCTGAGGACGAATCTGGTGAGGCCCATCTACGTGCATACTAATTGTTGATGAATGTATCTTATTGCCAAGTGTCAGGGTCGGGTTGCTTGTTTCAGTAAATTTTTGAGACCAGTTCCGGAGGCCAGTTGTCATTAAAGGTTCAATTTGCAAAAGTGATTGCAAAGTTGCTAGTTTGATGTCATTGAGATAATTTGCATAAGTATTCTATACCTAAAAAGGTGAAGGCATATTTGGAATGTGTATTTGAACTTTAAGTTGAAACACATCGGAGCTGCATTTGTGAATAGAGCAGTTAAAGTTTGAGTGAAAAATGACAAAGATGAGACTGATTTCAAATTATTAACACTAAGGTTTGTAACAATACAATTGGCCAGTATGATCAAAACTAAAGGACGCTACTTATGATATTGTCAAAACAGTGTATTTAAAGGAGTTGGCAAGGAGAGTAAAGAACTCAACACCTAAGACAAAATAGAGGTGCCCACACTCAGCAATGAATAATAGAAGCCTGCACAATATCTAAAGAACCTACACCCAAGTGGAGATCAACATTATACATGGAAAGATCATGCTGAATGAGTATGAACACAGAGATTATGAGTAGAAATGGAAGCCATAGGCAACTTTTAATGTTTTCAAGAGGCCAGCACATCATAGTGGAGGAAAGTTTTTCTTTAAAAAACAAAACACAATGCAAACTATATGCATATTGGCATAGAACATATGGGGGGGACATTCAAAATATTTAAAGCTTTCAATATATGTTACTAATACAATTTGCAAGTTATGGAGAAACAAAGACCGATCCCACATTAAAAAAAATAGCCAACTTTATGATTGAATATGTTGAGTTTAGAGCAGCCTCCCTGCTAATACAAAATGGGGAAGTGTCGAACCGTTTGATAGGATGCCTCAAAGAGATGTCGTCTCATGAAAGGAAATGATTGTAGGATGTGCTCAAGATACGTTTGTCGATAAGGCTATAAAAAATAGAGCTTTGCAAATGCATTTGGCAGATGGAAAGTCAAGTCTTCCAACTGTTTCTACTTCCCTAGGCTGTGTGGAGTATTCTTTATATGTTCTATGCAGAAGTTAAAGGAAACAAATGCCAACGAGAACTATTGCGCGTGATTAAGAAAGGAGGTCAAAACTTTTAAAATGGAAAATGTATAAACAAGGGAGCCAGTGTAGACATGTGGGGAGACATCCCAAACTACAATGTAGCAATGCAATGGCTGGTGTAAAGCCTTGGTTCTGCGCAAAGCATTATAGGAAGATTTGTAATGTTCCAATGTGGATTTTGAGTTGATTTTGTTTTCAAAAGCCTCTGTATTTGAAATCTGCACAGAGTATGCTACAAGGAGGATGCTATGTATTGTGTAAAGACCATGCAACATGTAAATGGGGATTTTCTTTTTTTGTAAAGAAAAATTAAGAGGGAGACCCAACGTGGGAAACCATGCATATGCCTGTGCAATGTGGAGGCTACACAATGCCTATAGTTATGAAAAGTTTTAATATTAACAAATGCTAAGCATAAGCTTGCGCAGAGGACAAGGGGGAATGTTTAGCTGTTTTACACCAAATACATTTGGTAGAAGCCAGAACCAGCGCAAGAAACCATGGAGGCCCGTGCAATAGACAGAAGAAGCTTGAAAGCTTGAAAAACATGAATGGCATTTTATCCCACATGCTTTATGTGAGGTAGCTTTTAGTTTTTTATATACTAAAAGACTCAGCATATGAAATAAGTGAGAAGCCTAGAGGCTCTTGGCGAGTCCTTGGCACTAGAGGTTATAATGCATGGTAGGCCCCTTATTTTGAGCCAAAATTCAAAAATCTTTAAAAACTTTCAAAAATGATTATCCCACATGCACCCTACTGAGAAATTTCAAAATGTTTATAAGAAACACTACAAACATATGAATTTGAAGAAAGAGCTGGAGGCTCTCCACACACATGCACCCGGTCATTTGACACCTCAATTTCCATGCCTTAAAATGAACGAAGGTAAATTTTAACGAAAGTGACACATGGCATCCGGCTGGGTAGTCACCAGAAGATGACCGCCAGGAAAGATAGCCACCAAGACTTGGGTACTGACCACTAGCGGTTAGTTGCAAGGTCGCTAGATGAAGGAGATAACTGCCAGTCATGTGGTCATGAGACATAAAATGTTAATATGAAAGGTTCTGGAGATTTGGAGACTGAGCCAGTCGCATGGTCGTCGGATGAAAGTTAGCCACCAAATGCTAGTCGCCAGGTCGTCGAAGGTTTGTGGTTGAATTAAAATGATTCAAAGACAAGGAGACTAAGGGCAGTCGCATGGTTGCTAGTTGAAAATATTAAGTGGAAATTAATTCAGAGACTATGAGACTGATGCTAGTCTCTATGTCTCCAAATCAGACCATGGTTAGACAAATTTCTCAAAGACTTGGAGACAAAGAAGAAAAAGTGACCCAGGGTTAAGGTGTAGTTAAAGACCA